>VZTG01001429.1:555206-661748 GCA_013397845.1 Melanocharis versteri
TGCTGGTTCCCAGAAGTGCCTTTTTCAAGTAGGATTTCTCGTGTATAATTTGAGCACGGGCTCAGCCGGGAGAAAACGATGACAGCTTTGTTCCCTGTATAGCAGATAATGAGGTGTTGGAGGCAGATAGCGCGGGATTCGTGTGTGGAGCGCCTGCCCAGCTCACTGAAGTGCGGCAGCGCTGAACGCCGGCGAGCGGCTTCCTCTCCTCCTGCAGCATCTAAATGGGGTTGTTGTCAGGGCATATGGCAAAAGGGTTAAAATTTAATTAGAAAACATAGTGGTAGCTACTGGAGCTTAACGGAGCTTTATATAAGCCGCTAAGGACAAGGCTGCTGTGTGAGCTGCCGGTAGGGCTGAGCTACTGCAGCCGCTGGCTGGGCGTCAGGAGCCGGGGCATGCCTGGGAATCTGCCCAGGAAGCGCCGTGAAAGAGGAGTTTGTTTGAAGGCTTGACCCTGGCTCTGTGCAACACCCCTGCCCGCCGCATAAAGCCGGGCAGCCTCATGCCAGGCGTCTGAGCGAGGCAGCGAGCGCAGCCAGCGGCAGCCAGCCGGGACGGGGACAGGGACAGGGACAGGGGCGTATTTTCGCAGCGGAGCGGCTCATGGCTTCGGTGTTCATGTGCGGGGTGGAGGACCTGCTGTTCAGCGGCAGCCGCTTCGTGTGGACGGTGACGGTGGCAGCGCTGCGGCGGTGGTACGCGGCGCGGCTGCGGGCGTGCCGGCAGGCGCTGCGAGCCTGGTGTGGCCTCCGCGATGTCTACCAGGTAAAGAAAAAACCCAGCTCGTCGTCCCAGGTTTTCCTTGGAACAGCGTCCCGGCACCTGACGCGGGTGCGCGTTCTCTCTCCGGGCCGGCTCCTCCGTGCAGACCCCCGGAGAGAGAAATGGGATGGGGTGAAGAGCATCGGGGCAGCGCTGGGAAGGTGCTCAGAGGATCCTGAGCCTGGCTCTGAGCTGACCCCGGTGTTGCTTTCAAAGTGCCGGCTCTGTGCCTGAATTCAGGGTTTGGGGGAGATGTTTTCTGTGCCTGAATTCAGGGTTTGGGGGAGATGTTTTCTGTGCCTGAATTCAGGGTTTGGGGGAGATGCTTTCTGTGCTCAATGTGTTTTATCAGTCAGTCGATCTACAAGTGTTTTGGCAGCCAGCTGCCCCCCGTATTACAGCCTCTGGGAGCCCCTCTTGCTGCTGTCACCATCCTTGCCCTCGGGGTCTGGGGGACGGTCTCTGGGAGCTCCTCTGTGCCTGCACACTCGGAGCACAATGCTCCCATGGGAGAGACTGGCTGTGGCTTTTTCTGCTGTGTTTGTATCACTGAATAGTGGCAGCTTGTAACGTGATAGTCCTTTGCATGGCAGAGGATTGCTGCTTGGGAGGGGTGCAGTGAGTCCTGGAATGGTAATTGGGGGGCTCCCCTTCGTGCAGGCAGGAAACACAGCCCTGTACTGGCAGTTATTGTGGTAACCAGTTGCAGTGAGGGTGGTGTCACTCTTTTTCAAGTCTGTTTTTGCTGGCAGTTATTTATTTCTGTGTGTCTGTATTTCTGTCTCGCATGTGAACTCGTGCTGTGTGCCTGCTCTCAGCCTCACTGTGTGTGTTTGCTACGTTAGGGTGAATGTTTCAAAGCAGCTTCTCCCCTCTCCCTGGTGTGTTGCAATACAGAGAATGACACAGCTCGTAGCAAGCAGCTCTCTGGAGCCACCAGGATGCAACTTCCATGGGAAAGTCATGCTAACAGGACGTCTGTGTCTGTTTAATCCTAAAGCGATCTGGTATTTAGCTTTAGGGGAGGCTCAGGAGTGGGAGAGCAGCTTTGCAGTGGTGGATGTACAGGTGCTTGAATGTATCTTGGGCAGATGATGTATGGAAAGACTCCGTGATGTGTGTGACACAGGTGTCACTGTGGGTATGGATCCATAGATGGATCATGACTCGTGTGGGAATGCAGGAGTAAAGGCATCATTGCTCCTCATTTGCCCACCTTTACTGACCTGTAGGAATGTGGTGGGATGCAGTCCTGACTCTTCTTCCTCTCTAAAATCCAGCTACACCTGTGCTGTGTGGGTGTTATTTTTAGGGTCCATTGACATAAAGAGCATGGAGCTTACACTGCCTTCCCTCTCCAGTGCATCCCCATGGAGATAAACCCCTTCCCTCCAGGGCTGGAAGAAAGGCTCGGTGAGGACCAGCTCTCACAACAGCTGTATTCAGCCTGTTCAGCTGCCATACTCCGATGGCTGGCTTAAAGTGAAAAGATATTTTTTCGAAACAAAGTGTAACTGTATCTCTGCCCAAACTTACTGCATCCTAGTGGTTGCTTTGTCTCGTCTTTTCTTTATGAAAAGCATCACTGACATGTGCTTGTGTCTGAAAGTGGGCATGTGAAAATGGGTTAGGAGATTGGTCCTTCTCTCATCCTACCAGGCAGACCTTGAGCCAGGGAAGTGGACAGGGAGTGCCCCTTCCCCTCTGCCCGCAACTTGTCACAGCCAGACTGCTGGGGACATGCAGGGACCTCTTGCTCCCCACTCTCTGCTCTGAGAGCCTTCCCTGGGAGGTGAAACCTGGCAGGGACAAGGCAACTCTCACATTTTAACCTCAGGAATTTGCTGGTGGTAATTTGGGGTGTATTAAAGCGAGATGGCTGAAAGACTGCCCTGCAGCTCTTCCTTGTTGGGTTGTGTAACACTTTGCTTTTTGTGCTGAAGTCTTGGCCCTCAGCTGCTCAAACCTATGGCTGAGTCCAGTGAGTGCAGGACTGAGCACGCAGCATTAAATGTCACCCAACTGCTCAGGCACCAGAGCCCTGCAAGAGCTTGAATGAAACTGGTTTTCTCAATTTTTTTAAGCACTTCAAGCTATGGAAACAGCTAGAGACAGTGGCTGGGTGACCCTTGCACACAGGGAGCAGCTCTGAGCCACCCTGCGTTACATTTCTTCACCTCATGCTCAGTGGAGCAACACAAGAGCAGCACAAGCAGTGCAGAGCACTCCATGGGGTGGTTTCTCTGAGGAGCTGGATGTTGCAGTGCCTGTGCGACAGGACTCCAATCTTGGGCATGAGATTTTATGTCCCATCATTACCACAGATCCTGCATTGTCTTGAGCAAATTGTTCTCCTCTGTTCCCCTGTTCTTTGTAGAAAGGATATAACAACACTCCTACCTGCCAGCAATGCTATTTGTCCCCTCAGATTTTTTCCCAGAGGTCCTGTAGTTATTGCAGCCACATGAAAGCACCTTTTGCCCCGTGTTCTTATTAAAATTGACTCCTGGACAGGTGCTTAACATTTTCCACCTTGGCTTCATGGGGAATGCTCATATTTCTGTAGCTCCTTTGCATTCATATTCTGGAAGTGAAAAATACCACGGGTTTTATATAGAGGTTCTTTTCTATAAAGGTTTTATATAGAGGTTTATGGCTAAACGTAGGCTTTTCCCCTCCCTGAGGGCTCCCTGGACTGTGCATGGTGTGACAGATCAGGACACCAGGCAGAACTTTGTCACTGAGCTGCATGCAAGGGATGTACAGGGAAGGGTGAGGTGACAGGCACTTGTGCTGCTGATCAGCCCTGGAAGCCTCAGTTCGCTTTGATCGGTATTTGGGGATCACATTTTGTGGGCCAGTGGCTATTCTAGTGTGAGTTGGATGCTGCCAGTAAGTCTCTATTTAATCATCAGTACATTTTTGTGGAGAAAGGAAAGCAAGCAGGATTCCTCCTCCTTGGGCTGCTACATTTGTTGTTGCGGCGAGGGGGATTTTTAGTCTTTTTAAAATACAAAATGCTTGGTAGCTTTGTGGGGGAGCTGAGCTGGAGTCCCAGCACGGAGAAGCCACAATCACCTTTGTGTGTCTGAGCAGGGTCCCCACCTGTGTTTGGGAGCTGGCAGGTGCGGAGGTGGTCACGGGGCAGCGCTGGCTCAAATCCTCTCTGCCAGCATAAAGCCCTTACCTGCCTTAGCAGCTTTAAGCACAACTAAAACCCACCCCAACAAGCACAAACCAGCCTTTGTCAGTCGCCTTTTCCTTAGCCTTTGTTTTTCTGGCATGTGTGTGGGGGAGACCTTTTCCGAGGTTTTACCTGTTGTTTCACCTGGCACAGGGACTTCAGCACCAGCCCAGGCACTTCCCCAAGCTGATCCTTGCTCCAGGGTGCTTCCCATCATCTGCCAGAAGAGAAGGGCTGTCCTGCTTGCCCAGAGCCCATTCATCTGGAGGAGGCTGTGGGCCAAAGCCCTGCTGGGGTGTCCCGTTTTCACTCTGAAATAATCCCCAGACCCGCACGAGGGAAGGGGCTCTGCAGTGTGGGAGTTGATTCTCTGAGCCCTTGGGTTGGATGCCAGGGAACGTCGTCTTGTCCGTGGCAGGGAGCGTTTAAAGCCTGTCCTAGAAAGAACGGATTTGCAGAGGCAGCTGATAAAAAAGCTGGCCACAGGTCTTTTTTTCTAACGGCAGCAAGTTGGTATGAGTTATTGGGGCTGTTAGGGCTTGGGAAGATTCCTGGATGAGAATTCAGCATAGAAGCCTTCACTCAAGGGTTCCCATTTCCTACCAGAGAAAGGAGTGAGGGCTGTATTTTGTTGTGGAGCTCTGGCACATAGTGCTGTGGCTTTAGGGATCTTCCCAGAGCCCCTCCCGATGCCCGAGACAGGGCAAAATGGCATTTCTAGATGTCCTGATACTATTTGAAAGAAAGCTTTCTGCAGGGCTCTCCACATGCTGGTTTTATAGGCCACCTGTCTTAGATTTAATTATAGGACAGTAAAACAGAGTGAAATTTTTATATAAATGAGGTTAATAAGCAGCTGCAAAGCCAAAAACTTCTAGAATCGACATTTATCCTGTGTTTAGTTACCTGTATTACCACTGGCCTGATTTTCACTGGGGTATTGACATGAAGTTTTGCTCTGAAGTATCAATGCCAGTTGCCACCAATACATCCCACAACACAGTGATTTCTTGTTATGGTTTAGCAGGAATGAGACATGGCATCAAAGTCTATTTGATGATGCAGCTAACTGTTATAAATGAAAAACTGGTCAAGTGAATGCTTTAGGGTCGGGGTTCAATGTGTGTCAGTCAGTCTGCTCCATGCAAAGTGGGAAGGAAGCTGGGCAAACTGTTCCCAAACTCCCTGCAGAATACAGTGGCATGTTGTGATTGATCTGCTGGATGTACAGCCAGATACGGGAGCATCTCTGTGATTAAGCAGTTTAGGAGTAACGAGAATTACTAATTGCGCTGGTAATTAGCTGATAAATTACGGCGTAAAAGTGTAAACTTCTAGTGTGGGTCTTTTGGGTAAAGTGCTTTTTAACCTCTGGAAGGTCATTTCCTCTGTGTGAAGTGAAAAAAATTTTGCTGATGAAGCACAATAAATCAGTTTGTACATGTGTCTGGCCCATGGTACCTGGGGTGGAGGAGCAGGAGAGGAAGTGGCTGACTTCTGTTTCCTCCAGTGCTAACGTAGTTGGTTTGGATAGTGAGCACCATGCTTCCTCTGCTACCACACCTTAACTCTGCATTATGAAAAATGCTGACAACACATTGAGATGCCTTTATCCCTTCCCTTTTCACAGTGATGAAAAGCAGTGCTGGAGTGGTGAGGGAGAGCACAAAGCTGGGGCTGCGTTGTCAGGGCAGAACTTTGTTCCCCACCAGACAGACCCCAGGAGTGATGCTCAGCAAAAGTATCTCAGGCGTTCTTATAGGTCAGGGCTTTCCAAAAGCAGCTTGGAAACCTTTTTAGAGGACACTGAATATGCGTCTGTGTGCCTTCAAAGATTTAAACTTGCACGCTGGGGATTACTGCTTACCCTGGAAAAGCTTTGCTCTGGCTGCTTTCATCCAGCTGTTTTTCTTTTTGAAGGGGTCTGATCTAATGCATTGATGCTGCTCATCTGTCACCTGCAGAGCTTTGGCTCTGCTGAAAGTCCCATCGTGTCCAAACCTGGCACGTGGAGGTGTCCCCTTGGCTGGAACTTTGGGGCAGCCTTTAGGAGGACTGAGAACAGGCCCGGCTCTGGGCACTGCCTCCTGACAGCTTAGAGTTAAACTTGGCTCTGTGCACTTCCAACAGCAGCTTTCCAGAGCTCTCTGCCAGATACATTTCCATCTGAGCTCATGATATAGCGTTTTCTGTTTGAGTTTATTCAAACAAAAATACCAATTTTTTTGGTATGGCTTCTCCCTCTTCCCTCACTGACAAACTTCACAACCAGACTGTGAACTTCATCTCATTTCCTTTGGGGTGTCACGGTGCCAGTTTCAAACAGTGCCTTCTATTCACAAACCACTTGGGCCTGTATAAATATTTTTCCTCTTCGATGTGACGCAGCTCACAAAATACGTTAGATTTCGAATGTCGCTGGCGCCGCTTCTCAGAGGCAGAAAGTCCTGTACAAAGGTATCACTGTATGAGCTTGCCTGGATAAATCTCCATTTTGGCCTTTGCAGAGGGGCTGGCCAGCTCGCTCTGACTGGACACAAGCTGTATGAAAAGGTAAATTAAAAGTGTTTCAGGCACGTGCTGGTTTTTCCAAGCTTCGTTTTTGTCCTTCTGAATGTTTATCTCTCTGTCACTCCTTTTGCTGGCGTTGTCACTGCAGCGCTTTGTGATCTTGGATGGACTGTCCGTGTGCTTAAAATAACACTGTGCTATCTTTGTCCCCTCATTTTCTGAAAATCAGGCCACCCCTTGTACAGTCTGCATTGCTCTTAAAACCTCTGAGTCATAATTAGTGATTAGTAATTCTACTAATCTTCTGTACAGATGGAGGCCAGTTCATTCTCAGAGACTGCAAAGAGGATAAAGCTATCAGTGCTGGAATATATTAGCTTAAATGCCCTCCCACACACAAATACACATGTACACTTTTCCCCACTAATTGATCTGTCATTCATTTAAACATGCATCAGTGGTGTGTTGGGGCAGGAGACGAGGGCAGTAAGTGTCATCAAAAAGCTGAGAAGAGCCAGAATGTGCTGGATTTAGCCGTTGAAAGTCATCTTTGAAGCCTTGTGCAATGCTAGGATTAAGACTGTGATGTTTCTGTGGTTGATTTTCTGGCTGATGTGGGGTGGGTGCTGTCCTGGGGATGGATGCCCCAGTGTGCATCTCCCTGCATCCATCAGGCACAGGAGTGTGGTGCCAGCAGAGCTGGGGACGGGGCTGGAGGAGTCACTGCACTTCCACCCATGGCACTGCTGCTGATGTGCTGGCTCCTGGGCATCCTGGCTTTACCTTTGCCTGGCCCAGTGGTTTCCAGGCAGGGTGGTGTGGGCTGGGCAGAGGGGGTGAGGTTTGGAGCAGGGTGGTGGTTGTTAAGCTGCGGTGAAAGTGGCAATAATTCCTCTCTTGCATCAAGCACAGTGCATCTGTTCACCTTGCTGGGGGGCTGGGGTGAGCTGCATTCCCTGTAGTGTCACCCTTCACTGGAGGGTCGTGGCACTGCTGTCCCCAAACTCAGCTCATTCGTGCCTCAAAGTTGCAGAGATTTCCCTGTGCTCAGCTCCAACAGCTTCCTACCTCTTACAGGTGTGCTGTATTTTTTTTAAACTCCATTTTTTCTCACTGAAAAAAAGTTATCTGTACAGCTGAATTATGCAGTTCTGGTCTGTATTTGTTTGGAAGCCACAGATCCTCCGAGGAGCTGTGCTCTCCCTCCTCCAGCTATTCCTGTCCCTGTGGTTATCCCAGCAGGGCAGAAGCTGGCACCACCCAGGTAACCTCCACGTCATTCCTCTAAGGAAACATGACTCACTGTCTATTTTCCATCTTATTTTTGGGGCTTTGGAGTCTGTGTTTTGGAGACAAACGCAAGTTTGTTGCTCTGAAATCCTCTCCCAAAGCTGTCTCGCTGCCACCCCTTAGGTTGCTGGTGCAGTCTGGACCAGCTGGCTGGACCTGACCTGGCACCCTCCTGCCTGATGTGGGGCCAGCTTATGGTTTTTTCATGGAACCTGTGATATTGAGCACGGAGTGGAAAGCTTTTGTAGTCTCATGACTGTGAGAACATTGGCTTTTACAAAATCACTTCAGGAAAAAAAGACAACTCTTTGTCTGCAGCTATTTAACAGGTGGTTATTTGATCAAAGCTGGTTCTTCTGAATTAAACAAGGAGGGTGAGGCACCTCTGGCACCTCACTGCATCCCAGGTGTCTGGTTGATGGTTATTCTGGGGAGCAGGGCTGACTCACCCTGTGTGATGGGTGGGCCAGGCAGTGCTGCTTCTCTCCCCAGCATTGTTGGGAAGGCTCTCTCTTCACACAGTGCTCTGCAGCTTCATGGAACCCGTTGTTGGCCTCAAACACTGGGTACAGAGCCTCCTGTTTGGGGGACTTCAGCTGGGCCAAGGGGCCTCAGGACCTCTGAGAAGAGGGAGCTGCCTCTCTGAGGTGTTGCTGTCCAAAGTTTGACCCGTTTTCATTCTGGGAAAAGCAAGTTAGTTTGTTCCAGGTGTTGAACTTAATTTTTTTTGCTATTAAAATAGATACCTGGATTTGAAAAATTGGGTTGGGAAAGTCTTCATAGTTTGTTCTCTGTGTGCATTGTGACTGCTCAGTTGAGAGCATAAACAACTGAATAAGAGCGTTCAGATTTTTGAAGTAACTGCATAGTAAATTTGAGACTCTGTGCCTCTTGCGTACCTGCCTGGGGGTCAGGTTGGAGCTCTGGAAGTTGCAGCATCCTGGATTTGGGTGCACAGTTCTTTGTTGCTCTGTTTTCTTCATTTTCAGTGAAAGCAGTGCCAGTTGTTTGAGTTTCCTTTGAGGAGGGCTGTTTCTGTGCCCGTGTGACACCTGTGCTCTGCGTGACACAGTTACACAGTTTGTGCTGCTGCGTCAGAGCCGGGGGGTGTGTGAAGCCTTGTGGGTTGATGTGCCAGTGGGGAAGGAAGCAGGGAATCAAAGTAGAACTCAGTGTTTTGCACACAGAGAACAGCAGGTAGATGATTTACTCCTCTACCAGCAGCAAGGTGCACTCCTGTAGACGAGGAGCAGGTTCAGATTGATGGCCGAGGGTGTAAACTGTGTCCACACTCTGGGTTCCCTCCCCAGAGTGCAGCACCCCCCATCAGAGCAGCAGACCCGTGCTTTGGAAAGCAGTTTGGGAAATCCAGTGGGATGCTATACCTGGGGGTGTCTGCTGCAGGGAGGGACAGTGATGTGAGTTGATGAGGTGAGGGCAGGTGTGCTGAGAAGGCAAGCTGTGGTTATCTCTGTTCCTGGATCCCTTCAGATGGGTTGGTCCCTGCCGCCACAGGGCTCAGCCTTGCTCCAAGGGGCTCAGACTGGGGATGGCTGGAAGTTTTAGTGCTGTGCCAAGTTTTTACACAAAGGCCCCTCCTGTCCCCGGATGGGAGTGTGTGGGGTGGAGGAGCGGGGAGGGGTGATGGCAGCTCCCAGCGAGCACAGAGCTGCCAGCGTGGGGGTCCTCAGCCATTGCTGTGACACAGGGATCATGATCCCACACAGAGGTGTCTCACTGCCCCAGGGCTGGCACCTGTGCTGTGCCTTTGGTCAGTAATTTCTGGTTTTTAATTTGGTTTTGTTTTATAATAAAGGGGTTAATATCACAGACCGGAAAGAAAAAAAAAAAAAGGAACCAACCCACAATTGTAATGCTTTCCCATTTTTAACAATCCCATTTCAACCCCTTGTGTCTCCTGACTCACACTGGAAGGGCTTTTGTTCCTGAATCTGTAATCAAAGCAACAAATGCGAAGGTCACTTCCTTCAGATTATATGGCAACGGAAGGAGTCCAGGATCGTGTCTCCCTTCTTCCCCCAGCTCGAATGTACAGAAAACATGAAGGCTTAGTGCCTGCACGCTGGGTGTGCTTCTTGGATTTCTCAAGTCCATTTAAACCAGCAGGGTGTGTGACGTGGAGGTAAGAGGCTGTATTTTAATTTCTGATGCTTAGCAGGGACAGATAACGTTATTTAATGCTGTTGCAGCGTGTCATGAGTTAAACATTGTGCAGAGCTCGGAGCTGTGAGCCCCAGAGAGCTGGCAGCCAGAAAGCAGCACAGAGCAAAGAAAGTTTGGGGTGGTGTAGGCTGAAACCCTTCTGCTTGCTCTTCTCTTTGACTTGAAGGATCAGTCCATAAAAATTGCTTTGCATCTTTTGCACTCCATTGAGGAGATAAGGGGCTGCTTGTTTATCCCAGCATTTACAGCTGCTTTTTCCTGCCTTTGTTGTAAGTGCTGCCTTGGCTGCTTTAGGAGAGGGCTAAATCCAAGCTGGATTCTGGTAACTTTGCTGCAGCTGGAGCAAAGATCTGTCGCTCCTGGTTAGAGAGAAAACATCTTTTCAGAGATTACCCTTATGGGCTGCTCTGAGATACGATTTAACCTGAACAAAGCACAGATTCACGAGTCCCGAGAAAAGGCGGTCGGCGCCTGGTACAGTAACTCCTTTCAGCATGCAACTATTAAATATCTCTTCATAAGGTCCCCTCCCCTCTCACCCTCCAAAAAACCCTTGTGAAGAGGTGGTCTGGAGATGCAGCAGTGCCCACAGAGCTGGGGGGTAACGGCTGCAGAGAAAGAGCCTTTGATCCAAAGCACTTGTTTTGCTTTAGAAGTGAAATGTGGAGCCCTCCGGATCAGCCCCCCTGAGTGCCTGGCAAGGTGGTGGCACTGGGAATGTTGGCTCCTCGCCTCCACAGAAACGCTGCTCGCTGCTTGCTCCAGCCCATGCCCACCACTGCGACTTCTCTTGGTTTATTTGTTTGCTCTTTGCAATTTTTTAAAGCGTTGCAGATTTAAAGGACTTGTGCTTTAGCCTTCTTTTTAAATTATTTCTCATCTCCTTCTTACCTGATGTCTGTCCAAGGCTGGTATCTGAAGGGCTGTTGCCAAGCATGAGTGGCTGGAAAAGTCCAGGAGGGGATGCTGGGTGCAGGGATCTGGATGGGGCAGGAGAGGAGGAGGTTCAAGATGCCTTTAGAGGATGCGATGCTGCCTGGAGGGGATGGCAGATATTTGATCGGGGCTTGCTCTGCCTGTGTCTCCTGCTTTGGGAGCCTTTCCTCAAAAACCCAACTCAGGGGTGAGCAGGGAGGTGATGGAGGGAACAGAGGAGTGTCCTGTGAAAAACCTTTGGAATGGGGGAGAGCTTCAGGGCTGGGGAGAGGCAAAAAGGGCAGGGTGTGGGTCTCCAGGGATGCAAAACTACTCTTATATGAGAGTATTTTTTATTCTTCTGTAACTATTCCTTTAACAGGGAAAGCTGAGTTTGTTCAAGTGGGTCATGAATGGCTTCTGGGGTGAGGTAAAACTCGGGAGAAGTTACCGAAAGCTCTGCACAGAACATCCCCTGAGATTCGTGTTGTAGAGACTTAAGCAAAGAAGCAGGAGCTTAACTGCTTTGCCTCCTGGTTGAGGAGCAAAGGTCAGGAGAGGTGACAGGAGGGCGGGTGGCCAGTCCTGCCCCACGGTGGGCACTGCTTATTCGGGGGCAGAGGATGCTGCCGCCTCCAGGCAGTGCCCCTTCCTGGGCAGTCCCTGCGTTTGTTCTGTCAGGTAGCTTTAGGAAAGCTCTCTGATCCCACGGGATGCTTTTTTCCCCTGAGTTCCCAGGAGATTGCATGGGGACAAAACATCACTGTGGGCTGTGTGCAGTGATGACCTGCCTGCAGTGTCTCGGCATTGCTGGTGATAAGCGTGTCTCTGGCAGACACAAATTTACTGGCTGTGCTCTGCCAAGGAAAGCAGATGTTGGATTTCATTGACTTGATATTTGCGGCAGATTTGTACTGATTGTTTCCTATTAATTTTCCTGATAGTTTTTTAAATAGGATTAGCTGTAGAGTTGCCTGCCTATTCTTTTCTCGCTGTTGTTTTAAGTACACTCCAAAGTGGCAGGAATGGTACAGCAGCACTTGTGGAATGACATGACCTGCTTGAGAAACACTTCTGTTTTCAGCATGAGACACCTTCAAGGGGAATGCTCCTGCAATAAAGGTGCTGATCCTTCAAGAGGATAGCTAACTTCTCCCTCTGTTAGGGGGACTCAGCATTTAGGATAACACTGCCAGAGAGATCCTGTGGCCTTCGGCAGTGCCAGGAGAGGTGAAATGCTGGCTGGGTGCTGCTTGGCAGCTGGAAAGTCTGGGGCCAGCAGAGCCAGGGAAGGGTTTTTAGCATCAGTTCTCCCTCTGCCTCCTTCCATGGGGCTGATTCCTGCCTGTGCAGTTGAGTGCTTTCAACCCTGTGCTGGTGCACAGTGAACAAGCCCTGCACCCCCGTGTGGGATGGAGCAAAGGCAAGTACAGGAAAAGCCATGGGTAGCATCAGGAAAGGCAGCCACACTGCAAGATTTCCTCGGAGGGAGGAGGGGGGTGAGTTTTTTACATTGCACGCTCCTGGTAGGGAGCAAGAAGCTGCAATTCTGCTGCTTATATTTTGCTCTTAGCAAAGGGCTTTAACTCCTGGCTGGGTTACTGGATTTATAATTTTGAGGAAGATTGAATTAATTTGTTCCCTGGATTTTAATTTATTACTGTTCTTTGGTTTTGTTGAGTTTTGGGGGTTTTGTTACAGTGTGCTCATCTTTATTTCTAAGAATTTTGGGAGAGGAGGATGATATTTAGATCCCCACAACCTGCTCTGGTGAGTGGGATCTTTCTAATGACCCCAGGAGGCTGTGCCTGCCATGCTGTACAAGCCATCAATAGAGTGAATGAAAGAGTCCCTTAGATCTTCCATCCCCTGCAATGAGAAATAATAGAATAAATGGGGAAAGGGAGAGCTGCATGGAAAGTCTGTTGGCACGTGGCCCTGCAAAGCCACGGTGCCTGCAGTGAGGGAGAGCACTTGGGCTGTTCCTGTGCCAGACTTTTTCACTGGCTCAGCTGGTGGGGCTTACATGAAAGTCAGTTGATGCTCTGCAGGAGCCAGTTTTTTCATCCTATCTCCAGCTCACATGGCTATTTTAGGAAGGTGCCATGCAACCCAGGGAGCCTCTCAGCCCCTTGTTCCAGGCACTGTGTTTTATCTCCAGCTCATTGCCAAACTTCAGCAGAGCCAACATTTCCATGTAGAGCATCATCAAAGGGGCATCCAAGTGCAAAGCTTGCACTTCTCTCCAGCCTGTCTCATCTTGAAACGTTATTTCTGTGCGTGTTGTTCAGTTATGGCTTTAAGTGTCTGTCCCTGCCTGGCTGGTCCTGAGAAAGAGAACACCCTGAGGCTGGGAATGGCCCTGCACAGTCCCTGCAGCTGCTGGGGGTAAGCATCCCATGAGTGTGCAGAACCAGGGTGGCCTCTGCAGCCCTTGGGAGGGATGGGGGTGGCACTTGGAGTCACCTGGTGAGGCGAGATTGGTCCTACAGGATGGTTTGCCAGAGCATCAAGGATGAAAGATGATGCTCCCCTCTGGAGCATCACTGGCTATTTAACATTAAGCAGATACCGGCTTCTGTTAAAGGTTAATAGTGAGATAACGAATGATTTAAGGCACAGTCCTGACCCTATGAAAGTTAATGGCAAAATTAATTGACTACACTGGAGACAGGACTTCAGCCAAAGGCTTCTTTATGACTTGAAGATTAGGAAGGAGAGGCAGTATGTCTGGAGACATGGTCTGCTCCCATAAAGCTGGTGGGAGCTCTGCCACTGCCCTCAGAGGGATCACTGCAGGTTTATTGTGTCTGTCTGAGCCAGGCTGTGGTGTCGTGGCAGGAACCCACTGGCTGCCCTGGCTGGTGTGCACAGAGACTGGGAAAACACGAGTTTTTGGACTCAGAGCTCACCCGTTGGGCACTGCAGGAGGTACCAGTGAGTCCAGAGGGGCGGGCACTGCACTGCTCTGTGGCAAAGGAGCCGATGGAGAGGCCCACAGTGGGGTGGGATGGGGCAATGCTTCCCTTCCTCAATCTTCACCCATGGGAGAGCGGAGCAATTCCAATCCCCATCCATCAGTTTCACCCTGAGCACCTCCCACCATGGGACACTGGGTGGTGGCACCTCCACTGGTCAGGCAAGACCTGTGGGTTGCAGACAGGCTCCCCAGAAAGTGCATCATGCTGTTTTTGGAGATCTGTGCAGATTCTTTAAAAAGCCTCCATGGAAATGCTGGTATAACCCCAAAGTTCTGTCTGTTATTTTTGTGCTTACTCCTTAAAGTTCTGAGTGACTCCAAGTGCTGGAACGTGATGAAGCTTTGCTCTCCCAACAGACACACCAGGAAACTCTGAGGTCATTTAAACCATTATAACTTTTTCCCTCTTCCCCCCAGCTGCATGCAGGGCCCTTCCTTCCACAAGGACAGGCACAGGCTTTTATTTTCCTGAGATGTGCCTGGTTAGGGCAGCTCCTTATTGCAAGACATCCTTGCATGTGATTTCACATTTTGATCAGGCTGTGCACGTCCAGGGGCCAGACATAAGCTGGCTGGTTGAACCAAAGTCAATGAAGCAATGCTGATCTGAGACAGCTGAGGAGCTGATCCTAAACGCCTTCAAAACCAAAGGAAAAAACCCACCTAAATGCCAATGAAAATCTGAAAGCTTCAGTATTAAGCTTTGAAATCTCTTACAGGCTTATGAGTTACAGAAGAGAGGTTTGGATTAAAAAAACCAAAACCTTTACAAGAAATTACTGGTGATGCTTTAATGGGTAGTTAAGTGCAGCTCAGGTAGGGATTTGGACGTGAAATCCTTTAAAGTTCCAGGCTGGTGCTCTGGGTTTGTGCACCTGGAAAGCAGTGCTGCTGCCTCTGAGTCACTGCCAAAAGCAGGATTGGAAGCATTTCAGGATGCCCTCATGGCACAGGCTTTGTGAAGTCAGTGTGCAAAGGAACAGCATTGCCTTCTGGGAGAGGGAATTTTGCTCTGTGGCTTTCTGTTATCTGTATTATTTTCTTCAGTGCTCTTGACTGTCTGAGCCACTGTGGTGTATCTGTTTCAGGAATAAATGAGCCAGGTTTTATAATCTATGTACTAATGATGTACCACAGTCCAATTTCTCACTTTTCAAATGGCAGGTTTAAGGCTTTGTGCTGGCCATTTATTTAGTGAAAATGGTTCCCCTTTCTCTCTCATCACTGGATGCATCAGTACAGGTGGTTTTTTCCTGCCTATAAAATATCTTTTGGAGCTACTCATCTGCCAGTGAAGTTTAATTTCACATAGTTACCCTGAGAGGAACTCATGGAAATACTGTGCACAGTTCAGTGTAGTCATGACCAAATCCCTGGCGTCACCCTCAGATGTTTCCAGGAGCACCCAGGCCTGAACAAAAGGGTTTATCTTGGGAGGAAGGAAAGAGGAGAACTGGGGGGAGAGGTTTGCTCCTTCCAAAGGTCTTCTCGTGGAATTTAGGCTATTAAAGGTGTGAAGCCTTGCTGGACGTGGCTGGGGGTGGTTTTCAAGCTTCTGCTGATGAGTATTTAGGTGGCTGCAGGACCCTGGCTCAGCCACCCTGGCCCTGGGTGGGTTGCACTTACTCAGTGGTGCAATGTGTGTGTACATGTGGGCTGCTGAGCCCAAACCGTGGCACATCCCCAGGGAGAGCAGCTGGGATGCACGCACAGAGCTCTGAGCCTGTCGCTGGCAGACACAGCTCCCAGTTTTGTCTTAATTATGTGCAGCTTACGTGTAATCCTCTCTTCTTTGGCCAGAGAGCTTTTAGGGTTTGGTTTTGTTCTTGTTTTTTGGCTTTCCCTAGAACCTTAAAACAAAAAAGGCTTAAAAATAGAAGTCAGTGACAGATAGGCCAAGTGACTTCTTTGTAAATTGCCTGGTTCTGCGGGGAGAAATCTGGCCTGGAGGGAGTGCAACACATTGGGGTTTGCCCCTGATCCAGACCCTTCATGACTCTCCATTCCTAAGCTTCCCTTCAGGAGATGTGTTATTCTAACAGCTTTTTTTTTGGCTTAAGGGGCTTTTTTTTTTTGAGATTTCCTGTTTACACCCTGTCTAATTACTCTTTTCTTTTTCTTATTTTTTCCCTAAGGGAATGACACACATGGATGTCTAAAAATATTGCATGTAACAACCAGCTTTGCATAGGGAGGATGTTTCTGTCCAAGAGAAATAGCATAAATATCCTGCATGTGCTTTTTTTCTCAAATAAACATTCAGGCTCAGGATATTGTAGGGAATTGGTCTAAGTAGCCAAGAAGTAGGTTTTTTTCTCTGCCTTGCTGATTTCTTTTTCTTTTTAAAGGATGGATGTTTTGGAAAATCTGCCTCAATGATTTTAGGTGGAGAATTTGTCATATTTTTTTCACAAAAAAGGGAGGACAAAATGTTGTTTCCTCCCAGCTAATGAAACATTTATGATAATGCTAATTTGCTATGTAGAATTACAATTTCACCATATGCTTTAATTTCCACACATGGATATTCTGAGAATTGTTGTTTTCCTTCATTATCTGCCTTTTTTACTGAAGATTTGGGTGAATCAGATTCTTGCTGACAGCCTGTAAGTTAGGACAGCTGCAGTATTTTGATGTAACTGTATTTCTGCATTGGACAGTGTTTGTCTCCTTCCAGTCCTCTCCATTTTTGAGGTTTTGTTGCTTACTTGTGTACAGAGAATACAAGTGACTTTGGGAAACAATAAAAATCCAGCATTCCAGGCTCTCAGTATGATTTTGCCAAAAATAGGGCTGTGTAATGTCTCTCTCCTAATTTCCTATTGGGAATGAGATGAGACACAAGGATGCTTCATGAATTTTATGCTGCTACTTCTTTTACTGGAGCTTAAATATTAGCAGGCTTTTAAAAATAACTGCTAAGACGACCAATTTGGGGGCATGTTGCAGAAATTGTTCATTTGTACAGACAATGCCAAATCAATGAGAATAAGCTGAAAACAGATGTGTGTGTATAAATATCTCGAGACTGTTCACACCAGCTCTTGACTGAGCCAGACAGCTGTGCTCATCTCGTGATGGATTGGTCCAACACATAGAAAATCAATTATATTGTTCAGATTAGCTGGGCACCCTGAATTAAAGATGAAAGAAAATGTATCAGCGAGGGCTCCAGGGCTTTTTGGGTCTTTGAGGAGCCCAGTGCCCTGGGAGTTGGGACACAGCACAAGTCCCTTCCCAGAGCCTGAGGAAACAGACCTGCAAGCGGATGTGCTGTGGGAAATAAATCAAATAAATCAACACCAGTGTCATTGGGGGAGTTAAAAACAAGTCCTTTACTGCTCCAGCTCCAGGAGTTCAGAGTCTCCAGTTTGGTGGCTGGAGGCACCTTTGCCAGGCCAAAATCCATTGATGAAAGTGAAGGAAGCCTCGTTATGAAGCAGTCCAGCTTTTCTCCAGGCAAGAGGATGGGACCAGGTTATTGGTACCTGTGATGGTGCTGGAACATTGCTGTGGCACAGCCATGTCACACCTGGGACCAGACAGAGCTGAGGGCATTGACACTCCACAGCTTGTGAGGTGAGCCTGCAGCTGCAGTAGCTTCCAAAGCTTTTGGTTCTACCTCCTGTGCAGAAAAGCCTTGTGAAGTGTGAGTACTGCCTTGTACATCAGAGCCCTGTCTGCACAGGGAGGCAGCTGGATGTGAGGAGATGGTGATGACCTCTCTGGTGGGCGACATTCCTGATGTAGGATGGGCTTGTGCTTCCTTGTGATAGTGATTTGGAGTGATTTTCTCCTGATTGTAAGTGAAGTGCTCTCTGCCCCATCAGGAATGGGGTGGGGATACTTGGAGTGAGCTCCTGCACAGCTGCAGGAGCCGGGGTGCTGGTGGAGGATAAGGGCTCCGACTGTCTGGGTTAACAGTGCTTTGTTCAGGGATTGGAGCCTACAGATGCAAAGCTGGTGGTCACACCAGCAGATCTGTGTTCCTTGATCAGGCTGTGGTGCCACGCCATGAGTATCCCTGTGTCTCATCCTGGGTGGAGAAGGTGTCTTAGCAGGAGTGTAGCCCTCAGGTGTGCTGGAATGGGCTGGGCGGGCAGAGGGGTGCAAGCAGCTCTTCCTGGAGCTCCAGCCACAGGCATTTCATGGCTCTGGACGTGGCTGTCCTGTAGCTTTGTCCATGTGACAAAGTATTCCTGGGGTGATGCGAGCCCATGGGCACAGAGCTCTGGGGATGCAGGGCGGAGCTGCCAGCTTTGTCACAGCAAAGGCATTTCAGGGTGCTTTGTCCCGAGGCACCCTGGCACCTTCTGCAACTTCTTGACTGAGCTTTCCAGCGCTCTGGGAAGTGGATGTGTGATTTCTGAGAAAAGATTCCCAGCGTCTCAGGTTTTAAATGTTGTCTGTATATTTATTTGTAAACCAGACTTCTAAGCTGTTTCCTTATGTTGTCTCATCAATAAAATCAGGGATAATTATACCTTGCCTATCTTCAGGAGTGTCATGAGGTTTATTTACTTTTGAGGTACTTTGCAGTTACCTTGGATATCTGAATTGAAGCACGGATGATGCTTGGTATTTCTTTTATGCTTTAATCCTTCCAGATACCTTTCTTTCTCCTCAGCACGTGGCTTTGTGGATGTGTTTGCTATAATATAAACCTTTTTTTACTTAACAGACAACAGAGGCAATTAAGACAGTCAGAAGTGATTAATGTGATTTCGCTGGGTGAAAGCTAAAGCAGCTCGCAATTAAATAATGGCAACCCTGGTGCTATCTCAGAGCAACAGATGGGGTATGATTTAAAAACACTATTGGATCAGACAGTTCGCAACAGGGGCAGATTGGTAACAGTGTGTCAGAGCCAGAAATGTGCTCCACCTTGAAGGGCGCGTTGATGAAATGATTAATTGACGGGAACGGGCGACTTAGCTACGAGCCTGCCAGGGCAGCCCTCCAGCTCTCGGGAACAAATGGACCCGCGAGTGGATCATAATGGATTTAAGGGCTCTGGGCGCTGTGTTTGGACAGCAGATAAATCTCAGGGGCCGTGCTGCACGCTGGAGTTGCGGTGGTGCAGCTTTGCTTCCAGAAGCCGAGGGGTGAAGCGCTGGAAGTGGCGCCTTGCCGGGGGTGCAGGGCACGGGGGATGCTCCCTGCAGGCTGCAGGGCACGGGGGATGCTCCCTGCAGGCTGCAGCAGCAGGGGATGCAGCGGTGAGATCGCTGCTGCCTCCGGGGGAGCAGCCTTGCGCTCCCAACTCCTGCGTGCGCCATGTGCCGCTCCTCATCTGGCACTTCTGTACAAATTCACGTTCGTAGCAGTGAGACAAAGGGAAAAAGGAAGGGATTTCTTTCCTCTGGACTCGCTCTGCAAACGGTGCTTGTACCGCTATTGCTGTTTTGGTGGGCGATGTGATGCTCAGCAGTGCCAGAAGTTGCCGGTGCTGGGGCACAGATGCCGCAGCCCGGTTTTCCCGGACGCTACAGGGAGTTGTGCCTGCAGAATCTCATCTCTGACCTGCTTGCAGAGCTCCTCAGGAGGGCACTCCCTCTCGGCTCTTGGTCCAAATGAGCTCAGCTAGTTGGGACAATGAAGCTTTGTTGCTTGGGGTGCTGGGGGCAGGAGGGCTGGCTGGTGACAGAGGCGGCTGTGTCTCGGCAGCCGCGCTGGGCAGAGGTGGGAGGTCTCTGCGGTCCTACCGTAATCAAGTATAAATTGTGTTTATTTTGAGGTCTTTGTAAGGCTTGGGTGTGCAGCATGCACAGGGGCAGGAGGTGCTGAGAGGTGCTGGTGGCACTAGAGCTCAGCCCTGTCCCTTGTCCCTATCCCTGCGGAGCCGGAGGGATGTGAAAGGAGAAACCCCTGTGTGTTACTGTTTAATCCCGCTGGGAGCCCCTGTCTAAGCAAACCACCCCCGGCCTCTGCTCACAGCTCACAATTTATAGTCGGTTGGAAGCTTGTGCTGTCAGGAAAATGAGTTACTTTGAGGCTGGGAGAATAAATGTGAAAGCCAGGTTTCCTTCACCAGCTCTCACCCGGGGAGTGCTGCAAAGCTGGTCCTCACTGAAGCTGCTGAAAGGCCCAGAATTAGAACAGATATTAAATAATGTAAAAGCTTTCATTGAAATGTATTAGATTTCAAAGGGCAGATATTAAAAGGGCATAATGGGCAGCTATTTCTGAGTTGCTCGCCTCTTAAAGAGAGGAAGAGACTTAGTTTGCAGGAGATAAATGTGACATGGAATAGGTGGGTCAGATACAGCATCAGAGGTTGCAAAGCTCATCCCATTCTTAGTCGTGTAGTTTATGCACCTTCTTGATGTGTGCAGCTCCTGTGTAAGAATCCCACGGAGGTGATGACTTCCAGCAGCTGTCCAAGTGAAAATGTTACTGTGCTGGTGGAGACTCCATCTCTCCTAGACACGGGTCAATGGACCAGATCTGGGCTGACCCATCTGCGGGGACGGTTGGATGGATCTCGGTTTCCTGGGTCCCTGGTCATCTACTCCTCACCAGAGCAAAAGCCTGTGCCTGTGGCACTGGCCAGACTGGCTCATCCTCACATTTAATTCTCACAGCATTTATGGTTTTTTATCTGATCCCAAGTGCTGCTAAGCACCCTTAATTCCAGCTTGAAGCTGACAGGAGCTGAGAGTGCTGAGGCAGCTCCCCAGATGGAGTCCTTGGAGAAGGACTCTCAGCTCGGGTGTGGAGTCAATTCCCTTATCCAACAGAATCAGACACTTGCTTCACAGCGCCCTTGTCCCCAAGCCCCACGTGCTGTGGTGCAAGCCAGGAAAGGCAGGAATGCTGCCCTTGCTGACAGGGCTCTGTTGCTGTCTTTGCAGATGACCGAGGGCCGGCACTGCCAGGTGCATCTCCTCGATGACAGGAACTTGGAGCTGCTGGTTCAGGTACACACCTCGCTCTTCTGGGGACTGGCAGCCAGTGCTGGATTTCTCTGCTTGTTTGCTTTTGGGGGCTGAAGTGAGGGTTGAAGAGAAGTTACGCCTCTTACTAGAAAAACTCACAGGAGTGGAATAAGCCTGCTCAGGCACATGTGCTTCTCCTGACACCTGGATTAGCTGAAGGGTTTCCCTGTGCATCGTGGGCAAAATATCTGCTGTCAGTTCTGCGTTCATTTTTTGCTTTCACCAAAATTCATAAAGTAAATTAAACACACCCCTTGTGGTGGTGTTTTTTGTCATTTAGATGGGAAGAAAGCTCTGTGGTTTTGAGGATGTTTTATTCCCATAACAGAACTCAAAGCACAAGATCCTCCACTACACAGTATTTTCTTAATTGAAAAATCCTTCCTGGTGTAAGTGCAGGAAAGCCTGGGATGCTGCCTTTTCCCACAGAAAGAGGAAAGCAGCACTCAGTCTGTGCCCTTCAGCTTAATGTCATGGATTAAGCACAGAATTGCCTCTCCATGCTGCACACATCCCACACAGCTCCATAGAGACACCCTGAGTCTGATGTGTCACTTCTGTATTGAGTTGGACAACAGGGTTTTAGCATGGCCATGTGTACTCGAATGTCAGTATTTGCACAGAATTTTTTTTTTTATATTAAAAGCCTGGACTGAAATTAATAAAACTTATTTTTATTCTTTCAATAGCCCAAACTTTTGTCTCGGGAGTTACTGGATCTGGTGGCCTCACACTTCAACCTGAAAGAAAAGGAGTATTTTGGGATAACATTTATCGATGATACGTGAGTGTGTTTATTTATTTTAAACAGCTGTGTCATTATTGCAATGTGAAACCTTATCTCTGATACCGTGGCAGCTTGGCATGATGGAAAAATGACTTTTTCTTTCAAACAAGAAAGAATTTCCTACCTTATGCTTGTGCTGCTTGGCTGGGGAAAAGGGAAGGCATGAAATAGAAAATATTTGGAAAATATCTTCTGGGCACAAACCAGAGAATCCTTGCAAAATACTTTCCTGATGATTTCCATTTCATATTTGTCTCACAAGCTGAAAAAACTGATTCAGTGATGATTTCCCATGTGAACACCCCCAGCTTTCCTCCTCTGCACTTTTAGTAACAACAAAAAGGTTTTGCGTTTATTTCCAAAATGAATTGCTCCTATTGCTTTGCACCTGAATCTCAAATGTATTATTGAGCCTTTTAACCCCAAATTTCCCGAGCAGAGTGAGCTGTGAGGTTAGTCCTGCCCAGGAACCCTTTTCCTCTCGCTGAGCCTGGCTGTGATGCTGTGCCCAGCCCTGGAGTGCTGGGGGAGATCTGTTCCATGGCATTAACCCAGACTCAGCTGGGTTAATTGCAGTCTCACCTGGTGCTTATGCTCATCTCTCAGCAGGGCACTGAAATGCTTCCCCACATCTGCAGGGCCAGCGTCTCCAGAGGAGTTACCTTCAGCTGTCCCCAAAAAGCTGGAGCAGAGGTGCCTAGGGCAGCGGGGACGTGGAGTAGTGCACTGATACAGCCCCTAAATAAACCTCTTGTCTAGTGGGAATAGCTCCTGCTGCTCTCCATTGCTGCTGTTTGTGCAGTCCTGGATGGAAGCCTTCACCTACAAATCCCGTCAGAGCCGTGTTTGGGGCACATCCCACGTGCAGGTGCAGGGCTGGCCCTGGGGACACGCTGGAGCTCATGGAGCTGATGGGAGCCGCTGCCTCTGGGGCTCTGACCCCAGCACTGTGTTATTTTTACCATCTTGGGCTCTCCCTAGAATATTTTTGCCACATCCTTGGCCTTTCCCTTGCTGGAAAATACTTTCCCCCAGCTCTTCCGTAAATCCCTTGAGGATACTGTTTGTACTTGGTTTATTTTTTCCTCCCAGAAGAGCTGCCATGGAATTCTTCTGGATGTTTTTGGTTGCTGGCACTGAGTCACGGCGAGGTTTAAAGTGCTGCCAGGGGATTATCTAAAAGCTGTTGGCTTCTCCAGAAACTCCAGTGGGATTCCTTGGTGTGTGCACAGGGCTGGGTGCTCGGAGGGAGTATGTGGCCTCTGGAGGGCACCCATGGCTCAGCCTTGCAAGGTTAAGGGTTAGGTAAAAAAAAGGAAGGCATTTGAAGAGATGTTTGCCTGCCTTGGAGCTGAGTCTTGAACTTTTTAAAGTAACGCTTGGAGTAAACACGGGCACTGAAAAGAAGGAATTTCTGTATTTTCCATCCCGGTTTTTAACCTTCTCCCAACCTGTTTCCATAGAGGTCAGAGCGTCTGGCTGCAGCTGGATCACCGTGTCCTGGACCATGACTTGCCCAAGAAACCAGGGCCAGCAACTTTGTACTTTGCCGTTAGGTGAGTAATTGTTTCCACCAAGCAAACATTACCACTTGGGTTTATTTATCACCAGGGGGTTTTGTTTAAAAGAACTGATTGCAGATTTGATAAAGGAAATAAATGTCAAAGCAATGTGTTATTTTTAGAAGGAGATTAGGCCCTGGCTAAGTGCTGCTCTCTTTTGTATTTAACTATGAAATAAAGTAGGTTGGAACCTGCTACTTTTTAACTGTTTCTAGGATATTATTCCTAGCGTGAGTTTGGGTTTTTTAATGTTTAAAACCTCGTATTTTAAGTATCTTCTTTGCCTGACTTGCCTTTAAATGTGCTAAATTGCAATTCAGTTTATTTAAACAATTGTACTTATTTCTTTTCCTTCTGTTTACTTAAGGGTTGTCTGTACTTTAAAGAGATTGCTGATGGCTGTTTTGCTCACAGCTTAACCAGTCCCCAGGAAAGAACAAAATCCCTGGCAAAATGACGATTTTGGCCAATGTAATTGCATTACTTTAGGGCTGTTGCTGGCAAAGCTCTGTTGGTTAAGGGCCTGAAAAAAACCCCACGTCCTAAGAAACAGAGCTGTGCTGGCAGAAAAGATCAAGCATCATATTCTTAATATTGTTGGAGTTTTTGTTTCCCTTGCAGTCTATGAGGGAACATGAGAGCAGGCTGACCTCATTTGCTTTTCAGATCTGGGTAAATTTATGCCTTGGGTGTTTAATTATTTGAAGCCCTTCCAAGGCAGAGCCTCTTGTGTAGCTGGGTCAGTTGGCACCGTCGCCTCCCCATGTCCCCCGTTGGTCATCAAGGGAATGGGGCAAACAAGTGGCACTTTGTTCTGGCTGAATACGTGCTGATGTGTGATGGTGTTCAGAGCTCCTCTTCCACGCTCAGCAGAAAGAAAAAGCTCCGTTTATAAAGGGGTGATGGGCTCTTCACTATATTTACGATGTTTGATCAGGATCTGGGAGGCTGAAGCCTATGGCTGCTCAAAAGAGCTGTGAAGGGAATCCTGTAACTTGAGCATTCTTTTGGCTGGAATTTATGCTGTTTGCTCCTGGTGTTCATTTTGGTACTTACTGTTGCAATATGGTTCTCAGCAGGACAGGGTGTGCAGAGACTTGGGCAAGAGTTAATGTGTGAGGAGTGGGCTTGGAAAGATCAACTTTCAGAAGGGAATTTTAAGCCTGACTGCTCTGGGGTCATGAGATCCAAAACAAGTAACCAAGGAAGTGGGCAGTGAGGTGCAGAGCAGAGGGAGGAGGATACAGAAATAATTAGCACTACAGAAACTGCCTGATCCATAGAAAATAGATATTCCAGCAGAAAAGCCACTTCAAAACCTGCAGCTTCCAGTTGCATTACTGGAAATGGAGGAATCTCCAGATTCCTGTTTTTTCTTCATTGCTTCTCATCCCTGAGCTTTTGCTGTTAAATAAGGAAATATGTGATAATCCTTTGAG
This sequence comes from Melanocharis versteri, assembly GCA_013397845.1. Lineage (NCBI taxonomy): Eukaryota > Metazoa > Chordata > Aves > Passeriformes > Melanocharitidae > Melanocharis > Melanocharis versteri. Next base: position 579,762 of record VZTG01001429.1, read on the forward strand.
ATTTTAATTATTGCCAGCTGGCATAAACTCCATCTAGTCACAGAGGGTTTTGGGTGGTACACTCAGCTGAAGGGCTCTATGATGCAGATTGAGGACTTTCAGAAGTGTCATTTTAGTTTCAAGAATGCTGACAGTGTCAGAAACAGAAGCAGAATGTGCACTTTATAGTGTTCCCAAATGTGCCTGCCATGCCCTGAACATCCTTATCTCTGTGGTCCAGTGTTCCCCATCTGTACAGGGGTGATAAGAGGGTACAGCTTGTGCCACAGAGGAAATAGAGCACAGGGACCCAGCTGGGGTTAGGGGCAGTGCCCCCCTGTGCCCTCACCCTAAATCCACAGATCCTACAGCTTCCTGCTTTGTCCCAGCAGTGACTGGGAGCTGCCTTTCTTCAGAACCAGAACTGTCCTGCTTCTGAGGGTAAGTCAGCCACACCTGACCCTGGCTGAAAGAAACTGGAAGTGCAAGTGAGGTCATTAGCTGAGGAAAATCACGTTTTGGTGCAGTGAAGGCTTTAGCAGGCTGAGGAAGGTGCACTCTGTGAAGGGCTGGTCTGGCAGCAGGTTGGGAGAGGATGAAGAGCATGGATCCTGCCCTCTGCTCTGCATTTCTGAAGAGAAACACTCAAGAGTATTTAAAGTAAAGTTTAGCAAAGCTATTGGAAAAAAATATATCAGGTGAGATCAAGAGAGGGTGGAAATATCTGTGGCTCGTAGAATTAATGGGGAAAGGTGAGTCATGGAAGTGTATAACAGCTTTTCAAATGTCTGGGGCAGGCTGCTGGGCTGCCCTTTGGACAGGCTGCATGCCTGTGAAATGGGTAAATTATCTGCAGAGGCGTTCTGGAGAGTGCTTTAAAATTAATTTGATGGAACATGCTGTAGGAATGTGAAATATTAAAGCAATTACTATTTAATGTATCTCCTTTTCTGAAGTCACAGCATAAACACTGCAGACACTGTTCCTACCACGTGTGGCAGGTCCCAGCTTTGCTGCTCCCTACCACGTGCTCCGTGCTGCTGCTGGGGACTTGTTCCAATGTCTTGCAAATCACCTGGGCCAAGATGATCATCAGTGCAATCGTCAGGGGATGGAGCTTGAGGCTGTCAGCAGCCTCACGAGCAGCATGGGGCTGTGGGAGAGATTGGTCTGGTTCTGACTGCCCTCATCCAGCCCTCCTGCCATCGAGGACAAGGCATTGGGAAGCCCTGGGGTGATCTGCATTGCTCAGGCAGTGGTGGTCCAGGTCTTTGCTTGGCTGTAAAAAGGTTGTGTCTTCTGCCTCGCATTCGGTGGGAGCATCTGGACCTGGGGCAAAGTTCATGGCTCTTACTGACATTTCTGCTCTCCTCCTGGGAGGAAGGTGGTCCCACAGGGCTGCCAGCAACCCCTGTCCTCCAGCAGAGTGTTGGACTGGCTTCCCCACCTGCAACACGTTTGGAGTTGTCTTTTCCACTGCTGTGACTTTACCTGCAGAGGAGGGATGGGCTTTGCTCCTGTAGTGTTCAACAGGGTTTTCATCTCATTTGAAAAGCCATCAGATATCCAGGATCTATTGAACCAGGAGTCCCTGTTCCCGGTGTGCTGTCAGCCTGTGATTTCTGCTTGTTCCCTCCTAATAGGCAGGAAATTAAGTGCAGTAGCTCATAGTTCCTCTGTGCTATTTTATTGCTAGAGAACAAAACACTGAGGAAATAAAATTACTTGGAAGGAAGATGAAACCTATTCAAGAGAGTAACTCATTTTTTTGGTTCCTTTTTTAATTTTCAGGTTCTACATTGAAAGCATTTCCTTTCTCAAGGACAAAACTACAGTAGAGCTGTTTTTTCTGAATGCCAAGTCCTGTGTACACCAGGTAAGACTCAGACTCTTGTTGTGCATCTCTCTTCTGTTGCTCCTCTGCCACATACACAGTCCTGAGAACTTGGCAGGAGCTGTGTCTGATTTCCAGAGCTAATTGAAGTATTAAGATCTCAGCGTGCTGACTCTCCTTGCCTTGAATGCTGATGCTTCATGCAAATGGATAAGGCTGATGGTGGTTTCCTAGTCCTGCTTTCACAGCCCTGCTGTGTGCTCAGTGCTCTACAATGAGTCATAAATACTCAAAAGCTTTTAAGTTGCTTGAAATCTGGGTTGTAACTTCCCAGCTAGGCTCTGCTCAGTGGCACATCCTCCTACACTCTGCATAGCAAGCACTCAAGGCAAGCATCTGTTTACTGACCTTGAATCAAACTTGTCTTAAGAAGAAAAGGCCTGTGAGGAAGGTCCTGTGGTATGGATTTGGTCCCTACTTTCCTTATTTCCTGCCTTAATTCAGTGAGGTAATAAAGTAACTGTAAATAGTAGTAGCAAATCCTGTGAAGTAGCAATCACAACCAGTTGTTGGAATACTTTCTGTATTCGCTTTCTGGTTGAAAAGCTTCCACTGTTTTCTTAAAGTATTCAGATTGGTAAAATTCATGTTTTTAAAAGTCACGTCAGGATGTGGTAACCAAAATCTTAAAAAATAAGGTTGATTTGCTGCAGATACATCTTGGTCTGGAATAAGAGTGGTGTGGCAGCCAACTTTGCCATGCCCCTACATGTAGCTGCAGTTCAGTGAACTTTACTCTGATGCTTCTGGGATTTTCCAGTTAATGTCAAACTCTGCTGCCTTTTGTTTTCACTCGTGGTTCACTCAGTCTGAGAGGGTCACTTGGTTCTTACAACCTTTCCTTGGGAAACAATTCTGTATCACTAACGGGTGGTGCAGCTCAGTGTAGCCAGCCAAAGTTTTTACCTTTAATATGCTTCAGATGTTGGAGGATTCTTACTCAGTATCCAGTGTTCTCCATTTTATGAAAGAATATAGAAACCTGAAAGTGGTTAATGGCAAAGTTGTGACTGTGCTTTGTACAGGAGTTTCTGTACACTTCCTGGAAGAGTGAAGGAAATTGGTGCCTTTTTAAAACATGCTAAAGTTTGAAAGATGCTTGAAGAACTTGGGGCCTCAGTGGTTATGGTTATTAAGAAGCAAATCTCTATTTGACATATCTGCCACTTAAAATGAAGGGTCTTGGCCGCTCGTAGCCATCCTTAAATTGCTCCTTAACTGGATCAGTTAAACTAGACAGCACAAATAATTCTGGAATTGGAAAATGGGTCTGGTTTTGGGATGGAATGTGGAAAATGCCACTGCTATTGAAACAAACCCTAGTCAATATTAAAACATTTGGATGCCAGTACATGTGTTTATGTGTATGTATAAACCAAAACAGAAAGCAAAGGAGAAGAGAAGCATTAAAAAAAAGCTTGAAGGCAGGTTGGCTTTTTTTTTCCCTATGGCTTGCAAGGTGTGTGCTCTAATTGTAGCAACCCAAAGTATGGCTTCCCCGTTCCTGCAAGCAAAACTGCCAGAAGCAGGGGGTTTCTGTTGTGTCCAGTTTCTGTGGGCAGCAGAGGGATGAGGATGAGGAGCATCACTTCCTCCTGAGAGAGGGATCTCTGGGCAGCACCAGGTGATTCAGCACGTAGGGAAAGCTGGGGAGCCTGGGCTCTGCCTGCAGCACTCTCTGTGCTGGCAGCTTCACAGCCCAGCTCAGGCCTGTGGCTCCTTCAGCAGGAGCCAGTTCATCTACTCTCAAGTAGCTTTTAACCTTCCAATTAACTCTTGTAAAAATATTCTGTCCTACGTGACAAACTCAGGGTCAGTCTCTAGGTTTCAAGTAGTTGTGCAGGGCATGTGGGGCCAACCCTCATCCTAAGCCCCTGGGATGTGGACAGGAGGATGCAGAAAGGCCCCTCGGATGTGCTCCCACAGCCCATCCTCTCCCGTGGTGCTGCTGGCTCCATTGTGGGGCAGGGAAGGAGCCACAGGATGAGCAGGGTCTGCACAGGAACAGATCCCCAGCTCTATGAGGCAAGTGGCTGATGCTCACTGATGACAGCCAGGAATGTTCCCTGGCCTTTCTCAGCCATTAATCCAGCTCCAGGAGGTTAGACCTGCTTCAGCTTGGCTTTTTGTTTTCGCTTTTTTCTTTTCTTTCCCCTTCCTTTCCTTTCCTTTCTTTGCTGCATTCTTGGAGTGAGGAAACCCCAGTGTGTCAAAAAGCAGGAGCCCACACCCAGCCCACGTGCTCAGGAGAGCTCCCCAGTGCACAGGCAGTGCCAGAGGATGCCGTGCCAGGGCAGTATCCTAACCTGGATCTCTGCATGAAGCCTCTGCTCTGTGTGGGCCAGGAATGTGGTTCGGGGTAAATGCTGCAATACCTGGGGTGTGCTAAGACCTGTGTGGATAAGATTGCTTAAAAGTCAGTCATGGTTTTTTTCGCTTTCAAAAAGGTGTTTCCAAAGTTTTCACTGCAGCTTTTCCCCATGGGGGAAACCCAAATCCAGGGTGGTGCAGATGCCTGATGCTTGAGTGCTCGTGTGACATTCCTGAGCGCTGGCATGTGTTGACAGCACAGCAGTGTGTGGGTACCTGTGCTCCCGTGGCTTCTGTCTTTGGAGCACAGGGATGTTTTTCTGAGCAGAGGGGGAGAGGGTGATGCTGCCCTGCGTGTGCCACGGGCATGCCAGTGCTCCTGCTGGCTCGTGGGACACACCAGGAGAGCCAGGCAGAGGCTTGGGCGAGCACAGCCAGCACAATGGCAAAGCTCTATGCCAGTCCTTCCTGAGGAAGGGATTTATCCTTGGCTTACAAGGTTCAGAGGCTGCATCAGAAATGTGTTTACAGTATTCTTTGAGATGTCTGTGTGTGAAATCCTGTAAGTGGCTGTATCTAATCAAAGAGAATGGAATCCCCCTAAGGAAGTCCAGCACCTCTGGGGTCAGGCTGGAGCTGCTGGGCAATGTGTGCTGACCATCTTGCACCAGCTGAATAAAAATTTAGCGTAAATAATATAGCATATTACTACATTCTTAGTTACATAATATATTACAGAATATGATTATGAGTAATAAATAATGGAATCAAAACCTGCATGACAGCTCTGAAAAGGGTGAAGGCTTGCGTGGTGCTCTGCAGTGCACAGCCACGGTTCTCTTTCTCACCTTTCAACCCCACATTCCTTCTTGCAAATCTCTCTGCTCCTTTCTGTAAATCAGGTACTGCTTCACCCTGCCAGGACTTGGAGGAATCTGGGGCTTATGCATTTTGCAACCTCTGTAGACACTTTGGCAAGGAAAGGACAAGATAGACAATAAAATCCCAGCTGCCAAAAATTTATTTCTTTCTACTCCCCACGCACTCCCCCACCTCTCTGCTCTTCTGTACAGTCAAAGCTCCTTTGTGCCTCTGGGACCTTTGCTGGCACGTGCCAGGTTCGTGCATCCTCTGTGACCTGTGCTGTTCTCTGTGCAGTCTCCTCTGCCTGTGAGCAGCTGGGGAGCTGGGGGAGACCCCTTTGCTGAGGCACAAGAGGGCTGAGACCTCATTTTTGCTTTTGTGAAGCCTCCTTTGCATGTGAACACAACGTTTGCTGTTGCACTTACCCGGTGCCCCCTCGCTGCACAAACCTTGGCATCCAGCTGAGACAGCAAATGCTGCCAGGGCTCTCACCCTGCCCTCCTTTCACGTCAAGCTGCCCATTTTCCCCCTGGTCTGGTGCTGCAGTCCCCAGGCCCTCTCAGTCCTGTGTGGTCCCTCCAGCTGCCTGGCTCCTGCTCTCCAGCATCCACGCTCTTGGAGCTTGGATAAGTCACATCCATTGCCAGGAACAGCTTGGACCACCGAGCAGGAGGTTGGAGCTGGTGATAATTATATATCCAGGTCTGTGTAAGTACCTTCCAGTGACCTGGTTAAAAACTCATTTATCCACGTGTATTGTGGGAGAATGCAAAGGCTGGAAGTGCTTTGTGTACGTCTGGGCTCTCGTTTTCTTACGTGCCTCTCTTTTCCAAGGCTTTGAGTATCGCTGCCTGAAAACCTTCAGTGGTGACAACTTCAGTTTAAAAGCTTTCTCTCCTGTCACTGACTTCAAGAAGCTGGGTTAAGATTTATAGCTGTCCGAAACCTACTGTACAGCTGGAATTTGAGAGTGGAAGCCTGGTGCTTGGTTCCAGGTGAAATGGGTATCTCAGAATGGATGTGTTTGCACAGGGAGCTCTGTAACGTGTTCAGTGTGTTATTGCACAGCCCATGACCATAGCTGGGATACTTTCAGGGAGGTGGGTCAGGACTGGTCACGCACATGCTGATGATAAATTTGGAAAGATAAATTAGTCTTTTCTTCTTTTGAAGCAGCCAAGCTTGGAAAAATAACACCCTACTTGGCTAGCAAAGCACTGTCAAGTTTATTATGCATTAGGGCTAACCTCCATACAGCTCAAGCCATACAGTTGAGTCTTTGCCAGGCCTTAAAATATGTTCTGTAAACGAAGACTTTGGTCAAGTTGGCTGTGTTCCCCTTTTCCTCTGTATCTCTGGGTGTTGGGGGGTTTATTTAATTTCCCATTTGTTTCAAGGACTTGTAAGAATTGCTTCAAAAACAGAAAAAAAAAAGGGAGAAGTTAAAGGAAATGTAAGTTTTCAGAGGAGTGTGTAACTGTGATAGCTCCATGAACAGCAATGCTTGTGAGCACTTGGCAGCCTGAAGACCAGTGCTTACCAAGAAGAGCTGTTGAAACAGACCCCTGGTGTGAGCATAAAGTCTGGCTGGCTCCCAGCTCGTGGGGAGCAAAGTGGTCATATATCAGAGAGCTCTCGAAAGGTTTATAATGGATATTTCCTAATTCTCCCCTAGCTCGAGGGAGAGGGGAACGTTCCCATGTAGCCTTGTAACACGGTGTAGTCTGATCCTGGCCAAGGCTATTAAATACCCTCTGTCCATTGCCTGAATTGGCTGTTCTGCTCCCAAAGACAGCACATGTAAAGCCCAGTAGATGTTCATCAGGACCAGTTGGCCTTTTTCCTCCTCCAGGGATGTTCTCTCCTGTGGGTTCTGCCATGGCAGCCCCTCCATGGCCCAGCCTTCACGGCTGCATGCCAGCACATGAGGAGCATGGGGCGAGGTTGTGCCTGTGAACAGAATGGGACAGGAGTGGGAGGCAGGACCCCACGCTGATGTAAACTGGCAGATGTCCATGGGGCCCCCCACTCGTTACCCCAGGAGACCTCACAGGGGGCTGTGCTGGTGGCTTTGGGGAGGGGCTTGGCCATGGTGTGGGGACAGTCCAGGGCCTCCTCTGAGAGTGCTGAGGTCGATCCAAGTCTGCCTGCTGTAAAGGGTGATGGTGCCCCAGGGACCTGTGAGGCTCTTGGGGAGGTGCAGGTTGTGTCCCAGCTGGGCTGGCCCATTGCATATGAAGATTCAGTTGATTTTGCAGCCAGAGTTTTATACCTCACATCTCTTGATGTAGTCACCTCCTCCTGGGACTCACGACTGGGTTAATTGCCATGAAGAGTCCTGCACCTTTGATCTCCTGGCCACAGAGCGAAGATGCTGTGACAGCTCAGGCTGTTTAGTTGTTGTGTGTGTTGGATATCTCACCGTGATGCTGGGGTAGGAAAGCGAAAGGCTGTGATTATATGTTCAGGCTAATGATACTTGCTATGTACCCTGGCTTGCAAACAGGGAAGTCTTTATGTCTTTTCCCCATTCTCTGCTTTTACTCTTACATTAATGGAAAAAAAGCAACAGTAAACGTGTTCCTGTTGCACTGTGCAGGCGAGTCTCAGAGTAGCTGCTCCCGTCCCTGGAGTTTCATCTAAGTGTTGGCTGAGGCACAAAAGGCAAAGGGAGATGGATGAGAGTGGCTGGCAGAGACAGCAAAATAAAGGGTGTAACAGGGAAACCTGAAGCTGTTCCTCACCACGAGGCACTAGCAGGTTTTATCTTTGGGCTGGGTTGGTCTAAGCCCCTGAGGTGGGAAGCAGCAGGTCTGGCCAGGGAAGAGCTGCGTCGGCCTCTGCGCATGCGCTGAGCTGTGCTTGGTCTCAGGCTGTGCTCCCTTGTGCTTGGTATGAAGGGCTGTGGGGTTCTGTGCATGAAATGAAAGACTTCATGGACCATCTAAATGCCATGAAGCAGCTGTGAGGCCTCCTGAGCCACCCAGGCTGCAGGGCCCCGTGCGGGGAATGCGGCACAAGTGGCAACCTGAAGTGCTCTTCTGAGGAAGGTCAGGAGGAACAGACTTCCATTTGCTCCTAGAACAGCTCATATTCTGCTGCTTTTGTGCTTTCCTTTACCTCCCTGAGGGTGTTGGAGGCAGACACTTGCTTTGCTGTGCTTTCTCTCAGCTCGGAGTTTCTGTCCTTGGGAAGTGAGTCCCAGTTAAGATGCTCGGCAAAGCTCGGTGCATCTGATGCAGAAGGGAGTGGGATGGTGCCTCCGGTGCATGGCAGGGCAGTGTGAGCAGCAGGTGACACCACCAGGACTGAGACGTAGGTGTGAATGCTGGTAATTGGGACAGGCAGTTTGAAGCTGGAGGTTATCCCTGTGCTGCCAGTGTTTGTCTCCGTGCAGTAATTAATTACCCAGCACAGCCACTCCGACAGGGCAAGTGACAGGATCTGCCTGACCCAGTTCCTCCTGCACAGCTTGCCTGGTGTAACAGGTTGCGGCCAACACCCACTGCCCTCCCCAGCCTGTCAAAAAAAGCCTTAAATGCTGAAAAGCTGCTAAGCTTTCTGCACTGCTGGGACCTGCCAGCCCATCCTCTGGCTGCCGGGACACACAGCAGGGATGCTGCATCCCTGGTGGGAAGTCACCTCGGTGCTGGATAAGGGCACAGGGGCGCTGGCATTGCTTTGTTCACTTGTGCTGGGTCCACACCCAGCTAATTGCCTGCCTCGGTTTGAATGTCTTGTAGACGTTTGGGTCCTTTTCTTTCCCTCTGACTAATTGCACCCTTCTTTCAGCTTTTTTAAAATCACCTTTCGGTAATCACTGGTAATTATATTCAATCTTGTGGCTGTCTGGAGGCTATTCAATCATAGTGTGTGCATTTTTGGGGGTGTCTCTGGCTAATACAAATTTTTAAGGAATTGGTTTGAGGGAACAGGTGTGTTGGTATCTCAGTTCTCACATCTTTAGATGAAATGATTTTGTTGTCAGCCTTTAGCCTCTGGAGATCATGCGTGGTTTGAACAAACCATGTCCGCTTTCACTTCTTGCTCTGGCTCTAAAGAGTTAAAGATGACAGTTCCTGTGTGTGCTTATTTTTTTAAATCTGCTTTAATCTGAGTTTACAGCCTAAAGATTTGCTTTACACAGTTAATGCTCATCTGACTATCATCACTCTTGATCTGAGTTTTCATCAGGATTTCAGACTTGTATCTCTATGGCAGTAAATTCTGGTGTTGTTGCTGTGTCTAATGAGGGTTCACTGCTCTATTCATGACCGAGCTTGTGATTTTTATCACATTCTAAGTCTGTGTCTGTGCAGCAAAGGACTTGAGCTCCTATCTGAACTGAGGGCTAAATTCTGCCTATGGGCACTGAAGGTTGAGTTGGTCTTTACCAGATGCTGAGATAGTGACCTACTCCTGCTCTACAGTAATTGCCAACCAGTTTGGACACCTGCTGCAGCCTTTTATTACTCTGATGTTTATCAGGATGACAAAAGCCACCACCTGAATCTGCCGGACCAAGTGCAGTGTTTAGATAAGCCAGTGGTCTTCTGGCTGAATCTGTCTCACTGGTTAAAATGACTGGCCCCTGTGCAAACTCCAATTGAAAAATATCAGTTTCATCCCCTCCCCGGAGCTGCAGTCACTAGTCTGTTTAAACTCATTTACATCTCAAATGTAGAAGACTCAGATTCCATTATCTGAATGACATACATCTACTTAACCTCGTGCTGGTGACCTTGTTCCCACTTGGGATAAATCGAGGAAAACCTTCCATCTTCATCTTCAACATGTGGCCGTGGGAGCACTGGCTGCTCTGGCTCTCAGGGCCCCCACTTGCTCGCTGAAGTCTCTGCTTGAATTACCCTGGCGATGGCAGGCATTGCAAATTAATCTTCTTACAGCCATTTTCCTCATCTATTTTTGAAATCTGACCTTGCTGATAAAGCAATACTAGAACAGAAACCCCCATCTGCCAACCTCCAGGCTGAAGGATGATTATAAAATCAAAATATTGCCTGAGTGGGAAGAGTCATGGTCCTGCACTCCAGAATGACATGTCTCACTGTCTGGATTTGTGTCAAGCCAAGGGCTGTCCAAACTCCATGACAGCCCAGGGCAGAGCTGGATTACATTACAGCAATGGCCAATTGGGGAGCCAGATGGCAAATAATGTTATATTATGATGAAAAATACTTCCAGGCTCAGAGGGAATTGTCCAAGACACTGTCACTTGGAGAGCATTAGTCTGTCAAATAGAGGCTGAGCTGGGCTTTGGCATCCTTCTTTGCTTCAAATCTTTGCTCTGCTACTTAGCTACTGCAGGATTTCAGGGCAGTCCCTTCAACTCCCTACACGTTTTTTTTCNCATCCTTCTTTGCTTCAAATCTTTGGCTCGCTACTTAGCCTACTGCAGGATTTCAGGGCAGTCCCTTCAACTCCCTACACGTTTTTTTTCTGTGATTTTTAGTCCCTTTAAAGGGTGGGTCGTTCTTTGGGTTGGTTGATTTTTTTTTTGTATGTTTTTTCTCCTGAGCCTTGCTTAGAGTGGCCCCAGGCTCCTGCCACTGTTACTGTGTGGTGACATGGGATAATAACTAGGGCTGGCCCACCCTGTTCTGAGGTTTGCAGCAGCTGGAGAGACGTGGTGGCAGCCCTGCTGCTGAGGTGACCTGTTTGTCCCCTTTGCTTGGTCAAGACACCTGCAATATCTTCAAGAGGTCGAGTTAGGGAGGACCCTCTACCCTGTTCACTCCTTTATAGCTTCTAAGCAAATGTGTTTGAAACTGAGGGCACTGGCACAGCAAATCCCTCACTCTGAAAGCAAAGGGTGAAACTTCATCACCTGGAGAAGTCAGACCCCTTTCATGCTCTCTTTGGTCTCCTAAAACCCTAAATGAAGTTGTTTGTGGGATCACTGTTAACACTTGTGGCCATGCCATAGCAGCCAGTAAAGTGACCAGAGTTTCTTAAGGCCAGTATCTAGGAAAAAGCAAATAAACACGAAAGAGCAGCCTCGTAATTACTACTGCTAATTAGTTAATGGCTGTGAGGTGCTTTGAAGATGAAAAGTGAGGAGGTGCTTGGTTATTAAGTCCCAAACACCCCTGTAAGGCCAGCAGCAGCAGCTCTTGCTGTGGGTCAGCAGAGACTCTGCTGCAGCAGCTCACAGAGTGCTGCCGAGCTTATCTGGGAGCCAGCAATAAATCGAGAGGGTTTTGGAGAGTTAAATCTCCTTGAGTTTCTTGTAGGCTTAAAAGTCGACGAGCTGCATGTAGCTGATTCCGCCTTGGGGCAGGGTGATGGTCTTGATGAGCTTTTAAAGTCCCTTCTGTCCCTGTTTTCCCTGATTTTGTGATCCAGGGACAGCTTTGCTGAGCCAGATCTCACCTTTCCTGCTGAGCTGACGTTCCCTGTGATGGCATTTTCTCATGTCTCAGTTCTCTGCCTGCTGGTGCAGGACAACGTGGTGCTGATCTCCCGTAATCCTCTCACCACCACAGCTGGCATGAGAGGCTGCTTGGGCAGATGCAATTTAAGCTTTCAAAAAGCCAGCTCAGATGTGCATGACAAAGACTAACCTGATACAGACCTGGAAGTAACAAAGTGCCTTAAAATTGCACCTACGTGAAGAGCTTCTGGGCTGCAATCTTGCCTCTTTTCTTAAGCACCAACTTGAAAGAGATCTGAAGGAAGGATGAACTTCAAGCTATTTTTTTTCTTTTGTGATGCGCCCCTCCTCTTCTTCTAATAAAATATGTCTGGGAATGCTTTGGAGGCTACTCCTGCATAGCTGTTGCCACACCTGTTGGGAAGGGGAAATTCCTCTTGGTCTGCCTGTCGGAGAAGCCTGGGGGAGTGCTGCTGCTGGAATGTTTTATTGACAAAGCTGGCAAAAAACTTCCTTTCCATGAAAATTGAATTATTTGTTTGTTCGCTTTTGAATTTAGTCTCTCTGGGACAGACCTGCAGCTGTGGTAAATTAGCTCAGCTCCAGATGTGCCCTAATATATTTTGAGATGTCATTTCCCTGTATCTGTATGTAATTCTGTAGATCTTCCTGCTGCCCTGGTTTTGGCATTATTTCAGCTTTCGGTCTGCTTTGTCTCTTCATTCAGCCAACAGATCCTGGGGACTAAGGATGTGTTGGGATCTCAGTGACTGGAGGCAGGCGTCATGTCCACTTTCTCCATTTGCAGAAGGTCAATAAGAAAAATATGTGTTCATGGGCTGCTTCGTAGGCTCAGTTTTGTGTTTTACCCACTGTTTGCAGGATGCAGGAGGAGTAGAGTGCAACTGTCAGTGCATCTCCTTCACTCTTCCCGTGTCACCACTGGTCCCAGAGTAGAACCAAGGCCAGGGGTCTTCCTGGTCGAAAATTTATGCTTAAGCTTGTAAGCAGTGGGGGGGGGGAAAGGATCCTTGTGTAGTTTTGATGCTTTGGCACCTCTGGAGTTTGAGTACATAGTGCTGTTAGGACAGGGCTGGTTTTGGAGTGGGCTCAAGGCACAGGACATTTCCAGCATGAGGGTCTGTGCAGTTTTTCTGGATATTGCTCTAGAACTGCAGTGGACTTGGCAAAACTGAAGGCTGTAGGATCCAGACTGAGCAGGACAAAGGACTTTAATCAGTATGACTGGTTTAGCATCAGGGGGTTGTGTACCACCATCACAACAAACAATGAATGGTCCTAAAACTGTAAGCAGTAGAACTCTTCCTTTCCAAGGGATGATGTTGTTGCTTGTTTTTCTCTTGGCTGGGACATGGCTGTCCCAGTGGACAGATGCACCCAAGCTCAGCTTCTTCCAGAGGACACTGAGCTGGGAAATACCTTTTCTTGCAGACCCAGCCAGGGGTTTAGATCCTGTCAAATACTGATACTTGTCGAACTGATATGTGCTCCTGGGTGCCATCCAACCATGTATCTGCCATGCCCCGTCCCTGCAAATGTTGAGTGCCAGGTTGGACAGGGCTTGGAGTAACCTGGTCTGGTGGAAGGTGTCCCTGCCCATGGCGGGGGGCTTGGAACGAGATGGTTGTTAAGGTCCCAACCCCAACCAGTCTGTGATTCCAACCCAAACCAGCCTCTGATTCTGCGACCTGTGAACCTCGCCCTGAGGAGGGGGCGTGCTTCGAGCCATTACAATCCCTTCGCTGCTGCATGGCAAGGGCTGGCGGCGTGCGGGACCGCGTCCCGGTGAGCTCGGGTGCAGTGGCACGGAGCAGCATCCCGCGGAACGCACTGACAGCAAGATCTGGAAAGAGAGCAGGCGGAGGGCAGGGCTGGGGTGGGGAGGACGGGCTGTGTCGCGGTGGCAGCGGGGGGACACGGGGCGGGGAGCGCCGGTCTGGCAGCGAGAGCCGGCACCGCCTCTGCCGGTGCCCCCTCCCCTCCGCTCCGCTGCGCTCCTTCCCCGCGGCCGTCCCGCGGCTCACGCTCTGCTCTCTCCGGTGCAGGGGCAGATCGAGGTGGACAGCGAGACCGTCTTCAAGTTGGCCGCCCTGGTGCTCCAGGTGAGTGTCTCCCCCCGGCTCAGCGCATTCCCCTTCCCGGCGGTTTTTCCCCCGCTCCATACGGGCGAGCCCCCGCAGGGTTGTTCGTGGTCTCCGCGGCTGGGGAGCAGAGGGGAAGCTGGAACATGTAGGGGTTATTTTTCTTATAGGCGAGTAAGGGAAATATTTATTTGAGGAGTTTTAAATTGAAAGAGTAAAAGCTCATCAAGGGAAGTCATTTATCTGGGCAGGTTTCCATTCCATTTATCACCCTAATTTAAATACATTCCAGAGATCTGGGAAGAAAAGTGTAAATATTGTAGCTGAATCAGCTATATTATGCCTGTGAATCTTCTTTTCAGAGCATATGGTTTTGATACCTCTGCTTTGTTGAGATAGACAGTGTCAGTTTTCCCTCTCATTAATCTAGTTTTGTTGTACTGAGACTTAAACTCTATTTACCGCTTTCTATGAAATAAAATTCTGCCTTTAAAATGTTGGGGGTTTTCTCCCATTGCACTGTCATTGACAAAGTGCCACAGCAAAGCTGCAGCAGCAGCTTGATCTGCCTGAACAGTTGTTTTCATCTCGAGTGAGCACAATTCCTCCCAACTGCTGACCTGACTGTACAGCCACCCTTTGCCTGGATGAGAGAGGAGGGAGAATTGTATTTCACTTCTTGTGCAGTAAAAGCGGCATTTGATTTGCGATGTGAAATTCATCCCCGTTTTGGAAGCAGGTTTATTTATGCTGTAGGTGGATTATTTACAGCTGGGAGCGTGAGGGGCCGAGTCCAGCACTTGGGGCAGGCTCCGTGTTTTGCAGGGAGTGTGGCGGGGGTCAGGATCTGCCCGCAGGGCTCTGGGAGTGGGGAAGTGAACAATGCTGGGAAAATCGAGGGCTTTTGAAGAGATCATGTTTTAATTCTGTCACTGTTTTTCAATTGTAGGAAGCTAAAGGGGACTATTCCAGGTAATAACATTTTCCTTTCTAATACTGGTGTGCTTGATGGATGTGTTTTTCTGTGTTGGCATTGTATTGCAAACAATCACAAACGGGGGTGAAGTCCAGCTGCGAGCAGTGCCCAAAGAAAGTGAAATGTGCTGCTGGGCTGGATAAAATCTGAGTCTGCAGGGTGAGTAATGCCTTTTGTGAGCAAGCTCTGAGTCAAAACAGTGTTTCAGGCCACCACGCTTTGCTCCCCTCCCAAATGTGGGTGCCGAAGTGGGAGAAGGGGAGAGCTCCCACACTTCCCTGCCGGAAAGCCTGTGCTTTGCCAAACTTTTGCCAAGCAAACTGCTGCCTGTGCTTCTGCAGAGCAGTGTTTGGGTCCATGTGGGTGACCTTGCCCACAGCCCTGCCCGTGCAGGGGCAGCACGTGCAGGGACGCGGGGCCAGCTGCCCCGGGGATCAATGAGCCGTGTTCTCCTGCAGCTGCCCCGGGGCCTCTCCCTCCTCACACTTGACCCAACAGTTGTGTTGTGACTAATGTGCGACCCCCTTGCTGCGCTTGAGCTGTTCAGAGCTGCATCATCAGGTCGGGCTTGCCCTTGGAGGTGCTTCTTACCCAGCTCTGATTGTGATAAGGGGCTGCGGGGAGCAGGCGGGGTCACGCTCGGACCTGCTGGAGCCACGGGGAAAGACCTTCCATTAGAAACAGTTCACTAAGCAAACAGAGGTGCAGAAGATTGGCTTTGGTCACGTTAATATTTTACTACTTGCTGAGTTTCCATATGGAAGGAGAGGTGTGTTTTACACTTCAGCTAGAGCAGCTTTGGAGATCGTTCAGTGCAGACCTGTCTGCCCAAATGCAGGGAGCAAGTCACGTTTGGCTGCCAGAGTGACTCTGCTTTCCCTTGAGGGGGCAGCTGTCAAGTAAATGCCAGTGCCAATCCCTAGACCCCTTCCCTTCAGAGGCCTGTCTGTTCTCTGCCAAAGGACACGCTCTGTGAAGTCCATCAGACCTCCTCCTCCTGTTTGCTGGCATGCTGTCACACCTGCAGGGGGAAAAAGATGTCTTTGATCAGCTGGATGGGCTGGCTGTGCAGACCATTTCTGTTCCTGTTCATGCTGTAGACCTGCTTTGTGACCCCCAGTATACTGCTTGTACCTGTAGTGTGCTGCATTTTTCTCTAGAAAGACCCCTTATCTTGCCTGATCTCACAGGGACGCCCTAAGCTTAGCTCAGTTTAGGCACAGATAACCAGAAAATCACCGCTGACTCCACAATAAGTAACTTGTTAAGCTGTAGCAACTGGTGGCACAATTTTCTTGATTCTCAAGAACAGAGGTTAAGGTTAAAAACCACCTTAGTGGTGAAAAGTTCCCTTTTGTGGTTTAAACTTAACACTGCCTCCTTATCATGTGCCATAAATAGGTTCGTAAGTATGGCTTCACAAGCCCAAGAACTGTGTCTGTGGTTGTTTTCCATGGTTCCCTGCACACGTTGCAAGGGGTGGATTGCCCGTGGTTATCTTCAGAAGTATTTAAAGAAAACTGGAGGGAAGAGCACTCTGCTACAAGAGTGATTTCCAACTGCAGCTCTCCCCCTAAGAGTTGCATGGGAATGGCTGCAGCAATTGTTTCCTCTGTTAAACCGTGCATATGTTATGCCCCCGTAGCAAATGAGCACAGCCAGCTGTCCCAGGCCCAGCGAGCACACCAGGAGTGAAGGAATTCCATGTCACATATCACAAGTGGTCCTTTGGGCCAGTGCTGATAAAACACTGGCTTAATTACCAGCATATCTTAACGACGATACCGAAGCACTGGGCTCTGCTGCCCAGCTTGCTGTGGTGCTCAGACTGTGTCCCTGCAGCAGTGCTCCTGTGCAGTGTCATTTGCCTCCCTGTGCAGTGCCTTGAGTTTAGTGTGTTCTCTGCTTGCTGTCACTTGGTCATTCTGCTTTGAATCACCTTCTGGAATGTGGCTCTTGCCCCACTTCTGCTTCCGTGAGAACGTGCAGGTTGATTTTTTTGGTACTGGATTAGTGCTGAATGAACGCGGGTAAATACAGGAATTGCCTGAAGTCCTGGAGATTAGCTCTCTGGAAGTGAGGATTGAGCCAGCCCAGGCAATGCTGGGAATCTCTTCCTGCCTGATTTTTCACATCCCATAGGCAGCTTTTCCGTGGGGACACATCCTGTGGTGGGGTCACCGTGTAGCGTTCCCACTGACGTCAGCTCCGTACCAGGGCACGAACACAGCAGACTCCTGTGGTTTTACGGGAACCTCTTTCCCAATCCACTGCTGAAATTCTCAGATAACGCCCTGATGGCAGGGAGCAGCAGCCTCCTGGGAAACACCCTCCCCTGCCCTGTGCTGAGTGGGTGAGCACATTCCTTGGAAATCTGTTTCTTTTCAGTGAGCAAAGCTGACACGTGGGTGCTTGGAGAAAGTAAAAAACTTTCGATTTCTACACCACAAAGGTCGCTCTGGAGGGGCTTTGCAGTCTGGCAGCACTGGCAGCATGGGAATACCAGGGACTTTGGGGTTTGGCCCTTGCAGGTGCTTTGCAGTACGACCCCAAGATCCTGAGCTGGGCTCTTACAGGACAGGGATTTGATAGAATTGTAGAATGGTTTGGATTGGAAGGGACCTTAAAGATCATTTAGTTTGTGCGTTATTATTTTGAGAGAGGCTTTATGTCAGATGAACCACCCAAGTCCCACTTTGAGAGGACCCTGGTTTTGAAGACATCTTTATCTAACTTAAGTACATGCTTCAAAATTGCACCCACAGCCTGTCCTGGTTTGGACAGCTTTGGATTCTCAAAAGCAGCCTAGACTGGCTTCAGGACACAGGAGGAATGAGGAACAAAGGTGGCAGCAGACCACGGCCGGTGTAGCTCACCATGTACCCATTTCCTTTTCCTGTTTACCCAACTGGTGATCCCAGCCAAGATAATTCCCTGCTGTGTGTGATGAGGAGGATGTCACCGGGATGCTCAGTGAGCCGTCCCTCTCCCCCTTACCCGGGATGGTGTCAGGGCTGCCCTGGGCAGAGCAGTTCCTGTGGACAGTCCTGCAGCCCTGCTGTCCCCAGCAAGGCTGGGGTGCTGCAGATTCCTGCCCCTCTGCCTTCCTGTGCAGCACTGGGCACGCTTGGCTCAAAGGAAGGATGTAACACCGGCTCGTGTTTGCTTTTCACGAATCACCCGTGGCTTCCAGTTGGCTGCTCCTCTGTTTAAGCTGAGCTCCCAGCACTTTTTACCCAGCTCCTGCAATAGGAACCCCAAGCGAGTATTAGTCGTTGATTGGAGTTTTGAAACTCTGTGTGAGTTAATTGCATCCCTCCACTCTCCTGTTCGCGAATGAAACAGAAAGATCTGCAAGCCTGGTTTTACGAAATCTTGGTTATTAAACTCTATGCCAAACTTTTAGAAGGAGAATGGGGTTCAAATTGCAGCTTCTGGCATGGCTCGGTTTTGGGGGAAAATGTACATATTCTGTTTATTTTAGGAATTTTATTTAAATTTTAAAGAAACAATGTTTTGGCAGTCTGTTAATTATTCATCTTGTAAATATGCAACATATAGTCTGGCCTCCTTGGGAAATAAATGATTTAGCTGTATTTAGTTTACAGATTAAGCATCTGCCCTCAAAAATGCTGTAAAATTTTATATACTTTTATTTTCTTTTGTGGCTTGATGAGAGAGACAGTTTACAACTGAGAAGTCCTAAATACTGTCCTAGCATTGGAAAAACGTTTATTAAAATCAGATTAGCTACAGGGACTATATAAGGAAAGTAACTTGGGGGAAAAAAAAAGTTTCTTTTCTGACTGATAATCTTGGACCGTATTTTCCCCAGTACCATTTCCAGGACTGAAACCCAGCCGTGCTCCCTGAAAGTTAATTAAATTGCTGGAGGAGGGCTTCTATTTTCTTTAAATAGCTGACGCATTCGTTTTTGATTCTGGCCTGTGGGCTGCAAAGATAACTCCCTACTGGTATAACATAACACAGACAAAATAATGAATTCCTGATAGCTGACATGTGCGAGGCACCGGGGTTTATCGTTATGGGGATGATAAAGGCAGTTTGTAAAAGGGAAAGGTTTGGGTGGGAGATAGCCCTGCAACTGAGGCTGTGGAGTAATTGGTTCAGAAACTCCTGAGTTTTAAAATTCTGCTGAGAAAAAAGTGAAGTTCTTGATTTAGATGCAGAGAGTAGTATTAACAATTTGCTCCTGATTAAGAGTGAGTGCTCAGTGTGGGATTTTTGGGTAGCGTTTCATTGGGAAGCTGAATATTTTGCCAGGCAAACTGGAAGATCTCTTGTTAGAAAAGAATGTGGGAAAGATAACGTGGGCAGTGCTAGAAAATAGCTGTTGGAAAGAAGTTAATAATTGTATGATAGCAGAGCACCTGCTCACTCTACTGCTAGCCCCAAGATTAAGGTACCCTCAGGAACAGGACACACCTGAGGTGTGTTGGAGGTGGCTTGTCCAGCCTGTTTCTGGGAATTTTGCCAGGTTCATGTGACCAAAACTCCAGGTGTGGCCACATCCAGGACTGGGGTAGGAGCAGGAAGAGAAGTTTGGGGATGAGTTACAAGGGGACATCTCATCTGGCAGCCAGAGACCGGAGCCCTGTCTGGATCCCGTGTCAGCCCCAAGTACTTCCTCACACCTGTGTCAGTGGGTGATACAAAAGAGCTGGTGGGTCACCAGAGGATTCACTCTCAGAACATCCATCTGCTGCCTGCCATAGCAGCACTGTAGTTTAGTTTCTGATGTTCTTTTCCGTGCAAGTGCACTTTTTAAATGGCCGTGCACTGATATCCTCAGCCTTTTTGCAGGCTGGCCCCAGCTCCCCGTGGGCTGTGTCTGCCTGGCTGTAAATCAGTGCTCAGCACTGGTGCTGCCTTGTGCCCCTTGTGCTCCTCGGGCCTTGTTTGCCAAGTGACTCATTGTGTGTTTTGCCTTTCAGCTGTGACTCCCAGCACTTTTTCTTTAAATACCTGGTGAGGCACTGGCTCTGAACCATTAACTCTCTCTCTCTCAAACCCAGCTGTGTGCTTTCCTCAGCTCCCTCTTTTTCAATAAACAGCTAATTTAGGACAAGATGAGCAAAGATCTGCTTACTCAGAGCCTGGTAGTTGAGGGGGTTGATTATTTATTTTGCTTTATTTGGGAACATCTGATGAACCAAGGCAGTAAATAAGCAAGTTTAGGGAAAGTCATGTTTCATATCTATTTCATACAATGATGATGATTTCCCTGCTGACAGGTATCAGATACCCACTTTCCCAAGAGCTTAATTGAATTTTATACCCTCTTCAAAGAAAGCTGGTTGAAGACTGCAGTAATTTTTCTCTAGCAGGGTGAAAATTTTGCTTTCCTTGGTGAATCCCTGCAGGTTTGCCATGGGGAACAGGAGCTGAGGGGAGCCAGGCAGGGAGCTGCTGAGCTCCATCTCCCTGAGCACTGAGGCATCAATTATGAGATGAAAACATTGTTGTCTCCTGGTGTTTTATTTTTCATGTAAACCAGGTGCAAATACCAAGAAGAAGTACTTAAGATGCCATTTCTTGGATAGACTTTTCATAGCAACAGGGTTTTTTCCACTGGTGCTACTTGTAGATTCAGACAGTTCATGGCAGACCAAAGCATATACAGTCTGCAATGATGTAATTGTAATGGTTTTTTACAATTTCCTATTTTAAAGCAGTTCTGTAAGAGCTCTCAAGGAATTCGTATAGAATGCTTATTATGTAGCAGATTAATTAGGTGGAAGCACTGTGGGTGGAAATGAGCAAAAAGGATTAGATGAGGAGAAAAAAAAAGGATGTTTGCAGTAATTTAATAACCTGATCTCATGGGATTTACTACTTGTATATAGCAATGTAAAGCTTAATATTCACACATAATTATGGCAGTTTGGTAAGGGATGGTAATTTTTAGATTTCATATGCATGATGTTTGTACAGTTTCAGAGAGGCAGAGAAGGGGTTACTGTGTTTTGTCCTCTGTAATTGTCCCTCCACAGTACTTTCTTTTCTTTGGTTTTTCTTTTTTTTTTTTTTAATTACTTTTAGCTCAGAGTGCAGAGCCAGAGTGGGTACAACCCAGCCACCTAGAGTGGTCTTTTGTGTGTGCTCTGCATCCAAAACAGATGAGAGACAAGGCAAGCACAGTGCCAGGAAATTCAACATCCCCCAACTTATCCCCCATGCAGGGGAGAAGCTGTCACAGCTGTCAGGCTTGGAGTAGCATCATGACATCCACAGCCATGGGTAAAAGATGCTTTCCCCTTGTTCCTAGAAATTCCCTTAAGTACAGGTTCAGTATTAAAACACATGGCCTTTTCCTGTCGTCAAAATCACATTTCAGGGTTTTTGCCGTGTAATATATTCACCTCCCTTTTGACGAATATCTGAAAAACTTTGTCAGGTCTACGAGGAGTTTTTCCAGTCCGGCACCCTCAGCTGTGAGCAGGACTTTGGGCTCTGGTCTGATTCCTGACAACATCCTCACTCTAGAAAAGCAAAAGTAAATCTTTCGCTTTTCCTTCCCATGGTGGCTGAGATCTATCATGTGAGGTGTATTCTGTGCTTTGAGGAAATGGAACGACAGCTTTTCAACCTCAGCTTTTTTGCTTTTGCAGACTTGTCAGGTCTTTATCATTATTTGGAGACTTTATTTTTCTTGTGGTTCCATGTATCTCTGTATCAGCTGGGCTATGATAACAAGCTTTAAACTTTGCTACTGTACTCAGACATGCTAAAAACCCACAACTAATATGGCTAAGCTGACCTTTGTGTGAACAGGAAGAAAGTGTGAATGTTAGAAATAACAGTCTGTTGTTGCGAGGAAGGGCTTGGGATCCTTCAAGCGTTGTATCAACTGTGAATATCCATCTTTTGCTTGGCAGTAAATCCCCAGGTAAAGCAGAGCCATTCTGCTTTGGTCTGGTCTGTTAGGGGAGCACTGCTAACGTGTGCTGTGGGTATGAGCAAGCAGCTCTTTAAACATGGATCTGTCCTACCAGGTTCATGGGATGGGATCCACCACCCATTGTAGGTGGTAGCTCCAAGGACCAAAAGGGCTTGTCTTCAGAATATTCATGTTTCATGTCAAGAGCTGTAAAAGAAGACCTGAGGATTTAGGGCAGCTCCAGGCCACAGATTTTTCCTAGCCATGAAGAGCTGCTTCCTTGTCTGCAGAGTGGAGGTTGTAACAGTGCCTCATCTGCTGAGGTGGCTCTGGGAGCAGCTCATGTTCCTGTTTGTCTGCTCACCATGTCCCCATAGAGAGAGGGGTGTGCTTACAGCTGATGGGAGAAATGTTGCATTTTCCTGGGTGCTCTTGGCCCATCTTCCAAAAGCCAAGGTGTGGGGTCACCAAACCCCGGCAGATCAGCAGGTGCTGCTGCTCTGCCTGAGAGTCAGGCAGTGCTTGGGAAGCAGGGAAATTGGGCTCAGGGAGCAGGGCTGGAGCTGGTCAGGCCTAGGAGTCCGAGGCTGTGGTCCAAGTGTGGGGAATGGTCGTCCAGTCCCAGCCACACTTTGTGTTTGGGGCAGGTCACCCTTGAGCTGCGAAACTAAAGCTGTTGTAGCTGCACGAGGTGGGAACCCGCAGCATAGCCACAGCCTGAACGTCCAGCAAGCTGGGGTTGAAAAAGCCATCTGCGCTGCTTATCAGGGTCTTTTTTCACAGATGGGGTTGGAAGGCTCTTAAATGCCCCTTCAAATACCTCTCAGAGCAGGCGGCTGCTATCTGGTGTTCAAGTGGCAGCCTCTGCAGCCCTGCCCCCGGCAAAGCTCCCGCTGGCTGCAGGGAAGGTCGGGCTCTGGCCGTCCTGTACCAACGGGAGCCCCTTGTTCGTGGCCTTTCCACATCCTGGGCTCTCTTCAATAGAAAAATAACTTTCTTGAGTGCGCCAGCAGACCATAAACTGAAAAGCTGGGAAATGGTGGGAAATGTCTGGCATTTGTCACAAAAGAGGATTTGTCGGAGAGCACATTTCGAAGTCCTGCTGCCAAGATCCTGCCGCTCTGGCATACCCAAAAGCTGCTAAATCCATTGTCTCTCCCTGTACCTCCCCTGCTCTCTCTTCCTTCCCCCCTTTTGTTTGTCCTGCACTTTTAACCTTGCTCATTTTTTTCCCCTCCACTGCCTCACTGCTTGCTCCTCACACCTGTTTCTTGTGGTACCCTCTGAGGGACAGAGCAGCCTTCCCTGGAGCCTGAGGTTGCCATGCTCCTTCCATTTATTTTACTACAAACCCAAAATCTACAGAACAGGCACCTGTGGCTAAAGCAGCCCAGCTGCAATGGGATGGTCCATGTTGCTGGTTCTCATCTGTGAGTGTATGGAATGGGAGCACCTTGGAGACCTTGGCGATGTTTCTCTGAGTCTGATCACTTCAGAAAGTCACTTTAGGACCAGGCTGGGGTGTGGGCAGCAGCACAGGATGTCCTTGTACAATTTGGTGCAAAGGAGTTTGGTGGTCACTCCAAAGAAATAGGGCTGTTACTGACATCAGCTGAATAATCTGACCCTCTGAAACCCATGATTGTCAAGCTTTCAAGCATCTGCTCTAATTGTGGGCTGTTTCAGAGTATTTATTTTGCTAGCGCTAAATGTCTTGAAGAGAATGAGGTGACAAGTCCTAATAGAAATATTTTGAATCATCTTCATGATGTAGGATAATAGTGTATCATCCTTTTGCTGTGCAGCTCCACATTTCCTTATATCTCATATGTAATTCTCAAATTTGTTGGTGTTTAGGTGTTGATGGAATAACTTTCAGGTTAATTTTGAGAGGCCGGTTGACATTTTCTAAAGGCAAGGCCACTCTAAATTCTACCTGTGCTATGCCTAAAGTTCATTTCAAGAATTAACTGAACGTAAGATAATGACGTTCAGAAGGACCCAGGAATGACTTATTCCAATGATCCTGTAGCAACACGAGAGAAAGTATTTGTGTGAGGTCAGGAGGTTCCAAGAGCAGAGGAAAGTCGCTATACAAAGCACTTTCCCTAGTGATAAATTTGTACCTTATAATATGTTATCAAGACAATTCAGCAGAGGCAGACACACCTTGCCTTGCTTTAGTCAGTTAAGAGTTGTCTGAAGTCCTGTCCTCATTGAGTTGTTAATATTTACAAAGAATCTGCAGACTGATAAGCTTCTATGCTGTAGTCCAATATATGACTTTTGCTGCTGGGTGTGTCACTTGCTCTTCATGTTTCGTTAATCTCATTAACCACATCTTACTCCATCTAAGCTCCTACCTGCGTTAGCAATAAGCACAAGCCGATTTTTGACAGTGGGTGCAGGGAAATGCCAGGGCACCCGTTGACAAATGCTCCTAATTAGCACAGTTCTGTAAATCTTTGCCTGGCAGGGAGTGTTGTATCATTCCATTAGAAGCTGTCAAGATGTACTTTCTGGGGGCATAAATATGTAACTCCTTTTTAATTTTCAGTAATGTGCTCTAGGCAGAGCATGCCACGATAGTCTGGCTTGGTTCCTTCAGGGATTTCTGGTGAGGGTTTTAGCAAGATGTCTAAAATTTAACTGAAGATTAACAATCAGCAGATTGTAGGAAGCTTGTGAGATTGTTCCTGTTTTGCTGCTGGAGATAGTTTCTAGTGGCGAGTCCTATTGATAGTATGGTACATGATTAAATACTGTTATTGATTGTTTTAGAGTCAAGCTGCCTTCCCTCTCCACTGAGCTGGCACTGACGAGCAGGGCGTGCTGGGGACAGCACCTTGCCCAATGTTTGATCATGTTGGGACAGAGAATTAATTATGGGCTGTACCAGGAGTGCAAGTTGAGGTTCTGCGTGAGGAGGCTCTGATGCAGATTTTCATTATTTCCATTTGCATTGCCCAGATTGATTCAAGTTCTGCTTCATATCTGCCAGAGAGAAAACTCCTTTTTAGAGGGTGGAATAGGAAGGAAAGGGTCTGTCTGCTGCTTTTGTTTAATTCTTCTCCATAGTGGAAAAATACTTGGGATGAGAGTTTCCTATATTCTCCTCCTGGGGAATAAACAAACCTTTTGCCAAAAAATGTTCAGCCCCATTGACTCTGGGCGGTTTAAGTTTATGTATTGAAATTATGCCAAAAACCACCAGTCCAGAAACCCCCTCTGTAGCTTGGGTCAGATTAAATGCAAGTTGGGCCTCCCGGTCCCGACAGCCGCGTCCTCCTCCTGGTGGGAACCCACCGTGGACGTGCCAGATACAGCCCTGGGTGTTTGGCCAGCAGATAGTGGGGATGGTGGGACATCTGGAGCCGGGGCTGTCTGCCCTGGGCTTGCTGTGTCGTCTCGTGGTCGGTGTGAAACCAAACAGGAACAGGTCATAATTCAAGCCGCCGCTCCTGCTCTCCAGAGTTGTCACCTCTGGGGAACAGCCGGGTCTCGGAGGGCTTGGGAAAGTGATCCTGAAGGTCAAGGGGAGACTTGCTTGGTGCAGATGAAGTGATAATGGACTCTGTGGAAGGAGGGGGAGGACCATTTGAGGCTTTTATTATCCCTGAAGCCGTGAATCATCCCAAATGCTAATCCTGGGGCGTGCAGTCAGCAGATCCAGGCTGCTGCGTGCCAGCCTGCACTGTCTGAAGGCATCCAGCGCATGAGGAGCTGTGCCCTGTTTCTCCCAGGTTTTTCACATTTTTCTAGGATTGTTTCATGCTTGATCTTACAATTATGCAGGGGGAAAAAAATCGTCATGTTGCTTCTTAGAGTTTCAGGCCTTATAAGTCCATTTTGATGGACTTCTCCCCGTGCATGTGGATGGGATGGCGTGCCTGAACCTCAGGGTGTGAGGTTGGCTCCCGTCAGGAAGACAAGTCCCAGGGGCCAATTTTGCCTCATAAAATCAATGTATTCTCTGCTGTTGCAAGAAATTGGATGGGTTTGTAGGCTGGCAGAAGAAGAGAGAAGGCCCGGCTCTGCTGTAAGTTGTCACAGCTCGGTGGCCTCTGCCTGCTGACAGTCTGCAGCAGGGCTGAGGCTCTGGGTCAGTGCTGCAGGGACGTGCCCCCTGTCATGGCACAGACGTGGTGACAGCCCTTTGATCTCTGTGTGTCCCAGCTCAGAGCCCACAGGCCCTGCTCGGAGGCGGGTTTGCTGGCTGGCCCTCAAAATTTAAATTCAGCGGTAGACATTTTCGTATTGATGAGCTGCTACTTATCACTCGAGCTTAACTAGCACCCTTCTTTTGGCATTGATAAGGATAAAGTTGCTACTCAGCCAGATCTAGAGAGGCGAGGGGCCCAAAAACCAAACAGGAAGGCGAGCAGCTCTGTTGGAGGCCATGGATGTTGCCGAAGGTGGCATTTCAGAGCATGGGAGATGCAGCTGCCAGGATTTGTGGCATTTCTGCAGACTCTCGGTGATGGGGAGGCTGCTGGCCCCGTAATGGTTGGTGAAGGAGAGTTTGGGACCTCCCCACCTGTGTGTAGTGGTGACAGCTGGAGTGTCAGCTGTCCCCCGTGCCCGGCTGCCTCTGCCAGAGCTCAGCCCTGACCTCCCAGCATCAGCCTCCGTATTGCCTCAGCCTTTACAGCCAGGTTTCTAAACAGGGGTTTAATGACCACCCATTAAACCTCTGATTATTAACACTGCGGGGCTGAGAATCTACATTTACTGAAACAACCCTTTTGTTTGGTAAAAATGAGCTATTTTGTTATTACTTCTTCCAAAACCTCTCCTACTTCACTGTAGTTCCCTGCCAACTCTGCCTGCTGGAGCAGCCATTGCAGTGATGAGTCAGGTTTAAAAATAGGAGGAAAATTGTGTTTTAATAATCAGTTATCCTGTGAGTCTGTGATTGAAGTTGGACAGGACCTCAGGAGGTCATCTGGCCAAACCTCCAGCTCCAAGAGGGAGTTCAGGCCAGGTTGCTCAGGGCTTGTTTTCTTGGTTTGGGGGTGTTTTTTTAATTCTTTGCCCTGGTTTCTGAGGCCTCAGGAGAGCGTGCTGTGTGTCTGCATTTCCATGTGACCCTACAAACCCCTGGTAATCTACCTTCTCTCTGCAAGCCGAGATGTCCTGCAAGCCTTTTGATCCCATCAAAATGGGCTTGTAAAGGGGTGAATAAAACTCAGCTTTTGTGAGCGTTGGCCGTATTTGAGCGCTGGAAGGAAGAGATCCTGATTTTCTACCCAGCTGTCCCCGCTTGTGGCACTTGGGTGCTGGCCAGCTTGCGAAGAAAAATGGATATTCCTGGCAGAAGAGTGCAGCAACCAGCACTCCTCGGCGCTAATTGACCCCTTCTTGGCAGCTTCATCAAAGACGTGGAGGAATAAATAGGCTGTTGATTGAACTGTTTCCTCGTCCCCAGAGGTGGTCCTCCTTACCAGGGCTGAGGCTCATTGTCAGGGCTGGGGAAGAGCCTTGCAGAGCCATTAGCCCGTGCTCCTGAGGAACAAAAAAACCTTTCATCTCCTGCGCTTTCCATGTGGCATCTGGGCGATGGGATGGTGGGAGAGGGGGGTTGCTGTGTCCTCTGTGTGTAGAGCTCCATCCACAGTGCCCCAGGATCCTCTCTAGGGATGCGCAGGGTGTGGAATTGGACGGAAGCAGGAGGAGGACATAGCTCTGATGAAAAC
Organism: Melanocharis versteri; assembly: GCA_013397845.1. NCBI lineage: Eukaryota > Metazoa > Chordata > Aves > Passeriformes > Melanocharitidae > Melanocharis > Melanocharis versteri. Next base: position 606,878 of record VZTG01001429.1, read on the forward strand.
TCTGATAGTTCAGTCTGATGAAAAGAGAGGTTGGGAGCAGAAAAACGCCTTCAAGGAAAGCCTGGACAAAGTTGAGGCAGACGCTGATGGACGTGACTGATGCATTCTTTGCATAGAAAAGTCGTGTTGGTGCTTGCTGGCGCTGCTGCGAAGGCACGCAGAAATCCTGCCGAAATGGGGCGTGCAGGTTTCAGCTGATTAATTAATGGACCGTGTGAGGAGAAAATATGAACCATTTTACTGATGCCTGTAAATAGTTTTTTAAATATTCTGCTGGGTTTTTGTCATGACAAATTGCATTCACATACTTCAACCCCGCATATTTCATTCCAGACTGGGCCTAGAGTCCAGAATATTTGAACTTTCTATACAATGGGCAGTCCAGGAGAACTGTTTTCACTGCAAATGTCTTAAACCATATGAACTGAACCCCTTTTGAATCAGATCAGTGTTAAACTCTGAAGTTTAACAAATACCGCACTGCTTCACAGAATGTATTGTCTAGAGGTAGGCATTTAGCTAGACAGAGCAAAACTTAGCACTACAAGCCTTGCTTTTGGGCAGAGGCTTTCCTTCTGCAGCTGTTTCAGGGCTCATTCTGCACTCAGCAAATAGAGTGAGGGTGTGCAAAATAAATATTGATACGGTGGTGGCCTGAGCATCACGTGTGTGTATAATGAGCCTGCGTGACACCATATCCATCACTGTCATGTGAGAGGGCCTCTAGCGTTACGTTGCTATGACAGCCTGACATGGGGCAACACGCCATGGTCTTGGGTAGCAAATACAGCCCTTCCTTCTGCCCAAACTAATGAGTCCATCTCTGATTCACTAGCACTGACTCTGGGCCGTTTTTGGTTTTTCAGTGATGAGAACACTAGAAAAGACTTGAAGACGCTGCCTGTCTTTCCTACCAAGACACTGCAGGAGCATCCATCACTTGCTTACTGGTGAGCTGTTTAATTTAAAATGTAAATCATTGCTATGTATGATAACAACAAGATTTGCTTTTGAGGAGTTTGCAAACCCTTCTAGAAGTTTTCAGCCCAGGACATGGAGTTAATTGCTTATGTTCAAGCATTTCCAGTTTTTAGAAGGCTATAAATTATGCACGATCTGATGCAAATTCCTCCTTGAAAGTTTGCTCAAATTAAATTGCTGTGTCAGAAACTGCTGGATCAGAATATGTAGGGACTCTGCAGTAGAAGGAGCTGAACTCTGAACTCCAGCCAAGCCTGGGTTTGCAGAGAGCACCTCGGTCTTCATCTGTCACACAGTGGAGCCTTTGTGGTGGGCTGACCTTTGCTAGCTGCCAGCTGCCCACCCAGCTCCTCTCGACAGGACAGGGCAAGAAAATAATCTAGAAAGGCTGGAAAGAGAAAGGCAGTTCCAGTTCTGGGGCTTGAATTTGCTGTAAAGGAACACGGCATTTAGGATGAATCTGTGATATTGTTTCCTTGGAATTTATGCCCTTTGTGCAAATTTAACTCCCTCGTTTGTTTTGGTTTTTTAGGCTTGATGTGTACGTGATGGATTTTCAAGTATACTATGCTTGCTTATTATTTGTTTGTCTCAGAATGAATTCTGCCGGGTTTTTCTTTGCTTTCAAGTGTCTGACACATAAATGCATATTTTATTTCACATTCCTCCAAAACAAAATGTCGAAATATGTAGCAGGAAAAATGCAAAAAGGTCATTGCTGACAAATGTGTGTTTTTTTCACCTATGAAATGTCAAGAGGGAAAAAAAAATACACGGGAATGAAAACAGCTCTGGTTAAACTTCTTCTGTCTTACGTATGGAGCATTAACCAGCCTTTGAAGTTTGGGTCCTTTAGAACATGAAGATGAATTTACACAATTAGCACCATTCTTCTGCAGCAGCATCTGCAGCAGAACAGGCTGATCCGAAATGGTTTGTTAATTAGTCTGGAAGGCAGGATGCGATGGTGGGGATCAGCCAGGCAGCTCCACGCTGCCTAATGAAGGGTGGGAAAGAAATCAGCAAGAACCAGGATGGAAACTAGAGCAAGAAACATGCAGAGGGACCCTGCTCTGCATGCTGAGCAGGTGGCTGAGCTTCGACAGATGCCATCACACATGAACAAAGTCACTGAGCCTCTAAATTGGGTTTTGTGCTTGGTTTGCAGTGAGGACAGAGTAATTGAGCATTATACACAAATTAAAGGTCTGACCAGAGGACAAGCCATTGTTCAGTGAGTATGACACTTGTTAATTTGTGAAGATGATACTTTTACTTTTCTCCTGTTGTTTTTTTGTTGAGAAGTGGCAAGGCAGGCTGTTTAGGTCATTATTGCCTGCAAACGATGTCATTTGTATCTGTCAGATTCTCTTTTTATTGAGTTATATTGCAAAATGGAATTATGTGAAGTTTCACATCGCACAGGCTTGCAGTTTAGCATTTGTGTAGTCATTTGGGTACATCAAATACAAAAGAAATTGTTTGGATCTTACTTTATTGGAAGACTCTTCTCCATACCTTGCTTGCCATCAATTAATTTTCACTCCAAACTCTTAAGGGCGAGTATTACCCTAAGACCTGTAAGAAATTCTGAAATGTTCAGAATTTGGCTTTCAAAACATCAGGGTCTTCCAAGTTGCCTGTGGAATTGTTTTTTTCATTTACCATTAGTATTTACTGTTCTTCCTACAAGCAGATGCAGTAGGATGTGTTATGAGATGTTTGAGATGATGGCCATGGCTGCATGGTGCAGACTCCTTGTAGTTTTTCTCACGTACCTCAATGCCTGTAAATCTGTCTCAATAATCCGTGGTCTTTTTTCAGTAGGAACAAGGGAAAAATGGTCTGTTCAGTGGTTTTCTGAATTGCCTCATGAAACAGTTGTACAACGGCATAAACGCATTCATTTGGAGCCTATCCTTTGTAACCAGATCTCCATAATGGAATAATTATAGGCAGGTCTTTACTGCCAACATTTCCCAAAAGGCTCACATGTTCAGTTCAGAATTTTTGCTTTCAGTTCTGTGATCTTCTGATAAGAGATTGAATGTTCTGTTGTGTGAGAGATTTTCCTTTTGCTTTAGCTGGGCCAAAATACCCCATCTTTCCCCAAGCCAAGATGCTAAGTTTTTCTTGAAAACATGGGCCTTCAATTATTAAGGCCTTCAAAATATGCAAATGATAAATGACGTGTCCTGGATGTATGTGTGAAAAAAATATATTAATAGATATTACTCCCTCCAGAGAAAATAATCTGATGTGCTATAAATCTGTCTGCAGGTACATGAAAGTGGTAGAAGCTTTGCCAACATATGGAGTTCATTACTATGGAGTAAAGGTCAGTAACTGCCTATAGATAATGTGATTGCTGAGCTTATTACGTGGGATTGCATTCCTAAAGGAGCAGTTGGATGATTCAGTGCCCTTTTATCAGTATGAAACCCCACATTTTTCAACCGCTGTAATTTTTCCCCATTCAGTGTACTTTAAAAATTGTTTCCAGAGAGCAGACAGGAATCTTTGTAAAACCTTATGTAATCCTATCAGGAGCTAAATTCCTATCATCTTAATTAAACTGGATATCACTTCTAGTCCTGAAGCAGTTAATAGTTTCCCCAGAGACCGTAATCAAGATTAGAAAAATAAAATGTGGAAAAGACTTCTCCTAAGTGGCAGGTGATTAGTGGTGTGTGCTTGGAGTGGGGAAATGCTGAGAAATACTTTTGGAGAGTGATGGAAATGCACCATTTATTCCCGTTTGTAGAGCAGAGCTGGGACCAAAGTGTTTTATGCCGAAGAGCTCAGCAGAGATGATGTCTCCTTACTTTTGAGTCATGGCCATGACTGTGGTACCTGGGAAGCTGATGTTTTGTGCTGGTCTCTCCTCCTGTGGCTGTCCATGCCTGAATTTAGTGGATGCAGTCATTGGCCACAGTTTTTTTCTGTCCCCTGTCCTTCCCCTTCACGGCCACTCCTCCAGCCAGTGACACCCCGTTGTTTCAGCAGCACTGTCGCTTCTCTGTCCACATTGCACAGCCACCACCTGGTTTTGTGTCGCTGCCTCCAAAGGCAGGGGGAGAAGGTTTCCACGTGCACCCCAGCAATCCACTTCACCTCAATTTGTTTGCCAGAAAAATCTTTGTTCTGTACCTACTTGTGCTTGTCACGGAGTGAAAAGGGCTGTAATCTTGGAATTGCCTAATTCTTAAGTAGCTCTTGGTTGACGTAGACATTCATTTTTCAGGATAAACAAGGAATCCCGTGGTGGCTTGGAATAAGTTACAAAGGAATCGGCCAGTACGACTTACAAGACAAAGTTAAGCCCAGAAAAGTAAGGTTTTTGCGTCTGATTTTTTGGTGGGGGGAACATGGTATGGTGTTGCATGTCAGAATATACTCTTTTAAGCTGTTGCTTGCTAGACTGGTGGGCAAGAAACCAAAGGCTGGAGGCAGAAGGAGATTTCTGCTGGCACTGAGGCAGTAAATCTCTCCCTCTTCTAGGTAGTGGAAACTCCCTGTGGGAGCTTTGGCTCACGTGTGTTGAGTTTGGTGGTCTCAGGATGGGAATTTTGGCAGCCCCCAGGGATAACTACAGAAATACGAAGCAGTTCTGTTTCTGCAAGGCCTTGTACTTGGGCAGTGTTTTCACTTCACTTCTGTAGGTGGTTTTTTTGTGCATGAAACATAAAAGGCTCTGCTGATACAGGCGGGATATGAGGGGAACTGTGTGGAATTGAAGGCTCATTGAAGCAACTGTGTGTTTCCATAAATTCTAAGGGGGAATGGAGAATAAATGCCAAGTACTGGAGGTCATTCTTCTCCAACCAACTTCTTCCCAGTGTGTCTGCTGCAGAGTGAGCTCTGCCCACGCCTTCCTGTGCTGTTTGAACAGGTCAGAGGGTCCTGCCTTGTTCTGCTGGCTCCCTCAGAGCCCCCAGCAGTGAGCCCAGACCCACCACACACCCAGCACATGGGGTGGTGGGAGCTCCCCCCATCCTGTAGCCACGTGTGTGTTCTTGTGACAGGACTGAGCCCCAAAAGTCTTTGAAGGGTTGCTTAACCCCCATGGCTGGTGGGAGAGCTGGAGCCGTGCTCCTGGGCTGGGGCTGTCGTTGTTTCTGGTCGTGTCTTCGTTGAAACATCTAAGCCGTGAGGGGATGGAGACCTGGGAGTTTGCTGTTCTTCTTTCCCCAGGAATGATCTGGGCAGGAGTTCACATGAAGTTGTGCTCCCTGCCAGGGAGTTTTTACATTTGCAAAATGATATTGTTTAGTGTATTGGTGCCAAAAAGCACAGCTTAACAAAACTTCCTTGTCAAAGAGTAATCCCCCCCTTCAAGCTTCCAGCTTGATCTTCTCTTTTTCCAGAGCAGGCTGTGACTTGGTTTCTTTTGGTGTGTTTATGTACCTGTGTGTCCAAGGGTGAGCTCTCATGTCCTTCCTTCGCTTTATTTAGCAAAACACAGAGTTTCATCCCAGGTGTATCTTCCCATGCCTGCACTAAGAGACAGTAACACCAGAGGAACCCTTTGGAAATCAAGTCAACTTGATGAATGTCAGAGGAGAGCATCAAGGAGGTCCTCTTGCCCTTGAGCACCTCCCTGATTTTATGCAACATCTATAAGATTTTTTCAGCCTGGAAAAGATCATTCTGCAGCCAAGATGTCCAGCTGTGACCAGCAATGCTCTCCAAGAAAATGGAGCCTGCCTGGCTGGAAGCATTGCTTCGCCAAGCATTTTTTATGCTTGTGGGATTTCAGTTTACAACATCAACCATGCAGATTAAGAAAATTTTTTAAGGTCAGCAGGGCCCAGATACCAAGTCACACCCTGCTACAGTTAGTTATGAGGAGTTGCCTTTGAATGCAGCAGGAGTTGTGTTTAAGAAAAATAAAATAAAAACCAGAGGTCATCTCTGCAGTGGAAGTATTACAATGGAAATGAGAATAGTTGTTGGCTTCACTGAAATTATAATTATATAACAGAGGATAGAAATTAAAAGGGAAGGTGAGAGAGAGGAGCCTAAATGCAGGTGGAAGGTTTAATTCCAGTAATCTCACTGAAACTGTGGGGATGAATATGGCTGTAGTATCCTTACGGATTTGTCTGGTGTCAGTGCAAAGGGACAAAAACGATGTAAGTCTCAGCCTGTACTGAGCCATGGCTGCCTTTAACATGTGGCTGAGTATACAAACAGTTTCTTTATATGAAATACGTTTTAGGGTTTGAAACACAAAGTGCACTTTGGATAAGTGATTGGAATGAGATCACTTCTGGGAGGAAAAAGCAGACATCAGGTCTAGAGGGACACCCACATCCAGACTTGGGTTTGGAGTTAAAATGCTGAGATACTACTGCTTATTTCAGTGTAACTACAGCCCTGCTGCCTGCAATGCAGCAGGCAGAAGTTCCTTTAAATCAGTGTTGTTGTTTGTTCATATTTATGAATGTATCAGAATTTATTTCAGAGAGAGAAGAGTATGTACAGCTTGCCTGAGTCTCTCTGGAGCAGCAGGCAGGAGGGGAATAGGCATGTCAACTATTCCTGTCTTTTGGAGCAGCAGTGCTAGTTTTGCTGGATTTAGCAGAATTTTCTTGCTTTGCTTTTTGGAATGGAGCCAGACTCACAACTGCCGTGTGCTGGTGTTATCCAGCTGTTTATGCTGTGGATCAAAACTGCTGTTGTGTTTATCTCTAGCCATCTGGGAAAGAGCATCCTCATTGTGCTCCACTTCTCCAGTTGGTGATGTTTAAATATACATGCAGCTGGTTAATAAATAGAGAATAATAAAAGGGAAAGGCTGAGTCCAAGTCTAATGAAGACTGAGTAGGCCTTCACAAATTTTAAAGCTACAAGGGATCTCTGGGTGTGCAAACCTCTCTGATACTGGTTGTGGTGGGAAAGCTGCAGCATTTTGGATGGGAGGCTTTTAACAGGAATTGGTGCCTGTGCCCCTGTGAATTCACACAAGGGGGATTTATTCTGCTCCCCAGGTCTTTTCTGCAGTGCTGATGGCTGCTGTCAGATGTGTTTGCTTCAGCATGGAATCATAGGCATCTGGCAAGAGACAAGTCTATATTTAGAATAAAATTTTACTATTAGTAATAGAAATAAAATAGATATTAGCTTCACCCATTAATGGAGGGTCAGTTAAATCCAAAGACATATAACCACCCTCCTCAAAAAGTGAAATCTTTTGGCTTCATCCAAGTAGGTCTTCAGGCGAAGACGCCTAAACACGAGCCTTGGAGCGCAGCGGTTATCCCAAGATTTTGTTATTGGATCAACACTGGTGCATGGAGTCCAAGGCTGAGAGCTCCTCACTGGAAGCAGCTTGCAGGAGAGGCCTGGATGAAGCAATCTGCAGATCCCTATCGCCCAGTGCTCCCTCGTCTCCATCCGTGAGGGGAGCGCGCGGTGTCGGCGCGGCCGGCGTGTGACTCGGGGCTGGACCTGGAGAACCTGCCCTGGCTGTCTGTCTGTGCAGAGCTGGCTGGGGAGGTTTGGCAGCTCCAGCTATTAATATTTTGCTGGTTGACCTGAGGTGGTTTGGACAAGGGAGTTTTGTTGCTCCAAGTCACTCCTGGGAGCTTGTGTTGCTTCTGGCAAAACCCAGGTGTTACCCCTCACCCAGGACTGCCAGCTGTGGCACTGAGGGAAGCACTGTGCTCCATCTCCGTAACAGACCGAAAAGGGAGAATTATTTTGTGTGTCACCTCTGAAAATTGTCTTTGTAGATAAAAGCAGTGGCTCCACACTGGCTGGAGGTTACACTGAGCTCACTTGATTATCATCCTGAAGTCTCACAGGGCATTAAAACAGACTGGGTTTGGCAACCCTTGCTCAGATTTGAGTTCAGACCTGGGATTAGCTCTGCAGTCCTGCTGCTTTGCAAACATACTCTTTTTCAGCTGCAGTTAATACTGAGAGACACCTCCTGCTTGGAGAAGTGCCTCCTGCTTGCTGTGGGCTGGCATGCCAAGATCCTGTCCCTGGTATCCTCTGAATCAATTAGGAAAAGTATAAAACAGGTCCCAGCACTTCGTTTGTCGTTTCAAGCCAGAATAGATCTCCCTTTTTCTCTACCCCATTCTCCTCACTGGCAAGATAAACAATGTATGTCTTGTCAATGGAGGGTGTACTAGGGCATGAGTTGAGTTTATTCTGTGTTCAGCCAATATGTGGAGATCCTCTGAGGGCTGGAGAAGGCAGCTTGCTGGCTCTTTGACTTGTTCTGCCACTTCATTGTGTTTCTGTGGGCGACTCCCTTGTGATAAATTAACCGTGTTATCTGAAGAGAAGAACTAATCTTGCTGTGGTATTGTTTTAAATGTCCAAGAATATCGGTGCCACTGCTTGATGTCTTGACTGCATTGTGTTCTCGGAAGTGTTTTTGTTAGCGTATACTCGTTTTGAAATGGGTCATGTTTATCACAGGATGGTGTGGGCTGGAAGGAACCTGAAAGATCATCTCGTTTCACCCCCCTGCCATGGGCAGGGACACCTTCCACTCTCCCAGGTTGCTCCAAGCCCTGTCCAACCTGGCCTGGGACACTTCCAGGGATGGGGCAGCCACAGCTTCTCTGGGCACCCTGTCCCAGTGCCTCATCACCCTCACAATATCCCTGGCTGGATTTAATACTCTCAGGGCTTTAGCTTTCCAAACTAGATGCCTGGCTGCTCAGAAAATTTCTCTGTATTTCACCCACCCTCTGTAGGGTTTTTTCTTGTGTCTGAGTTTGTCCAGGATCTCTTTGTTCATCCTTGCAAGCCTCCTGACGCTTTTGCCTGACTTTCTCTCTGTTGGGATGCATTGCTCCTGAGCTGTGAGGATGAGATATTATGATATTTCTTTCTTAATTCACCGTATGCTGAGAGTTGATGCTGAAAGTTTTCCCTGGCAGAACATTTACTTCATGTAAATTCGCTGTCCTGCTTTGCTGAACAGTTCAGAACACAGCAGCATTGGGACAGCCTTCTCAGCAGGCAGCTCTAATTAGGCAGAGATTTCTTTTATGGTGTTTATTTCTCACCAAGCCATTGATTTAGATAGAAGATACTAAGCTCACATAATTACTTAAAATAAACACAGAGCTTTTATGAGACTGCTCTGAAATTCAGTTCTTTCCAGATGTACAGAAAGTTGCTTGAACGTCACCTGCCTCAAAACACAAACATTTTGGGGCAGTTTGACGTCGAGACATCTCTCAGTCTTACGATGCCAGTGCTAGTGAGGACCAGGCAAAAAAGGATCATAAAGTATTGGAAAAAAATATGATTGAAGAGGTTTTTAGAGGACTGGCTTAATATTTAAGGGATGAAGGATGCCTGCAGATGAGCTCTGCCAAGTTATGCTGGCACAGGTGGGAGCTGTCTGCCTCCTCCCCTCAGAAGTTGCTGCAGGTGGGGCAGTTTGGCTCTCCTGCCATCTCCTCAGGTGCCTGCCTCCACGGGCAGGCGCAGCAGGGAAACGCAGGATTCCAGCTGAAGGCAGGATGCCAGAGAGCAGTGGAGGGGCTGAAACACAGCCCTGCTCCCAGCGCTGCTGCCAGGGTGGTAATTTCCCTCCTCGGGTGGGGTGCATTCCTGTGGGCAGAAATCTTTTATGTTTCCTTGCTCTGAATTGCCAGATTTGTCTGCAGATTGCTGTTCCCAGCCAGATCCCGAGGTGCTGCTTGCTGAGCCTCCTTGCAGGCACTGCACGTACCACGAGGTGCTTTGGAAGTGCTTCCCGAGGGAAAGGCTGCTGCAAACGCTGTGGCATGGCTTGCACTTCCATGCTGACCTTACCCAAAGACCCCTTGGGTGGAAAGTCAGAGATTTGGGTCATTTATCTCTTGGTCAGAATTTGTCACTAACCTTGGAAACATCCCAGGTGCGGTTCTGGCACGTGCTGTGCCCGGGGCTGGTGCAGCAGCGTGTGGCCACACAGCCCCTGCGCTCAGCTGCTCTCCACATTTTCACCTCCTTGCAAGAAAAAACTTCGGAAAAAAATACTGTTTTTTTAAACAAAATCCATCAGGCTCACAGGAGTATTGAGCCAGGAGCCCCTGAGCAGCTCTCCTGCACGTCTCTTAGGGCAGGGGCTCTGCCAGCTCCTGCCTGCCATCCTGGCAGGGCCGTTTTTCTGAGCCAGTTTGCTCCCGCTGTCAGGCCCGGACAAACTCGCATTTTATTCAAAACTGGATGCAAGATCAGCCAGGTAAAAAGCCAGCTGCTTCTTTTAAGGCGTTTCAACATTTAGGCATCCCATGTCTCTCTGGGTCACCTTAGACTATTATTTTTGTGCAGGAAGGAGGGCGATTCACTTTTGTTCAGTGTTCCCTGGTATCTGGAGTTGAATCACAGTAGAAGTGCAGGGAGCCTGAACTCGTGGGCTGGAAAAGCAGCAGCTGGGTGACAGGGGTCTGGCTGGTGCACGGAGATGCCTGGGTAATGAGATGTGATCAGAGCTGCACCTCTGCCTTCCACAAAAAAAAAAAATAAAAAATCAGAAAACCAACCTTGACCAGGTCAAGTTCTACCCAAAGAGTCAGACAGGGAGCCCCTGGGATGCTCAGAAGGAGTTTTTAGGAGCATTTAAGAATCTGACAACCTACATGGATGGGAAGGCTATTAAGAAAACATTAATTAGCTCAGGTGGACTTAATCATCTGGTTAAAGGGAACACACATTGCAAAACTTCCACAAAAACATTTTAATTATTCCTAATTGTTCTTCCAGCCCTCAAAAACCAGTTCCAGATTTTTTTTTGCCAGTCTTTTGTCTTTAAATATGCATGTAGTTTAGGTGAAATTGAAATTAGGAATTATTTAGGAACATGTCTGTACAGGGTAGGGAGTATTTGAAGGGAGCAGGATTTCTCTAGTGCAGTGACGGTTTCCTGAGTGGTGCCTTTTGACCACGAGTTAAAAAAATTTCAGTTAAAAGTTATTACTTTATTGCTTTGTCTTTGTTTGCATTGAGTCCATTTTCCCCCTCTTGTCTTCATGAATCTTAGCGTGTTAGGCAGAAACTTGTAATACTTCCATTCAGGATTATTTTTATGTGCATCTGTATAAGTGTTATTAGCTCAAAAGTTATTCTGAAGCTGTTCATTTAATCATCAGCCTTTTTTACAAGGACCTGAGTGAGGAGGGTTTGTCAGATGAGGTGGTTGCCAAGGAGCTTATATTGTTCTTTAGTGAGACAGTTTGAGGACAGGGCACTTCCCAGTCCGCAAGAGCAAAGATGCGTCTTGGGTACAACGGCAATTCCCATCTCTCCTGCTGCGGAACAGCAGAGGCGGGAGCTGGAGTTATCCCAGACTTTGGGCACGGAGGCAGAGATGTCTTTGTGCTGAATGTACCCAGCTGCGAATGCTTGGGGCGCCCGTCAGCTCCTTTTGGGCTGGGATGGATCTCACAGGGTGGGGAGGAAATGGGGCAAAGCTCTACCCACATCCTCAGGCAATTCCATGCAGGTTTTCTTAAAAATGCAAAGGCTTTTTTTTTTTTTTTTTTCCCTTTCTCGGCACTGCAAGCGCTCTGGTGTCGGATTTGCACAGGCTCACGGAAGGGTGCGCCCAGACCCTGTGTCCCTCTGCCCGGGCAGGAGGCTGCTCCGGGTGCTGGGGCTGCTGCGTTTTGTCCTCCTGCCCAAACTCGACCCTCCTCACCTTGGGACAGGTGCCCCCTTCTCCCGCAGCCCTCAGGAATGTCGAGCGCGTCCGGAGGGGAAAAACCCAAAGGAAGTGATAAAGGGGACGGGGCGTCATCACCCTCACGATAAGAGGCGGCGAGGCGGTTTTTTCTCCAGAGGTCATGTTCGAAGCACGCCCATGGTTTTTACGAGCGTGGGAGCGGGCGGCGGGGCCGGGATGATGCTTCTGGTTGAACCTGTTGCCTCTGGGTGTGAGTCAAGGCCGGCGGGGCCGGGACACGGCTCAGCGGGGACCCCGGGCAGCCCCCACGCCGCTGCCCCCGCCTCGGCCCCCGCCGGCTCCCGGGGCGCTCCGAGGGGTGCAGCCCCTCGCTGGCATCCTCCCGGTCCCCTCCGCTGTCGGGTTTTCCCCGTACCTGCGGAAAGGGGCGCGGGAGGCGTCGCAGCGGAGCGGGTGGGCGGTGATGTCAGGCGTGTGTCAGCGCTGGGAGGCGAGGCTGCCGGAGCGGAGCGGCGCGGCGGAGGGACGGAGGGACGGCACGGCCGCCTCGGCTCTGCCCTGCCCATGTGCCCGCTGACACTGCCCGGCGGGGCCGGGAGGCCGGGATCGGGACCGGGATCGGGATCGGGATCGGGGCTGCGGCCAGGTGAGCGCGGGGCGCGGGGAAGCAGCCGCGGCTGTGCCGGGATCCCGGCTGGGATCCCTGCTGGAGCACCCACGGGTGCTATTGCTCCATGTCCTGGCTGGCTGCTCGGGCTGTTTCCTTTTAAATGTATTTATTTTCAAAGTTCGGTGCGGAGTTGTAAAGAGGCGCTTCTGACAGCGGTGTGGTTGGGCAGGGGGGTGGTAAGACAAACGTAAACTGACTTAAGCAGCAGAGGGAAACTTCCACAACTGTCTAGAAAATAGTTTATTAATTTAAGTAAATTACATTTCCACTTGGCTTCACTTTTTCTACAGCAAGTTCTAATAGTCAGTTGTAGTCCTAGGAAAGCTTTAATTAAACAGAGGGAAAGGCTGCTGAAAGAGCCACTTTTCCCCCTGGAAACAAATGTGCTGGGTTATGTTTCATTGTGTTATAAATGTTTCAGATGCATCACGGAGTAATACGTCACTTTTTACAAAACTTGAAGTGCCTCGGTAGTGGGAGGGAGCACAGCAAGTCAGGTTTTGGCGGAGGCCAGCGGGAATGTTGTGTGTCCTGGGGGTTTCTGGTGTGGTGGCTGCACCTTTGGAGGCTTTGGAAAAACTCCAGTGGGGGAGGAGGGAGTTGCTGTGATGGCCTGGGTGCTTCGGCTGGATCCCTGGTGTCGGAGGCTGATCTCTCACTGAGCCCTGTCCCTGCCTGCCCAGCTGCATGGAGGCACCTCTGGTACCTCCGTGTGGGCTGCAGCTCTGGAAAGCAGCTGATGCAAGCTCCTTGTGCTGCTGCACTTGTGCGCCCCATCATGGTCAGGGGACATCCCTGGGGACACCATGTGGGTCCCCATGTGCCTCCTGGCACTGCTGGAGAGGGGGTGGGAGGTGGTGCTGCCGAAACCTGTGCTGAGGGGCTGGGAAGATGCAGCCCCCGATGGCTCAGCCCCAGGGGGTGGCTGATGCTGCTGCGAAAGGAGAGCGGATTCATATGAAGTTCTGATCCCACGGGTGCAGCTGCCAAGCCCCAACTGGCTTTGAATCTCTTCTCCTAGCTGGCACTTTGCAGGAAATATGTGGGTTTCTAGCGGGAGTATGTGCTGGAGGTGGCTTCCTCCTGTAGCTGCTGTTGTTCTGTACGTGCTGTACCCCTGCTCCAAAATGTCATGCTGGATGTCTCACACGGTGTCTTCACAAGAGAAAGGTCTTGGTTTTTCCAAGCTGCTGCCATTCCCTGGGGATGTTCTGACTCAGGGAAGTAGAGTGTAGTTGTCTATACCATTACTTTGTAAAGAGATTTTTGCGTTTAATCAGAGAGAAAGTAACTTTGGCTGCCCTGCCAAGATCTCTGGGAACTTATAGCAGTGAAATTAAATGTACTATTGATGGAAGCAGATGTTGTCACTGGCAAAATCCTCAATTTGCAACACATTGTCTGCAAGAGTGTGAAATTACTGAGGGGGCATCCTATATTTATGTGCTTCTTTTAATTGATGTAATGAATGTAGTTATTGCTCAGTCCATGCCATAGCTGAGGATACACGGGAATTATAATTTGCTGAAATTGTATCACCTTGGGGAGAGAGGACTGGTGATTTAATGACAATGTTCTGCTTCTCTCTCTCAATTCTCGTAGCTATTTCAATGGAAACAGCTGGAAAATCTCTATTTCCGTGAGAAGAAATTTGCTGTGGAAGTACACGATCCTCGCAGGTGAGGCTGGAGGAGGCAGTTCTCTCATCGGGGTTAATCTTTACCCAGAGTGGGAAGTCATCATCACGTGTTAGTGGATGGGGTGGGAGGTGCCTCAGAGCTAGCACATGAGCTTACTCTGGGCTTTGGGACTGATCCTGATCCTGATCCAGCGTTTGGCAGGGCAGGCCGGGGCTGTCACAGCTCTGGGTGCCCTCTCAGATTCCCTGTGTGTCCGTTCAGGGAGTTCTTGGAGCAGAGGGAGGACTGTTTGTCGTGGCCAAATCTGCAGCAGCACTGGGTGAGGGGGAGAAGGGAATCTGGGTTTTTGCATCCCTAAAATAGAGGCTGAGCCTCGCCTGGTTAAGAGAGAGGCGTTGTGGACTTTAAACCTCAAAGACCTGTCTTGAAGTTGCATTTCTTTTCACCTCCTCAGAATTTCAGTGTCGAGAAGGACCTTTGGTCAGAGCGGGCTGGTGGTGCAGACCTGGTATGCAAACACTTCCCTGATCAAGTCCATCTGGGTGATGGCAATCAGTCAGCACCAGTTTTACTTGGACAGGAAGCAAAGCAAAGTAAGTTATGAGGCATTTTACTGCAAGCAAGGGTTTCAGCACCTTTCCTGTATATCCTTCAGCGTATGTTTTTCCACGGATGAACTGTTCTCCAGAGGAAAACTACGAATTGTTTTTGTCAGCTTTTTGAGCAGTCTATTAGTGGCAGTATTGTTATTCGATCCATTTTAGCCTGGCTGCAGTTAAGGGCTATGGAAGTGTGATCACGGAAGAGGGAATTCCCGTGTCTGGGTGTCTAATCTGCCTTTTCTTTTGTCTTCTTCCTGTGTTTGTTTTGAAAACTGTGGAGATTTTGAGCTGGGAGATGGTTCAGGGAATGGTTTTGGGGGGAGAGGAAAGGAATGCCAAACAGCCCTTGTATACTGCAAGCACCTGTGTGGTGCTGTTGCTTTAGCCCTTAATTTTGTGGGAGATGAGGTGTGAAGTGTCATCTTCTGTGATGTGCTCTGAAGTTAATTAGAGGTAACTCAATGAGGCTGGGGTTTTTTTTTTAACTCCTTCAGGCAAAAATTCCGTCAGCGAGAAGTTTGGATGATATCGCCATGGATCTGACAGAGATGGGAACACCAAAAGTATCAAAGCTGGTGACTTTGGAGGCCAAGAACCAGCTTATTATGGCCAGCAATGGCAGTTTGATCTCATCAGGTAATACTGCGCATAAATATGAAATAGCCAAGTATAATGGGGCTTGTGTTTGTTAAAAGGGAAATGAGACTACCAGACAATAAAAGTGGCCTTTACCTGGAAATCCTCTGATACAGACTGTGTTTTCCAGGCTCTCAGGATTCGGAGGTCAGTGAAGAACAGAAGAAGGAGAAAATTATGGAACTAAAGAAGAAAGAGAAACTCCTTCAGGAGAAACTGCTTCAGAAAGTTGAGGAGCTGAAGAAAATCTGCCTGCGAGAAGCGGTGAGAAGTGTGCCTTACGCTGGGGTCTGGCAGGTGGGAACCCTTTTCTCCCACTGGGCCTGACCTGGAGCCCTCTCTGTTCCCCAGGAGCTGACGGGCAAGATGCCCAAGGAGTATCCTCTGGGTGCTGGGGAGGAGCCTCCCCAGGTGAGGAGGCGCGTTGGCACGGCGTTCAAGCTGGATGACAAGCTGCTCCCCAGTGAGGAGGTGAGCGTGGCAGCTTGTCTGCACAGCAGGGCTGGGGTGGCCAGACCAGTGCCCAAAGCTGCTGGTAGATAATCCAGCTCTTCCCTGGGTGTTTTTAGAGGGGGCAGCTGGGACAGTTGCTTGCGTGGGGTGGGAAATTTAGCTGGGTTCTGCTGTTCTTTCAGCCATGCTGCCTTTGAGCTGATCAGGAAATTGGCTGTTTCTAAAGGCCTTAAGTTCACCCGACCTGAACCCCTGATTTTGCCATGGCTGCATGAATTTTAGTGGATATTTTGCTGCTAATTAGAGAAGATCAGGTGCATAATGCCATTTCGCAGCCCATGGCTCTGAGCTTTTCTGGAGCATTGACTTGTGTCGTGTTGGGATGGTGTTTGAACCCAAAACATGGCAGGGGTGTGCACTGTCCTCCTTGCAAAATCATCTGTCTGTGAGCATAGCTGTGTGACAGGTGACAGGAGGAGGAGTTTTACCTGTGGCTTAATGAAGGTTCCACCTGAGTAAAACCTCCCTGCATTGCTCAAGAAGCTAAAATGAACTTTGCTGGCAGAGACTGACTTGAGTGATATGGTAATTCAGGTGTTTGCAGTTTCTGGACACACTCCATTCCCCCTCATTCCTTGTGAGTTTGTTAACAAGCTGTATCATCCAAGTAAGTAGGTGTTGGGCACTTGGCATCTGTCTTTCACCAGAAACTCGCTGCCCTGCCTCACAGGGCTGGTGTGCTCCTTGTCTGCAGCAAAGTGATTCTGTGGACTGCTTAAATGCTATTAAACCAAAATCCTGCTGACCAGATTTAATAACGTGTTGCTTAGCACTTCTGCAGTGCCTTTCATCTGAGCTTCTCAAAGTAGTTTACAAACAATTAATTAAAGCCTGAAACTCCCTCTTACGTAGGTATGGTGATACCAATTTCCATTTTTATTTTTTCTAAAGTAGGGAGAGATTTTGAAGAGATGTTTTCAGGGTTGGACCCATAGCAGGAGATTTAGCAGCCTAAACTTGAATTTAAAAGCCTGTGTTAGGTCACCTGGGCTTGAGAACTCTGGACCTTGCACAAGAGATCTCATGATCGTACCCTAGTCAGAAACAAGATCTAAGACTTCCATATGCTGAGATTGTCTTGTGTATGAATTTTGATATTTCTGTATTTTGTGCTCAAGATTTCTCTTCGTTACCACAAAAGTAGATCTCCTTTTTAATGACTTTCATTGGTAATTTCCCTCTGGAGTACAAGCAAATAACTCATCTCACTACTTTGCAGGATCCTACTTTGCAGGACTTGGAGAGCAATTTTATCATACACCAAAAGCTGGTGGAAGCTGCAAAGAAACTTGCCAGCGAGCCAGACCTCTGCAAAAACGTGAAGAAGAAAAGAAAGCAAGAGTATGCTGATGCTGTAAAAAAGCTGCAGGAGATAGAAAACTCCATAAATGAATATAGAATCAAGTGTGGCAAAAAACCAACCCAGAAATCAACTCTGGCTCTACCAGGTGAGAGAATTCCCCATGTTCTGATGCAAACAGGAGGGAAAAAGAGCAATTTGGCTTACTTAGAAGCTTTGTTTACATCTTCTCTGTATGGTTTTTATCTTCTCCAAGGCAGTTAAATAAGAAAAAAAAAAGATGCAACTGCTGCATCTGATACGCTCAGTGCACTGCTGCGGGCTGGGGGCAGAGCAAGATGCAGTTTTAGGAGCAAGCACAGACATGTTCCAGCAGCAGGTATGGGCTGAAGGTGCTGTGCACGAAAAGGCTGGCAGCAACACCTTGGATGAAGCTTTTCTAGTGCCTGAATTCCTGGTGTGTGGAGTGAAGTTGTACATCTGAGCTGCTACATGCGAGATCTCTCCCCCGTCCCTTCCGCAGCGCTTCAGTTCCAGCAGAAATGGAGCAGGCAGGTTTTTCTGCAGGGTCGTGGAAATGAGGATCAGAGAAATTGCTTCTTGATTCAAAATTCCTGATTTCCAGGACGTCATAAGTGAAGTTCAGGAGTTTATGAATGAAGTAGTAGCAAACAGATTCTTGACTAGACCCATTTGCCACTGATGAGCACAGTAAAAGCTGATGCTCTTGGCCCCTCTGTTCTGAAAGTGTGGTTCTCCTAAGGGAGGTGAGATTCTTGCTGCTTTGTAGGGTAATGTGTGAAAACCTGTTGGTATCCAAGCCAATGGAAGGAGTTTTGGATCCCTACCCCTGACACACCACAGCATCACTGGGCTATCCATCATCACACAAAGTGTTTATTCTGAAAGGCTGATGATCAGTATTTAATGTGGCCCAGCTTGTTCCTGATTGACAGAGGGGAGGGAAACATCTGTTTTTCTAGTTTCTTGCTCACCAGTCTGGATACTGATTGTGGGAGGTCCTGTATTACCTGGGGCACCTGGTGTGTGGTAACGACCAGGAAGGCTGGTGAGCAGAGGGATCCATCCATCCATCCATCCATCCATCCATGCATGGTCACTGTTGTTTGTTGCTGGCAGTTTCTTGCCCTGTTGTCCACGCCAGCAGCAAGCAGCTGCATTCCAGTCCCAGGCTCTCACTGCAGCGTGTATTTGTTTACCTGAAGCAGAGCTGTCACCTGCTTCAGTAGCTGATTTTGTGTGTAGCCTTGTCGCTGTCAGCAGCGGTGCTCTCGGGCTCCAGGTCTGGGTTTCAGAAGGCTGAGCAGTGATGAGTCACTTGCATCTGTAAATTTGGGGAATGACTTGTTGGAAATAATATGTTAAATAGTCGCATTGATTTATTGAATCAAACCATAGCTATTTCCATCCCAGCCCCAAGGGATAGGAGGTGAAGGACGTATTGGACTGCTCCCCGTGTTCCACTTTCTCTTCCCTTTCCTCCTTGTCTAGCCCAGAGTTTCTGCCTCCTTTGCAGGGAATTGCAAAAATCTGAGATTTAAATTCAGATATGTCACCATATCTGAATGTATCAGCATTGCAGACCCCCCCTGAATCCAGCACCGTAGCTTTAGGCTGGCTTTTTTCTTTTCCTCAGCAGGCTTTGTTCCTCCCCGCACTGGGCCCAGTTCCATGCTTTACCACCCCGTGGTCAAATCCACATGAATCAGCTCCCCTGGAGCTTTTTCCCAGTGTCAGATTGCAGGCAGAGCTGCAGCCCATCCTCGGTGGTCTGACAGTTTCCCCCAGGGCAGGGGCCAGTCCTGATTTTTGCTGTTCTGGAGCAGCTGCTCTGTTTACCACATTCTTGTAACCAGATCTTTCCTGGCAGCAAACTGTGACAGCAAGAGCAGCGTACATTGCACGTGCTCGTGGTGGCTGAGGGCACAAGCAGGTGTCATACACAAAGTGGCTGCCACTGTCATTTTTTGTTGCTTCCTTTCTCTCATGCTTGCAGATTCTTGGAGATTTTTTACCCCACCAGTGCTATATCATGCCAGAAACAGCCTAGGGATTGAGTTGTCTGTGGGTTGATTATCTCTAGTTCAGCCTTTTTTCTCTGCTGCTGCTGGTCTGCTCCACACCTGAGCAAGAACAGGCTGTTTCTCAGTGAGAGACAGTTTGTAGCATCAAGGTGAGGCAGATACAGTGAAGTGCTGTGAATAAATAACAAAATGTAAAAGAAATAAAAAATTAGTATGGCCGTGCAACAGTTCCTGCTTTCTGTGTTGTTGGAATTTGAAATGCCTTGATGGAGATCAGTGGAATTATTCTGGATTGATCTTAATTTTATTGAAACAGGATCTGCATGCTGATGAAACATTCAGAAGCGAACGCCAAATTTTAAAAGGCTTTTTGTACTTACCTGGTGGGATTTCAGGTGTACCTAGAGGAGATTAGCTGCTAACAGCCAAGATCTACATGTCTGCATAGGCTCCTGACTCCTACTGAGGCACCAAAACACCCTGTGAGATCTGTTGGAAGTGGGGTGGAAAACACCTTTGTAAATCTTGGCCTGATTCCTGCTGCAGATAAAAAAAAAAAAAATTCTCCTTTGATAATTACCTGGGTCGCTTGCTGAACTGCAGTGAGCACACAGAGTGATGATGTACCAGGGCTGTCTTCATAAAGAATATGGATTGCAGTGTTACGAGTATCAACTGGCTCTGAAACTCTAGAAAACAAACTGTATTAAGATATTTGTATGTTGATGTTGCCTCTTTTATGCTTAAAGTGCTTGTTTTTATTCACAGATGATATAATTCCATCCGAGAGCAGCTCCCTGTCAGACACAACCACCTATGATGATGGTATGATGTTTATCCTTTTTTTCTCAAGAAGTTTCTCCATTCAGAGATGTTTCTTTGACTTAATGTCCTTTAGCATGTCCCATCCCTGGAAGTGTTCAAGGCCAGGTTGGACAGGGCTTTGAGCAAAACCTTTTAGTGGAAGGTGTCCCTGCCCATGGCAGGGAGTTGGAATGAGATGAGCTTTGAGGTCCCTTCCAGTATGTCATTATATGATTCTGTAATTTTGGTGGTTTTCGATGATAAATTTACTTTATAGCAGAGGAAAAAATAGCTACTGAGGAATGTCTTTCATCTTGATGGGTTAGTTATTGAAAGTTTCTGCTCTGTGAGCTGACCTGAGTCATCTTGGGAGAAGGAAGTTGGTTTTAACATGACCAACCTGCAAGCTGAGGACACTGAGGTTGTCAAATACATTGTCCCTACGGCCTGGCCTAGAACTGGAGGACTTACAAATTGGGAGGATTAGCCCAGCCCTTCTGTCCTCACAGCTACCATAAAACTTACAAAAAAGTGGAATAGTCACAGATACTAATGCTCTGTTTACGTTTATCTGCTCCTTAGTGAGCTTGCATCTTGCATGGGTTGGTGTTTGCTCAGCTTACTCATTTCACACACACACCCACAGATACACTCACACCCTGTTCCACCAGGTGGAAAGGACTTGGCCTGCCTCTCCCTTAAACTGGATAATCATCATCTGGGGACAAGCATTATCTAAATTATTAGTCACTTTTCAGTTTGGGCCTGATTCTGATCTCACTTTGTCCCAGTTTTAGACTTGCAGAAAACAGGTGGTGCTATAAAAATGGATTTACACCTGATTCCTGCTTGTACAAGCAGAAGTGGAGCCAGGCTTGTGAACATGTTCTCTGTGATTCTCATCCTGCATTTATATGTATAGTTGGAGTTTCCTGTTGGCTCTGTCGGGACCTGGTTGTGCCTTAAGCGAAGTGAGAACAAGGATCAAACCAGCATCTTCCCAATTGCCTTCAGCCAAATGTGTCTGTCAGTTGTCTTTGCTCATTCAGTCGCTTTTGAAGTCAGTCTCTTTTAGGTTGTGTTTCAAAACTGATTCTTAAAATGTCATTTCCAAGAGCTGGAAGGTGAGGGAGAGGAGCTGGCCTTTGCAGAGGCTGAGCTTGCCTGCTTGGCTCTGGAAAGGATTGCTCTGCAAACAGATGTTTTCCCAGGAAGTTCCATTCTGTGATCTGGCACAGCCCCAAGCTGGCTGGGGTCTCCATAGGGGTTGGTGCTGCAGTGATCTGTAGGAGCCTCCACGATGTCCTGTCTGTGTGGAAGAGAGCACAGGCAGGAGAGCTTTTCTAGATCCCCAGCTCCTGTCATTGTCTGTACTGCAAAGTGCTTTTCCTCAGGGGCCACAGATTTGCACACGGGGCAAAAATATCACGGATTTTGCTCTAACAAAATGCATATTCCTTTCCAACAGTCAGTGAATCGCTTCCTGCGGCAGCACAGAGACCCAGCTCTGCGCAGCTTTCTCCAAGACTTCCTCCACCAAAGTCCCTTGGGGTGGAGAGAATTCATCTCAGGAAGTCATCCATAAACGAGCAGCTCTTGGAGAGCAGACACGCCAGGTAGGCACATCTCACTGCTGCTGCACTTCCCACCTGCTGGCATGGGCTCCATCCTGCCCCTGCCGAGCATTGCAGCAGAGCCCACTGCCTCCGTGCTCTCCTGGGCTTACAGGATTTGGTGATGGGAGCTGAATTTCCTGTTTAGGAACAAAAGTGTCTGTAAGTAGTTGACGCAGTATCTGAAATTGAAGATTAGTGTAGTTTTTGTGAAGAGGTTTGAGATGGGTGAGAAATTTAATAGCAAGGGCTGTGTTTAAGAAGTTGCTTGTACCTACCACTGCTGTCATTCTTTGTGTCAGTTTCTGGGTTTTTTTCAGTGTTAATTAACAACTTGTCATTTTCCTGATGACTGTGCTTAGTGGATTCAGGCAGCACCAAACCCTACCCATCCCTCCTGATGGTGTTGGTGTTTCAGCAGGTACATTGTCAAAGCAGACGTAGTTCATGGAAGGCCTGATGGAGAGTTCTCCGTTTACAAGCAGAGTTACTGGGATTCAGCCAGCTTCCATCATTAGTGCCAGCTGTGTGTATCCATGGGATTTAGGCACTTTCTGACCTAGAACAGCTCCATGGAGCACATTGGTAGCAGTAGCTTTGCAGACGATTGTGTGATCATGTCATGTGTGATCATGTCAGATGTGGTGCTAGCAGCTGTTCTCAGTGTAGGGATTCCTACTGATCCCAAGATTTCTTGGGCTGTCTTATGTGAGCAGATTGTTAAAGACATGCTTAAGAATGGTTTAGAATTTTGAGCAATGCCAGGTCTGCTTTTTTCTCGTCTGTCTCTCAAGACAAGTGAAACACTGTTGCACGTGAAGTTCAGAAGTCAAATTATAGCCATATGTACCCATTTAGCTGTGATGTGCTTCATTTGAAAACCTAATTCCTTTGCTTCTTTGTTACCTGCTTTGTCTTTCCTCGATGCTTCTGTCCTTTGGCAGCAGCTTGTCCACGAGAAGGGGTTGCATTTTTCTTCCTATTTAACAGCTCTGTTTTTCACACATCCAGTTATGTTCGTCCCGCTGTTGTTCTGTTCTGTTTCCTCAAGGCTGTTGGTACCCGTACTCGGTGTGCTGTGACTTGTGTGATGTTTAACCTCCCTGGGCTTGTCTCCTTTGCTGCAGGGACGTGCTGTCGACGCACAGCAGCCCTTTCCGGACGCTGGAGCGGCCGGCGCAGCCGCACGGCGGGAGGAGCATGCCCACGACCCCCGTGCTCACACGCAACGCCTACAGCAGCAGCCACCTACAGTAAGGCACTTACAGAGCTCACCTGTGCTATTAAACAGCTGACAGTCCATGCTGGGGAAGGACAGATGCTAAGAGTCTTAAAATGTTATCAAGAGCTCAAGGTTTGGTTGGTTGGGGTGATGCAGCCTTGAGAGACAGATCCAAAGGAAACCCGTCTTCCCATGTTCTGCTCCAAGCTCATTACTTGTTTAGGCTTTACCTATCTAAAAGCTGAGGGAGCCCTCCCGTAAATCATTACCAAATGTGCATTTGTGACCTTAGCTCTGTGTGTCCCTGTCACAGATTAACCTTGCTCACCGGGACAGATTATTATATGGGAGATCTCCTGCTGTTGCAGCCAATGCAAAATTCAGCCAAACTGAGTTCCGTGCATTGCAAATACCCTGTGTGGAAAGATAAGGCCGGATTTGTGTTGTGCTTGGATTGGGGAGGCAGCTGACCTGTCCGTGTGTGCTGTCCCCAGCTCTGTGGGTGTGTTTGTGTGAGACTGCCTTTAACCAGCCAGCATCTGTGTTGTTCCAGGCCAGATGTTTCCCCACACCACTGCCGGCAGCGCAGCGGAAGTCTGGAATCCCAGACCCACCTGCTGTCCGAGACTCCTGCTGAAAAGACAGCCTTCTCCCTGTCCAAGTCCCAGCGGAGCAGCAGCACGGAGATCCTGGACGATGGATCATCCTACACCAGCCAGTCGAGTGCAGAGTATCACTGCGTGACACCCACTCCCAATCCGTATTACACCACTCAGACCCTCGACAACAGGACCAGGGGTCGAAGACGGTCGAAGAAACACAATATTTCTGCTGCAAATTCGGGAAGCATGCCAAACCTGACCCATAAGGATGTCCGCAATGGTGTCTTCCACAAAAGCCAGGAGCCGCCCTCCTCTAATTACTATATTTCTGGATACTCCCCGTACGCCGAAGCTGACGTTTACTACAACGGAGGATACGTTTACGAGAGTGACACGGAGGGGCAGTACAGTGTCAACCCCTCCTACCGCTCGTCGGCACATTACGGATACGACCGATACAGGGAGTTCCGCTCCTACCACGAGGATGAGGTGGACAGAGTTCCACACAACCCCTACGCAACCCTGCGGCTCCCGAGGAAGCAAGTTGCTAAAACGGAGCACATAACCAAAAACATTCACAAGGCCTTAGTAGCAGAGCATCTCCGTGGCTGGTACCAGCGTGCCTCCAGCCAGAAGGAGCAGGGTCACAGCCTGCAGGCAGGCTTTGAGTCTGACAGAGGGTCTCAGAGGAGTTTGGGCTTTGCTGGTCTGCAGACGCCGTGCTCGCCGAGCAGTCGCGTGTCGTCTTTCTCTTCGGGTAATGTCTGATTTCATCCGGGCTGGGTGTTTTTGTAAGTCCCTGCTGTGCTTTCAGCTCTGCCCCCTGTCACTGCCTCAGTGAAGTCAGCAGTGTGGAAGCCAGGCCAGAGCTCTGTCCTGAAAGGTGGATGAGGAAGGATGAGGAGCCAAGTAGGATCTTGTTCCATTCTTAGAAGGAAAGTCTTGTTGTTATCTTCTCCTTAGGGTAGAACAGCCTTTTGCCCTTTGTATAAGCACAGTAACCCAGAGAAGGACAAAGGGCATTTGAGTTTCGGACAGGTGTATTTAGCAACTAGAAGCAGTGTACAAAGCTTCATGTATATAAATGCAGTGGCTGTGATGGCTTCCAAAATACAGTCCAATGAATATCACTGAATGTGTCAGAAAGCATTTTCAAAGCTCCAGAATACCACCTGTACAGTAATTTCCTCCCTGCAGGGCTTGTAAGTCATATTTTATGTTTGCACGATCTGCCTGTGTCGTGCAAAACCCCATAGAGACTGCTGATGAGAATTGTCATGTTTGCCTCAGCTGATTTAGCTGAAGATAGGTGTAATTTATTGTAATCCTTTTTTTAATTCCAGCATCTTCTACAAACACTGCTGGGAACTGGAGAAACCCCCTTGCACTGGGACTTTCAGACTATGATACCTTGTCTCATTCCTCCTACGCCAGCTGTTATGGGAATGTTTATGGCAACCTTCCTTTGCAGAGCAGGTGAGTAGAATATACGAAGGTTTTCTGCCCTTCCTCCTGCATGTCACAGGCTCTTAAAACTTCTGAGCAAATCAGCTTCGTTTCAAAGAGCCAGGATGAAGAGTACTTATAAAATTGACGTTGTGAGAGCAGGTTTTCTGTGTGGAGCAGATCAGCTGTACCACCACTAACTGTACCCCGACACGGAAGGAAGGGGGGAGCAGTCACAGTGAAGGATGAACTCACTGGTTGCACGGCTTTTTCCTCTGGTTGGTGCTGGACAATCAAAGATCTTGCACTCCCTGGTAGCTGTGGTGCTCTGGGCAGTGTTGCAGGCAGAGCTCACACTGAGCCCAGTCCCTCTAATGGGGGTGTCTCTCCTGAGCCCCATCAGCAGCTTGGCAGGAGACAATCCTGTTGGGTTTCTGAAGCTGTAGTGCTTGAGCTGATCAATCTTTGGAAAAGCAAGGTATGGAAACACCTCTCTTCAGCCTCATGTCTGAGGTGGTACCACCTCTGCCAAGAGCATCTCCCTTGCAGAGCTGGGCCCAGGAGCCACGGGGGATGTGCTGCTGCTGCTGCTGCTTGCAGAGACCCCCTGCTTGTGGGGGCTCTCGGAGGGGCTGCAGAGAGCCCAGGGTCTGCTTGGTCCTTGCAGGAAATCCTGCAGCTGTCGTGCATCTGCGTGGCATTTTTGATGTGTCCCCCCCACTGTAGAACGCTTGGCTGTGAGGACAGAAAGCTCCTGCCCTGGGGAATGACTCTGCCCCCACAAATGCCATCACATTTAAATACACTTATGCTCAGTGTAATAAGCACCCCGCGTGTGCCTCCTGCTTTGTGGGTTGCAGTTTGTGCTCGCTGCCAGACCGACTTGTGTGAAAATACTGAATTTTTAATTTTGTTTGTTTTAAAATAAATGAAAGTGTAAGGGAATACATAAAAGCTGCTGCTAGATCCTTTTTTTTCTAAGCTAAGTGTTATGGGCTGTTTTACTGAAGGGATTTAAAATATCTATGGCAACAGTGTTTAAAAATACTGTTTCTACTAATTTCTTAATTTCATATAATTGAGCTTTGAAAATTCTGCTTATATTAGCAGCTTTATCTAAATGAGGTTCATTAGCTATTAATTTTCCATATTCTGAATCACTTGTCTGATTGTTCATCTGCTTCATTTTCTGCTTGAATGTGATCATGGCAAATTAGCAATCAATACACCCAACAGTCTTGACAGAACCCGAGGCCGGGTCGGATGGGACTTGGAGCAACCTGGTTTAGTGGAAGGTGTCTCTGCCCAGGGACAAGATGAGCTTTAAGGTCTCACCAAGCCAAACCAGTCTGTGATTCTATGACAGTTTTGAGCAGCTGAGATCCCTCTTGCACACGATTCTGCTGATTACAGCACAAAAAATGGCTTTGTGTTTGGAGGCAAGCTGGAAATACCCAGCATAGCTCTGAGCCCAAGGGAAGTGCATGAATTCGGGAGCTTGGGGAGGACCCTCCGCTGATCCTGGTGCTGTGTCTGTGTTGCAGGACCTACGCAGAGCCGAGCCAGCTGGGCGGGGAGGAGGAGGATGGCTTGGAGGAAGACCTGCCCAGCAGCGAGCAGAGGCTGTACTGGCACGAGGACTCCAAGCCCGGGACGCTGGTGTAGCCCCCGTGCAGCCCCTCATTCCTACCCCTGCGTGCCTTGCACAAAACGCCGCGGCTCCGAGGCGGACCTCGGGTGGAACTTGCAAAAGGAACAAAAAGAGGAAGCAGGCTGTGTTGCTGGGAAAGGTTGAATTCGGCATTAGGAGGGGCTGTAGCAGACTGACAGTGTCTTACCACGAGTGGCGTTTCTTTGTGAATCCGTACAGCCCGCGGGAGCCAGGGCAAGCCACAGTTCATCTATGACCAGATGCAGCACTTGGTTGAAGTATTTATATTTAGCAAGCACTTTTTGGGAAGATTGGAAGGTGTTGAAGGCAAACCTCAGAGAAAAAAGGAAAAATGTGAAAAGGAGACTCTTACGGAAAAACCAGGAATTCTAGGAGCACAAGTCTGATGTCTGAAAGAAGAAGAAAAAATGAAAATTTATTCTGCCATGGCTTATGAGGACCTCGAAGGAGTTTCATAGGCCTATGAAGGATAGATACTGTGTGCGTGAGTGAGGCAAAGGGTGACTGAATCAGTATTGGAACATTACTTGAAGGAAGGCTGGAGTTTTTTTATTATGGAGGTTTGAATGAGTCTGTCCAGTTTTTGGGGTGTTGTTAAGAGTGTTTGTTAGCACCACAAACAAGTTCTGGAAAGAAAAAAAATTTGCTGACACATACGTCGTGTAAAACTATAGGTAGTTGTGGATTTGGAAACAGAAGCAGTAAACTTTGAACTCTCTTTTCCACGATGAAACATAATTAATATCAGCCCGTTTAATGACCTTTCCATGGTACAACTTCACTGTGTGGAGGAGTAGGCAAATTTTCACGGTGGCTGCACGGTGACCCCTATCCATCCATCGGGTGGCAGTGACACGTTGCTGTGCCAGGTTGAGGACCTGCAGTGGGGAGCCCCAGGGAACAATTTGGTAGCGATGGCCAGTATTTTAAGGTGAATGCAAACACCAACAGCCAAGTGGGTGCCTTAAAATGAGGGGCATTAGGATTGCACCGCGAGTCACCTGAACCGCCAGGTGCGCTGCAAAGTCACCGAGTGACAGAACAGCATTTTCACAGGACCATTTGTGTAGGAAAAAAACATGCGACTGCAGTCTTGATTTAAGAGGGATAAACCTACCTCAGGTCATCCATCTGTAGGAACAAATCGGCACGGGATTTTCCTGCCTGATTCCTGATGACTCGTCTGCATACGGTAAAATCTCTCTCGTATCTCAGCTGTACTGTGCTTCAGGATTCCAGAAATGGTGCTCTTTTGTTCTTTTATACAAAGGGTTAGTTACTCCTTGTTCATATTGTGAATAGAAAGGTTTCTGATAAACTTTTTTGACGTTTTTTACCAATATTCCAGAGCATGTAATATATACAGAAGGACACACTTGTTAAGCTGGTACTTAGTTGTTTGTATTATTAGAGTCGCGATTTGGAATTAAACGAACAAAAACAAAATAAAAAATAACTTATTTCCTTGGTTTTGCATATTTGTATAGCCTTCTAGAAATGCGAAAGCTCTTTTTGCTTATTCTTTTACTACTCCTGAATTTTTTAGACCTATTATTTTGTATAGGTCAATAAACTAAAAAGTGTGTTACCAAAACCACTTCAGCATTCCTCCTGTTTCTCCTTGAGTGCTTGGGAAAGTGCAGTGTGTGTTGTTATTTCAGGGCTTTGAAGTAAATCACCGTGGTCTGATTTCTTTTGGCCTGTGGTGCTGGGTGGAGTGCAGAGGGTCAGTGGCCTCATCTGAGGGAAGGTTGGCCCCAGGCGGTTCAGAGACTCCCAAAACATCAGAAAATCAGGTCAGAATCTCTGCCTCTCCATCAGCTGTACTGAGGGAGCCAAGCTGGGCTCACTCAGCATCCCTGCAGTCACACAGAGGTGGCCTTGTGTTGTTGAAAGTGCTTCTTGCTCATCTCTCCTTGCATCTAGAAATGGCCACAGCCTCTCCCATTTGGAACGTGGCTTTTGGGGTTTGTGTTGCTCACGTGCTGGGTCCTCTTTGGAGTTTGTGCCCCCTGAGACACCCACCTATCTGAGTGACCTGGCTTTTAGACATACAACTGCTTCTGCACCCTCATCACCCGGTAGCTGAGATTATTCAGTCTCACTCTCCTCTCTTCAGAGTTATTTGCCATTCCCTACTTCTTGTGGCGTCCATAAACTTTACAACCACCACTGAATTTTATTCTTATTTCCAGGTTGCTGGTGAAAATAGGTGTTAAAAAAACCTGCAGGTATGCCTATTAAAATTACCCTCATGACACTGTAGTTTTGCACTTCTCCTGGTAGCATTTGGGGTTTGTCTGATGGCAAGTTCTTCCTTCGTTGACTGCTTCCTGCTGCTACAAACCATCAGTGCTCTGAGCAGGAAGCTCAGTGCTCCCAAGTCCAGTTCCTTACCCAGAGCTCATGGAATCAGCACTCTCAAAGCTTTTCATAGGAAAAGGAAGTGAGATGTGTAACAAGGTCGGTGCCCCATTTAAAGCTTTGTTTGCATTCCTTTATTTTAATGCTGTAGCCGCTGAGTTTTGTATTGGCTTTTCTGTCAGCGTTCAGGATTGAGCCCAGCCCAACACATCCGTGTTGGCACAATGCTGGCACTCAGCCTGGCCTTCTGGCTTGCTGGGACAGAACCAGGGTGATTTTGAATGAAGTTGTTGAGAAGATGGGAGTTTGAGGTGGGTTTGGGTTGAGGGTGGTCTGCTACATTTGAGGATATTGTGTATAAAACGTCTAGGGCCAGAGTTCAGAGCCTGGTTGTGGTTTCCAGTAAGCAAGAGCTGAGCAGAAGAGCTGGAGATCGAAGCAGGGTGGTGGAGCTGTAGCACTTGAGCCCCTCTTGTCATTCTCCACATGCCTGGCTCTGCAAGGGTTTTGTTTTTAGGAACTTCTGTGAAGAGTGGAAGTACAGAGTGAAGAAGGAGGCCCAGAAGAGAAAATAAGAATATCCAGCTTCTCTTTTCTCAGGTGTTGCTTAGGGTCAGTCTTGGGTGGCACAGGGAGGGAAAGGGAGGGCGTGAGGTCCCTGTGGCACCTCCTGCCTATCAAGGGAGCTGGTGCTGCGTCCAGTTTTTGCCAGTTGTTCCCCAGGACCTTTAACTTTGCAGATTTCCATCTTGCTTTATTGCATTTCTGGAGTGATGTTTTGATGCACAGGTACGACTGTTCACAGGGACCGGTCTGTATAATGCAGCTCAGGAGGTAATAAAGACATACTTGTAATCATTATCTTATTTGTTCACAGCTGAAATACAAATTGCCTGTGCTTTGTTTGAATTCCTATCTCATCTGTGTGTTGCTGTTTAACCACAGCGTGCCTCACCAGGATAACTGAGGACATCTAGTGCCTGACAGCAGAGTTGAAGAGAGGAGTCTTCCTGCCTCTTGTGCTCCTCTGGAGTCCTTCCCGACCCTTCCAGTGAGAAGAAATATCTAGAAATTCTTATTTGATAATATCGGAACAAAGCCTAGAGGTGAACAAGGTGAAACACCAGACCCACAGGCTTCAATTTTACAAATATCTCTCTCTTCAGAAGGTCCATGCTGCTGGTGGGAGCGTGGAGGGGAAATAAAGCCGCACTTAAATCTGTACGCAGTGGAGTGTTTCTGAGTGCTTTTAGTTAAAAAGACCCAGTCCTTGCCAGGAATCCTTAAAAAGGAATTTAGGCACTGAGCTAAAATAAGCCATGCCTGATATTTTTAATTGCTGTCTGCTTTTTCTCTGCTGTTTTGAACAAAAATACTCTGAGATACGGGAGGACAAACACTGATGGGAGTTGCCACGAGCTCTGTGGGAGGCTGGTGTTGGACATTCCTCCAGTGCAGGGACCAGGAGGGATGAGGCTCAGGCCAGGAGCCCCTTCCCCAACAAAGGAAAGTCTTTAAAGATCACTAATCTTTAAAATTCACCTGACTACTTATGTGAAACTTTTTGGCCAAGGTGACTCGGTATGTGACTCTTGCAGGTTTCTGCTTACTTCCCATTTATGATCTTGGACTTGCTCAGCTGGAGTGTGAAGAAGGCAGCAGCAATGTTTGCAGCTCCTGGGTGGGTGAGAAGCCTCCACCGTGACCCAGCCCGTCCCAAAATGCATGTAGGAAATACCATAAAGACTGAAGGTTTGCTCCATCTTCTGGGCTTTGGGATCATTGCAGGAGAGCTGCTCCTGAGCCTGGGGAGAAGCTCCCTGTGCTTGGCACTGTCTGGATACGTACACGCTACTCCTGGGAAGATTTCTGCATTCTACACTATTCTTCCATCTCCTTTGTACTTTTCTATCATATTTAATAAATTTCTAAGATACAAAACTGAGAGCCTCAGCTATAGCAGGGTGTCACACAAGTAGTGAAATCTGTCTTGGTGAAATCTCTCCCAGGGCAGGATTTATCATCTAAGTTTTTTTACCTTGCACTTTGATGGAGCAAATGAAGCCCGAGATGACCTTTCCTCCTTGGAAGGGACAGTGTGAGTTGTGATCAATGCTGGTAGCCCAGGAGGACACGTGACACAAAGGTCAGGGCCTAAATGACAAAGAAGCAAGACTTTTTACAAGAAGCAGCTCCCAGCCATCCATCCAGCTTCGTTATCCCTGCCTGTCCCTTATGATGAAGGGAATCACCATAAATCCTTCAGCAAGTCCTTGACTGCAGAGGGATGTGCTCTGCCTCCCAGGACATCTCCTGCCCCGTTCCAGCACAGCAGGAATGAGTTCCAATTTATATTTAATCGTTAGAGTGCCATCAAAGAGCTGCAGATGGAGAAGAGTTTGCAGCCAGCCAGGGCTCAGCTGGAGTAACTCTAGAAGAAATCCTTCCACCTGTTGCCAGCCTGAGGTTAGGGAAGGACGTGCCCCATGTGTACAGAGCGAGGTGGCCATGTGGCCTTTGCAGCATCACTGCCCATGGGCACGTTTTGGTGGCAGGAGGATACGAGGTGTGGGGCTGGGATAGGTTTGGATCCTATAAAAGAAAAATATTCCCTATTTCAATCTATTGTTTCCTTCCTTTTTCTCATCTGGTCTGCTTGTGCTGAATTCGATGTTTCATATAAATGTGGAGGTGATTGCTCCTTGCCAAGGTTATGATTTTGCTCCTTGAAGAATCCTTGATATTGTGTTACTGCAGTTCTGATTTAATAGTTCTGCCAGGCAGCACTGGGAGTGAAACTATAGATTTGGCTCAAAAACAGAGGGTACATTTGAACATTTAATTCTATATGCTGGTTTTAGCATGAGGCTTTTGTCACTCCTGGGGTTCTGCCCTGCAAACCCAGAGCAAAGATAAATCGTAAGAATAAAGGTAGAGTTAGTAGTAAATAATTGCTGAATTGCACATGCTGTCACAGACAGGTTCTTACTCAGTTTTCAGGGAGATTAATGTTTTCTCTCATGATCTGAGCTTGCATTTCTGATGCAAAATATGGAATCTCTGAGCCTGTTTTGCACACAGGTTTGGAACAACAAGCCCTCTGTTAATAATAGTAAACATTTGGGTAAATGCCCTGTGTGATGCCCATGGCTGGTGTGAGATTCAGCACCGTGTTTGCCTTGTGTGTGTGTGAGCTAAGCCCATCAGACAGGAGCCAGGGCTGCCCCAGGGTGTCTGTCCCCAGGCAGTCCCTGGTGCAGGGTTTGGTGTCCTCGTTTGATGGCCATAACCAGCCTCAGCTCTGTCCCAGAGCAGGTGAAGCCACACTGAGGCAGCTCAGGGCACCTTTTGGGTTTGCCCATCGGTGAAAAGTCCCAGGTAGAGCCATAGCTCAGTCCCTGAAGTCGTGGTCAGGTAATCAACATCAAGAATTGCCTGCTCCCCATGAAATAACAAAATCACTCACGGTCTCTCACAGACCTGTTTTTATTCACCACAGGCTGGTTTTCTACTCCTTTTGGCAGCTGTTAGCACTGTGCTTTGGGAAGAAGAGGTGACAAACCACTACCCAGGGATGAAAACATTCAGGTATTTAGAAGTGCTTTGCCAAGGTCGCATAAATAACAAGCTGGGAAAGGAAAGTACCGCGTTAGCAGAAACTAGTGCTGAGTGTTTCAGCATTTTGCCCGTGTTTGTGCTATAAATGATATCTGGGGCCAGAAACTCCCTCGTGTAGCCACAGAACTGCTCTGTGTGGCTGAAAATGGTGCAGAGCAGCAGCGTGGCCCCCCCGGCTGTGCTGGGGGTGCTGCTCCAGCCACTTCAGAATGTGGTCAGTAAAAAAAGAGCTGGGGGATGGCAGGGGAGGTGTAGTGTTGTTCAGTGGCCAGCAAGCACAGAAACTCAGTCTTTGGGGGTCAGATTTGGAACATGTTTTGGCTCTGAATGGGGCAGAGGTTTGCCCTGGGTCAGCCCAGACTCCCAGGAGCAGCTCAGTTGCCTTTTCTGTCATCTCCAGAACCCCACCAGCAAAATCTCAGTGTCAACGTTCATATGGGGATTTCGATATTTTTAAATGGTTTAAAACAGTTGAAATTATTTAGAAATCCATCTGCTGATTATTTAACCCTTTTTGATACAAACCAGGGCATACACATCTGACTTGCCAATGCATTTCCCTGCAGGATTGCTTTGGACAGGCCAGTGTGGGGGGTCAGTACCCTGCCCCAGGCTGAAATGTTCTGTCCTTAATTTTTGTCATGACCAAAGTCTCCTCCATGCCCCCCTTTTCCGTCTACACTCATTAACGTTTTCTTTTCCCTGTAATAAGGAACGTGGAGGATGACAGAGGTGGTGTAACTGCTCTCAGACTTCTCTAAAAATGGAAACTAAAAAAAAAGCACAAAAATCACCAACTTCTTTTTTGGGGGGCCAAATTAGAAGCATCCAGGTCCCACTGAAACAGGAGATGCAGCTCTGCTTGCCTCTCTAGAGGCTGAGGAAATCACCAAACGTCAACACAGTGATGATGGGAGAGATCATGGGAGATTATGAGAGATCTCAACACAGTGAGATGTGGTGATTTGTTGAGCTGGGGCAGCAGTGGAGGGCTGATATCCCCATCCCTGCTGCTCCATCCTGCCCTGATCAGCCACTGCTGGGCCTGCTGCTTCCCACAGGGTTTGACTTTGTGGCTCCCTGTCAAGCGGCTTGGGCAAATACTTCCAAAGCCAGATGTCCTTACTCTATTTAAGCAACAAACTTAATCTGATATATTTATATCTGGAAGAGTTTGGGGGTGTGGTGGGTGATATTTTTTTTTCCTTGGTGTTTTTCCCACGGGGTGTCTCTCTACGACTGCTCCCATTCCTTAGTGGTTGTTATTGTTAAAATCCCATCATCTGACCCTTCATAATCCCTGTATTGGGTTACACTGCATTGCTGGGCATGCTTGGTGTATGCTACTGTTCGTCAATTTTAGACTCTCCCATCAGCCTACGAGTTTCTTAAAAGTAATACAAGGTTATGTTACACGGGCACATTCTCTGACTCGTTCCAGTTGCACTTGGAAATGCCATGGATTGGTAATAGAGGGGAATAAATGTGTGGGGGGTGGGTTATAAGCAAAAAAAATGAAAGCCAGCATTATAGAAATTGCTCTCCAATATTTGGCCACAGCATGTGTCTCATCAATTACCTTAAAAATAGAACAGTTTTAGGCACTTGAAGCATGGGTTCATGGGCTGCCTCATGTCAAATGGTGGCACAGGGGTCAGGCCTTCCTGATACTCAAGTTAAAAACTTGTCAACCTTTTGGCTTTCAAGAGGGATAGGTTGGAATTTTTGAAGAGAATGCGTAAATGAGGAAAAAAATCAATGAAGTGAAGCTATCCTGCAGGAGAGGCTGCTGGGTTTCATTCCAGAGTTCATCCATATGTGAGTACCTGCCTTACAAACAGCGAGCAGCGAGTCAGAATTGTTCATTACAAGGGCAGACCTCTTCTTCCGTCGGGTTGCTCCTAAAGTGCTTTTGTTTAATGCTTGTTGGGTACCTACTTAGCGTGAATTTTGAGCTGCTACTACCTGTAGGAATTGCTCTGATTGCTGCAGGTACCTCTTGTCTTCTGCTGGGGCTTTGAGTGCAGCCCTGGCGCAGCACGGCTCTGCCCTCTGGTAACAGGGCACCTCCTGCAGCAGCTTATTAGTCCAGGGATTCCTGAAGAAGTGTCAAATTGGTATGGAAATAGGAATTGTCACCAGTGGAAGTCGCTTTCCTGTCTTAATGGAGGTTGAGAAATGCGTGATTGTTTTGGAAAGCTCTGAGGGGAACACCGACAAATGTTATTGGGAAGAAGATGGGAGTTTAGACTTGGAGAAGTGTTTTAGACCCACCGTGAGCATGTCCTCACCTCAAGGGTGCTGTTTGTTGCTCTAATGTGCTGTTACCAGAACATCAAAACACTAAGCAGTGTGTTAGGAAAGGAAGTACATCCTGGAAACATAATTTATGGAGGAGAGACCTAAGGTAGGCAAAATGTGATACCCACCTTGGAAATCTGTGGGATTAGCACCCCTGTCACCAGGAGAGGTGTCACCAGGCAGCCCCTCGCTCTGCATCTGATGGGGAAGGCATCATTCCCAGTATAGTGTTTCCTAATCGTGGTATTGACAAATGATATATCTCTGCTTAGGAGAAAAAGTGGTTTTCAAATACCTGATAGTGTTCTCAGTATCCCTGTTTTCCTTCTCAAGAGGACTTCATGGGTTTGACCCTGCTTAACTTAGATGATCTGACAAGACCATGGCCCAAGATGGCCTGGCTGAAGATCATGGAAACCCAAGAAGGTGGCATGGGGCTTCATTTACAGTCAAGAAATTAGCAGGTGAGAAGTAAGCACTGAATAGACAGCTTCTGTGACCCAAACTGCATCGTTTGGGGGAGTAGCATACCGGCTACTGAAGAGCATTGATTTATTTGATAACATCAGGAAACCATTTATGGGCTCTATTATGGGCAGCAATCGCTGGGAGTTGGAGCTGCTGGAGCAGATAGATTGATGTGTGGGTCTGCTGTTGTGCTTGCTACTGCATAATATAAAACAAGGATAAGGACGTCCCTGAAATACCAAAGGGGCAAATGGAGCCATTGCATTCTTGGCTTGAGTTTTTATTATCTTTTCCTTTACCACTTATTCTGTTCTTAAATTTTTGCCCTCTTCCCTGCTGTGTAACAGCATGAATCAAATGAGGACCTTTGGATAATGGACTTTTAATAGAGGTTAACAGGGCTTAGAGCTCCATGTTTCATGTTACAAAACACAGCAAAGAGACACCATCATCATGCAGAGCCTATTTTGCTGCTGGCGGACTCCAGCAGAGCGTGGTTGAGACTGTGATGAGAAATGTGGCTTAAAAATTGGTGAGGCTGGGTTTCATAGCCTCTCCCCCGTGGTTTTGCTCCTATGGAAGCTGCATTTGCATTTGCAAAGTGAGGATTTGATTTGACACCCCTGCAAAGAAAATTTGAAATTATGAGAGGAAATCTTCCTAATCCAATGAGCGGCCCAAACTGTGAGTAGCAAAATTAGCCGCCTGTGCTACTCTGCTGTTACAAAGAAGCCAGGCACGCCCTGACGTTGGAGGTGTGGCTTTCTGCTTTGCTGTGTGGATTTAGAAACCTTTAATATATTCTGAAGAAAGAAGGAGGCACTTGGATAGAGTGGACACCTACCAAGAAAAGGAGTTTGGGGAGCTCCATCAGGTCTACAAATATAACAAAGTAAATATTTGTCATTGCTTATGAATTCTGAAAAAACATGGTAAAAAGTAGGAGAGGGATGAACCTGAGATGAACTGTCAGGCAGGAGGAGTTGACAGTGCAGATGATGTTCATGACAGGGGCAGGCCAGCCAAGAAGCAGGCGTTGGCATTGCCCCTGGTGGGAGCAGGGATGTGCTATGGGAAATGTGTCCCCGGGAACTCTCAGGCAGCTTCAAAGGGCTGATGCCCGTCCTGGTGTGGAACTCTGTCCCCAGGCACAAGGTGCATATTGTACCAGCTCTACCCGCCTTTTCCCATCTCGGAGGACTTTCCCCTAACCAGGATGTGAGGCTTGGGAGAGGTCACCAACTGGAGGGTGGCTGCACTCACACCAAAACCCCCTGTGATGGTCAGTCAGGGCTTAGACCTGGCCAAAGGCAGGGCAGGGCCTGTGGTCTTTGGCCCTTTTGAGATAGATTGGAGATGTTATGGATCCAGAGACCTTTCTGATTCTTCCCAGAGGCAGGATTTCACCTGCACATCCCACAGGTGCCACTAACGTCCCTTCACCCTGCTCTGGCGATTCCAGCGCGGGGTGAAGCCCTGAGCAGTGCAGTGTCCCGGGAATCCTCTGGAACTCTCCGTCTCCTGCCTCCCTCACTGGGGGACACACCAGCTGCACTGAAATGTCAGAAGGGTTTGCACAGCTGACAGGTTGCTGAAAATGGAGCATCGCCATAAATTCTCTTTATCCAGCCAAGTGCAGCTTAATATAGACTTAGCTGCACGGGCTGTCTCCCGCACTGAGCCCAGGAGCTGCCACAGCTCATGACCAAAACATGAACTTGTCGATTTAGCTGGATCAACTACTGCTAGTGAGGGGAGAAAAAAGAAAATCCTTTGAAATTTATCTTCCTCTCTAGGTTTAAAAAGTATTAGAGGAAGGAGGGAAGAATGAACATGTCTGAACTCGGCCAAAACTCCGATGAAGACGTGTGTCCCGAGGACATCGATGAAGATGAAATCCTGGCTAACCTGTCCCCTGAGGAGCTAAAGGAGCTGCAGAGTGAGATGGAAGTCATGGCCCCAGACCCTGAAGTCCCGACTGGGATGATACAGAAGGATCAGACAGAGAAACCCCCCACGGGGAGCTTCGACCACAGGTCCCTGGTTGACTACCTGTACTGGCAGAAGGCATCCAGACGCATGCTCGAGGATGAAAGAGTTCCTGTCACCCTCTTGCCCTCTGAGGTAACTAGCAAAAAATCACAAATACTTATTATGCATCAGCAGTGGGATCTGTTTTATAGCTTTAATACCTTAACCTGCCTCTGCTTCTGTCCCTTACGTAAGGTAGAGTACAAACAAATTTAGATTAATCCTAAAAGCCTCATCCGTGGTAGAATCCAGCTTGGACTGATGTCAGGCTTAGTAATTTTTTAATTGCTTTTCCCAAATATTTACTTAAGCTTTTTTAATAGAAGAAAATCCTAATTCTGATTTGAGTAAAGCAAATCACTGAGAAACTGTCACAAGATCAGTTTTGGAGGATGTAACTCTAATTTGTTTTACTTTGCATATGGAAGAACACCATGTTGCTTTTCCATGGAATTAATTAATTGACGGAATTTAATGACATACTGGAGAAAAATCCCAAACTGATGTATTTTAACATGGTGAAACATTCACGAACAACCAAGCATGCAAACTCTGTGAACTAGTTCAAACTACTCAATACAGTGCTTAAATTTATTTGACTATTCCCATGACTTTGAAATAAAGTTAAGGTCATACTTAGATATCTTTCAGGATGAGGGCTACACTTAAAAATAGGTTAATAGAATTGAAGCTTGGCCAGATGAAACACATCCATACTTGAATGTGAAGTTCACTTGAAGTGAATTTGAGGTAACCGATTTGTTTTATTTTTGTTATAAATACCAGTGGTTTGCTAATACACACCAACGTGGCACACCCCAGACTTCCCAGGGCAGGTTGCATGGGCTGCCTTTGGAGACCAGGAGAAATCTGTGGGATTTTTCTTCTCCTGCAACACTCTTATGCTCAAAGAAGCAATTTTTCAAACAATTCTGCGGTTAAATCTGAAATCTGGGTGTGGAGCTGGCTGCTGCATTCACAGCTGGTCGAGCAATCCCTGTAGCAAACCCATTCACCACCACAGCAAAGGGGAGCCACAGCCCCAGGGGCAGAAGTGACTGGGACCATTTTGTCTGACTTTGGGTGCAGCACAAACCACGACACTGTTCTGCCTGAAGTAGTGCAAATCTTAGGGAAATAGCTTGTTTTATTTGTGCTTTATTAGCATTTCTCTGTGAGGGAGGAACCACTTGCAAACAGATGCTTGACAAAGAAAAATCTCAGCTAGGAGTGTCTCTGGAATTGGCAGACATTTGCAACTAATTTATTTGGATGGTAGAAGCCTCACTGCCCTACAGCTGCTTTGTGCAGGAGCTGGTTTCTTATCCCTGGACTCCTAACTGAGCTAATATTTTATCTTCAGTGAGGTGCTGCCTTAGGTGTGATGCTCTGGGGCTGCCAGAGCAGGCAGCCTTGTTGTCCCTTGTGCTGGGTGATTCCACAGTGGTCACAACGTGCCCTCTTCACTCCTCCTTGGGCTGAGCAAACCGTCAGTGGTTCACACAGATGTCCAGTGCTTTGTGGCATACGAAGGAAACTTTCTCTCTTGTCAAAGAAATTATAAAGATTACGCTAAATCCAGAAAGAGATTTTGGATCAGAGACTCTTAACCCCCAGGAGGGCTCAAAGACCATCTTAACATATCATTAAATATGTTCAGAATTTAATTGTCGGGACTTAATTTTGTAGGCAAAGATGAGAAACTGGTTTGCAGCCTCTTTAGGAACAAATTGTTCCTGTGTTCCCGAGCAAGCTGGTACAGCCTGAATTCACAGCAATGACACTTCTAAGGATTATTCTCTATTGTATGGGCATAGAGGGATCTAAATCCAGCTGCTACATGTTTACTTGAGCAGAAAGTTATTGTAACAAAGATGTTTTGCAATTATTTCAGCTGTGAGGTTTTGTCTTCCTCAGAGAAGTGCTGCGGAGGAGGTGGAAGGAGAGGTCGGCAGCAGTGGCGAGGTGGCCGGCGGGAGGATGCCAGGAACAGAGGGAAAAGAGAGACATTACCAAAATGAGCACGTGTCTGAGTCAAGAACACAGTCTGGGGAGACAAAGAAAGATGGAAGTGACAAGGAAGGAGTGGTGGAGGAGGATGAGAAAGAAGAAGCAGAGGAGGAAGAGGAAGATAGTGAAGAGGAGGAGGAGGAAGAAGAAGAAAATGAGACTGAATTGGAAACAAAGGAGAATTACACCAATGAGAACAGTCACAGCAACCAGATAAGTCAGAAGCCAGGTACAGAGCCAGGAGAAATCAAAGAAAAGCCTAAGGAAAATGAAAAGAAAATATCAAAATTGAACATCCCCCAAAAGTTAGCGCTGGATACCAGCTTCATGAAGCTAAGTGCCAGGCCTTCAGGAAACCAAACCAATTTAGAAGACAGTTTGGAGAAAGTCCGAAAAAACAACCCAGACGTGAAAGAGCTCAACTTGAACAACATAGAAAATGTCCCCAAGGAAATGCTGATAGATTTTGTCAACGCCATGAAAAAGAATAAGAACATAAAAACGTTCAGCTTAGCCAACGTGGGGGCTGACGACAACGTGGCGTTTGCGCTGGCCAACATGCTGAGGGAGAACAGGAGCATCACCACCTTGAACATTGATTCCAACTTCATCTCTGGCAAAGGCATCGTCGCCATCATGCGCTGCCTGCAGTACAACGAGACGCTGACGGAGCTCCGCTTCCACAACCAGAGGGGCCTGCTGGGCCACCAGGCAGAGATGGAGATCGCCAGGCTGCTGAAAGCCAACACCACCCTCCTTAAAATGGGGTACCACTTCGAGCTGCCGGGGCCCAGGATGGTGGTGACCAACCTGCTCAGCAGGAACCTGGACAAGCAGAGGCAAAAGAGGCAAGAGGGGCAAAGGCAGCAGCAAATGAAAGAGCAGAAGGAGTTGATAGCGATGCTGGAAAATGGACTTGGGTTGCCTCCCGGGATGTGGGAAATGCTGGGGGTACCGCTGCCCCAGCTGAGGATGCAGGAGCCCCCGCAAGCCCCCAAACCCCCCGTCCCTGCAGCTGTGTCGCTGAGCAAAAGGCAGGAGAACACGAGGCCGCCGGCACCCGAGCAGCCGTGCAGAGAGAAACCCGTCAGCTTCAAAGTGGTCAAGCTGAAGAAGACTCAGCGCAAACCCCCCGTGCCAGAGTACGTGGAGCCCGCTGAGAAAACCAACCTCAAAGACGTCATCAAAACACTCAAACCAATTCCCAGGAGAAGACCACCTCCTCTGGTGGAAATAACCCCGAGAGATCAGCTCCTCAACGACATCCGCCAGAGCAACGTCGCTTATCTCAAGCCGGTAAGTGCGGAGCGGTGGCGCTGAGGGGAGGGAATGGCAGTCACCTGCTGTGCTCTGAGCTCTGGTTGGAAACGTTGGGCATTGGTGGGGCTGGCAAATGCACCTGCACATGGCATTGTCACCCCTCTGTGTCAGGCTGCCACTCCTGGGATGCAGGTGGTTGTTCTCCAGCAGCGCTGAGGTAAGGCTTGCACGGGGAGCTCACTGCAAGCGCCAGGGCTGCAGCCTTGTGCATCCCCGTCTGCATCCACAAGGCGAAAGAAAGGAAATTCACCCAGGAGGTGACCAAACCCACAGAAACTCAACCTTACCATACTTACAATAGTGTATTAGTTATGACAGGCACATGGTATTATAAGATGGCTGTTTCAGGAGTACCACAGGTATTATTTTTCACATTAGTCCCCTATAAACCCCGTGTTCCCCTCTTCAATAGCTGTGTTTTTCCTTAGCTCTCACTTTACACAGGAGAACACTGTCACTTGGCATGCACTGAAGTCCAGCCTGGACTCACAATCTGCAGCCCTGCTCCTGCCTGCCTCACCCAATAACAAGGAGTGTATTATTTTAGTGATCCTTTGCTGCTCATTCTTTTTTTGTCCTTATTTAGATCAATTGCAAAATTATAGTGCTAACAGGAAAA
The DNA here is from genome assembly GCA_013397845.1 of Melanocharis versteri. NCBI lineage: Eukaryota > Metazoa > Chordata > Aves > Passeriformes > Melanocharitidae > Melanocharis > Melanocharis versteri. Next base: position 647,997 of record VZTG01001429.1, read on the forward strand.
AAAGAAATTAGATCCACCAGCAGTGAAGATGGAGTAAGGTTATGGGAAGAAAGTAGTTGATGCTATGGGGGGTTTTATATTTGTTTTCAAGTAAATCTTTGCCACTGAAAATCAGCTCAGTGGTCAACTCAAGTGAGCTCAACATCATCCTGACTTTGAGAATGCCAGTCCAAAACTGAAAACTGCCTCTTGGGAATGCTCTTACTTGTGTACCAAATTCATGGGCTGCTTCTCAAAATGCTGGCCACCAGATTTAACCTCTTGCTCTCCTGACCTGTTGTATTCCCTGGCGTTGTACCATGATTCAAGAAATCCTAAAAGCTGGCTGATGTATTTGTAGCTTGATGCCTGTTTGTGTTGCCAAGGCTCGAGGAAGAGGACAGAAAATCCCTTGTAATTAAAAATAGATAAGTAGTATTTTGTAATTATTTTTTCTTTCAATATTGGCATTTTAATATAGTGGGCCTAATTTTGCTTTCATTTATACCTACAAAGAAATAATTATTTCCTCAGTAATTCCAGACAGTTTGTCCTGATATTTTGTCAGGGGCTGGTCCTGCAGTGACCTCGGATCCTGGTCCAGGATTACCCTGAACATTCTGTCCCTTAGGCAGGTTTTAGGGTTCTGAGTTTCTGCTGGCCAGTCCAACTTGGCTGCAGCCAGGGCCTTTCCTCAGGGCATTTCTGGCCTTTCTGGGCCAGTCTAGGATTTGCATTTTGGTTCCACACCCCAAACAAGAAGACCTGCTCATGGAAAGCTCACAGATCACTTGTCCTGGTGACAGCAGGTTGGTCCTTCACTGCCATGGGACCTGCTGCCTCCCCAGCTCTCAGGAAGGTGGAGGACAATGGCACTCATTCTCTGCCAGCCACAGCCCGGATTTTGCACAGCAATGATTGAGAAACCTGGGTGCTGCTGGGTGCCAGAAGCAACACTGAACCCCAGCCATTCCCCCCAAAATGATCGGGAGGATTTTATCCATGAGAGCTGTGAGGTTAGAGGCAGAGGGATCCATTCATGGTGCATCCTAAATATGCCAGATAACAATTATCACAGCCCATGGAAAGATGACATGATGGACACGTGTGTTGGGGGCTTGGGGCGGTTTGTTTTGGTGGATTGTTTGGGGATTTTTTGGGTTGGTTCTCTTTCGGCCTCTGTCATCAGACCATTTGGCTTGGGTTTGGGGCATTGGGGTGTTACTCTCCCCATCCTGCATGATCTTGGTAACTCCTTATTTGTCTCAGTTCCCTCAGCTTCATTTGTAAAATGGAGTTTTACTGCTTGAGCTCAGCTGGGTGTTTGTTCTCCCCGTGGTGGGACTCAGTGCCTTCAAATTGATTTCCTGGACCTTAAGCATTGCAAACATCAAGTAGGGCATTACAAACGAAAGACAGCTCCCAACCAGAGCTCCTTGGAGTTCCCAGCTGTAATATTTTTAGTTTCTGAGGGTTTGTATTAGACTAAACTGGCTTGGTAAATAAGACTGAGAAATTTCCTTCTCCTGATACTTCATGTCCTTGTCCAGGTGCCGTTGCCAAAGCAGCTGGAGTGAGAGACCAGACTGACCTGAAGAAAACAACTTGGAATAAGGACTATTCAAGTTTTGCTTACAACTGTTTCAGCAGATGTTTTCTGCAGAACCCAGGTGGTGTATTCAACTCTTTGGGAACAAAGCTTGCGATACACACTTGTATAAGTGTGGTGAAAACGGCTGGCATGGGAAAAGTCAGTGCTAAGCGTTTCCATCAGGTATCAAACAATCCCGCTGCCATCTGTCTGCCAAGTGGATTTGAGGCTTCAGTTTGTTGTGGGAGTATTTTCTCAGAGGCATCAATAACCTTGTCTTTCTAGTTTGTCAGCAAACTATTTTGCTTCCACGTTGTCCTTCTGCTGCCAGATTCTGCAGGAACGTGCTGTGCCTTATCTTATCTTTCTTTTCACACACATGCTACTTTATTACTCTCTTGTCCATGAGAAATGTATTTCGTTTCCGTGTATACAGCTTCATTTTTTAGGCTAAGGAAACAGAAGTGAAATAAAGCTCTCTCTGTAAGATGTGTGTAGCACTTCCATCGCTAACAAAGCGCTCACAGACAGAACGACTGCTCTGGTACAACGAACACCTTCCAAGCTCCCTCTATTTCAGAACAATGTCTAGTGGGTATTGTACCTGATCAGCTTATAAAAGATGATGCCATGCTCTGCTTTGAGAGCTGTGATGTTCATTCCCCGTGATTCACCTCTGTCTTACTGTAATCCTTAATTACAGCCACCTTGGAGAGCAGTGAAATGCCATTTTAGGTCTCTCTCCACACTGTTTTTGTGGCAGGAGGATGAGCCTTTCCTCTTTTCCAGGGGGTTAAGAAACTCCTCATTCCTCCTAGTGTGACGTGTGAATAGCATGCCACATCCTGGCAGGGCTGGATTTGAAGGGGTAAAACCTGTATATACATAACTTAGTTTTTCCTTAATATTTTTGTGAATTTTTTTTCTCTTCCCTCTTTATAATCACATTAAATTCTTCTGCTGTCTTTCTTGTAAAGCAGCTACAGGTAAGTCACACTCTTGTGAAATACATCCACAAGAGACCAGTTGTTTTGGGGTTTTTTTTCTTTGTTTTTTAAAGCTGTAAGGCACAGGGAAAGTACAAAGGCTTTCCCTGTGCTAGAATGCAGCCCCCCTGCCTTCCTGTGGCTGCTTGATCCAAAGGCACAGCTTTGTAGGTCCTGGCAGGATTTCCTTCAGGTGAGTTAATCTCTGAGTGGTAACTCTTAGCAACCTTCCCCTGGCAGCTAAATCCCAGTCCCAACCTGCTCCCCATTCCCATGTTTATTTTAATAGTCCTGTAGTATCAGCAATGTCCAGGACCTCTTGAATCCAAGGCAGTCTCTACTATCACTGGTTCGAATTTTGATTAGTTCTTGTCCTTTTGGTACTTGTCACCTGGTCTCTTTCCAATCTCCACCTTCCAAACTCGTAAAGCACTAAAGCAGGTAAGTCCTAGTTTGCAAATGTAATGCCCCAAACTTGGGAAAGCTGCTTTCTGTATTGCCCAGAGAGAGCAAGTAGCTTTAAAGTATCACATAAGAGCTACTTTAAAGCAAGTAGCTTTAAAGTATCACCATAAAAAATGAAAGTAATTTTCATTGCAGCCCTCTCTTTTTGTAAAGGAGAAGAGTAGGAAAGGAAGAAGCTTGGTACTTCCAACCAAGCCCTTGCACAGAGCACAGCAGCAAGTGACAAATGCACCAAGTAACTCCCCAGGAGAGCTTTTGGAGCACGCTGCTCTCCGAACTGGCTTCAAGGCCAGGCTGGTGCAGCTCAGACTGCAGCAGTTGGGACAGGGAAGCACAAAGGAATATATAATACAGTGCTTTACAAGCTCCAGTTCAAGCTGCCAGGCATCAATTACTGCTACACCCAGAAGCTGCCAAACACGAATTTCCAGGGTGGATAGAGCAGGACCTGTGAATCCCTGCTCTGATCCATGTTCTCCCACCGAGCAGCCTCTCAGTGATCACAGGAGGAGGGAGGCAGACACAGAGATCACACCATCGGTTTGACTGCAGCAGAGCTGGTACTAGTACTGCTCAAGGCACAGCTCCCAGTAATCCTAGAAGCAGAAATCCCTCTCAGGTAATTAACAGAAATGTGAAATCCTAGTTAAGTAGAGTTGAGTTATGTAAGAGACCAAAAGTGCATGAACAAATACCTTAAGTATTCCACCTCTGTAGAGCAGCCGTTTTAAGGATGCAAGAGCAAGGCTGGAACACTTCAGCTCAGAGGTCCCTCGGGCCTCAACAAAGCTGACACGACACAGAGCAGTCAGAGGCAGCAGCTTAATCCTCAGCACGGGCTTGTGGCACGAGCCACAGGGTGACAGCAGATCTCCCACCACCCCAACCACAGACACAGGCACAAGCTCAAGTTTCCAACCATTAGAATTTAATTTTCTTCATAACTGTGCAGTTTTTAAAATGCTACTGTAATGATGAAGTCATAGGCTACTATGTTCTTTAGGTGTGGAAACAGTTTTCGAAAAACAAAGACCATGCGCTACAAGTGAGGAACAGGCCATTGACTCTTCAGCTGGAATATACAGACATTTTTGATAAATACTGATCACCTTAACACTTAAATGGAATGACATGTTCAGAGTTCTACACAGTTCACTATGAAAACAGCATGGCAAGTTACATAAAAGCTTCAACTTCAAGGATCCTTGCTTTTTTGTTAAATTAATTACTTGGTTAGAAAAGAGAAATGCAAGAATATTTGAAATGGAGTCTCACCTGGACAACTTTCCCCCCCTGTTGTTGGTAAGCTCCTGTTATCAAGATGATTCCATCAGAGCTGGCAGTAAAGTTGTGTGCATATAAAAGAATCCCCCACACTGCTTTCAACATCAGGAGTTTTAACAGGCAAATATCTTCATGAATTTGGAATGGGTTTTCAAAAATTGTATCTTGACATTTATTGCTTTTACTGGTAAACCTGAAATCCAGTTTATTCCTTTGAGGAGTGTTGGAAGTACAGAGTCAACAGATGCATGTTTGACCTGTATCTTTGCATTCTGGGTGAGAAGAAAGAAAAAGATGACCCACGCTCAAGAACACACATACACCTCCATCTACTGACAGACTAAAGCAGGTAAGTCCTAAAGTAGCAGTATTTAAAAACATCAACGGGGTAGAAACGCAGCTCATCCAACTTACCTCTTTTTCTCCCATGCTTGGCCAGAGTTTAGCTGGTACACAAGGAAGTTTGGCCCTCCTACAGAAGGGAGCAGTTCTATAGATAAGCATTTTGGAGAGCCTGAAGGTAAATGTTACTGGGACTGGCAGGCAGTGCTGTGTATACTCTTCATGCTTACAGCTATTTAGACTGTTTCAGGGCTGCTAAGAGGGCTGTGAGGTGAGGACAGGAACCCAGGCTGGGTGCAAGCACTGCACAGTTTTACCACGTGCCAATTAAGCTGGTAACGTGGTCTCTGTCATACACAGCACTCGAGGGAGGGATTTGAAGGATGCAAGAGATACCTGCTTTTGATACATTCCAGCTCACCTGAGCAGCACCAGGCTGAAGGTGCTACCCAGCATCACCTGGCTAAACTGCAATTTAGAATTGAGATGAAAGGGATGTTGCTTTAATAGACCAATTTGCTACAAGACAGTTTGAGAGACTGCATTCCATAGGTTTCCATCTCTTCCTCCTCTACCCCCAGAAGAAGAGACAAGCAAACATGGTTAAGTTAGTATGTATTTGTGTAAACACCAGAACATTTTGCTATACAATAGAGAAAAAGTTGCTGTTCTTATGTTCTTAGAGGAGCCCTGAAGACCTTGGAATACCTGTATCCTGCAACTATTAACCTGTACCACATGCATTTCCTGTTTTGTACATAAACTGAAAGCAAGCTTGAACAATAGTAAATAGCAACTACACTCCTGCAACAGGCAGAAATGCCACGTTGCAGCTGCTTACTCCTTCACTTTAGATATGTAGTCAGCCAGTTTGTTGATACTATCCTCTTGCTGTTCTAGAGCATCCAGTATGAAGCCCATCGGGGTCTTCTTCAAGCCTATCCCCTCCATCTTGTTCTGCAGCTTGTTCTGTATGTTCCGGAGCCTCAGGGAAGCATGGACAAACATCACTGTGTGACAGAAACACACTCATTAATTGTTAATGCCCAAGGAATGCATAGTTCTTGCAGCACTTTTAAGACACATCCCAACACCGTGACATCACTGGAAGATGATGATGTATCAATGAGTGCTTAAGTAACCACAGGTACCCATTTAATAACGACATTAAAGATGGCTTGTGCTGCTTTGTGTCCCCTCCCCCAGTTCTGTTTTGGGACCATTTGAACACAGATAGCAAAGTTAACAGCTGACTTAGACTCTGCAGACTTGTTTGAGAAAGCTCAAGTCACACACCTCTAGCCCTCCAGAGAAGAGAACAAATACTTACAGAGGAGAGGAAGCGTGATCCCGAACATGAACACCATGACATCTCCCAGGTAGGAGATCAAGAAGTAGCTAGACAGCATGATGGCCACGACAAACGTGGTTGGGTACTGCTTCTTCAGCTTGCGGAGTATATCCTTGTTGTGTGACATCCACACGAACCCCAGGAACACCAGCACCACCACAGTACCGCCAATGAGCATGTTCAGGGGACTCAGAAACCTGGAGAGAAGAGGAACAACAACAAAAAAGAGTTCAGTTTCAGAACCTTCATGACTTGTGTCCATACAGGATCAGCCAGCTCTGTGGTAATGTTACTAGGGAGGTAAGGCATTGCAAAGGTACTTGCTGCTGTTAAGACCTTCACCAAGGTCTTTAGCAGAAGCTAAATAAAGTAAAAAGTACAACTGAACAAGAATCCCTTAGCAGTGAATTTGGATAATTTTTATGTCCTCTCCCTGAGCGTAGCTCAGGATGATGAGTTTCTGCAGCACATCATCATAGAAGCACTTCCCACCAGGGCCCCTCCTACCTCTGCAATCAACTCATTTAATATCACACCCAGAGTTAGCATATCCAGACAGCAGATGGAGACAACATCGACTGATCTTTTCCCTTCACATCACCAAAACCAGGCTCAAGCTAGGCCTTCAGATGAACTAGCTCTTCATGCTATCTTGTCTAGGTTTGCAAAATTGGAAAGGTAGAACACTGAGTAAAGGAAGCTAGTTCACTATTTCTGAATAAACCTTCTCACTGGTTTACATTTGAACAAAAGAATTGTAGGAACATGCAGAAGGAGCTTGCCACTGTCAGCACAACAGATGGAAGCCCAGTCCCAAGCAAGCATGCCTGAGGGAAGGAACTGTCATACGGGATAAAGGCCTTACAGGAAGAAGAGCCGGGCCTGGCAAGAGAGTCACTGCTGAGGTTTGTGTTCTGTTATTGTTATCAAAGTTTCCAAGCAAACCGAGCCCTCGAGTGGATCAGCTCTGGACTATAAACAGCAAGTCCCTTTTTTGGACGAAGGCAAGAACGTCACCTGCTCAAACCACCTTCCCATGTACTTAGAGCTTGTTCAGAATCAAGCGTTCAGCAATGACTTTGCTGAACTTGTTTCTGTACTCACACAGAGTCCAGGCTCTATGGTATTTCACTTACATAGTATTAAGTTATGTGAATTCATGTGCACTCTGATTTTCTGGCTTGTACGTGCACTGATCTGATTACACAGCAGCTGAGGCCTCTGGGCTATTACAACTACGGCAGCAGCATGACACCACCCCAGTAAAGCCAGACATGCTCAAGGTTTACTCTCACAGACTTTGCAGCTCATCCTGCTGCTGCAAAGCTACCAGCCCCAGTGACTCACCACTCCTCCCCGCCGCCAAGGAGGATGTTATGGTTTGTGGTCTGTGCTTCATATCCGGCCCAGGCAGAAGGAATCTGCTGCTGGACTGGTACTGCCAACACTCTACCTGCAGTGCTAGGGAGCATTTTCCTGGAGCAGGAAGAACCCCCAAGAATTATTTCAGAGCAAGGACTGGCTCTTGATTCTTCAAGTCAGTTGTGCCAAGAGGAGACATGACAACTGGACAGAAAAAGATTAAAATTCAGAGTAGTTCCCCACCTGCCTCTGCTACTCATGCAGAAAAGCCCATTGGGCTTTTTGGGAGTGGTGACAGGCCAGACTTGCTTGTTGCATTTCAGCCACTCCCTGTAGCCAGCCAGATTATATTTAGCTTTGAATTGTCAGTCTAAAGTTTCCAGGCTGGAAAAAGTGAACGGCATTGCTCTGGAAAGAAATCAGTTTCATCTGTGCTCCTTTGCAGCAGGAGGAGGGTGACTCATGACTGGACCACACTGGTGCCTGGGTTATATATGCACTACTGAACATAGGAGATTCTTAAAGTAGAATTCACCTCCACACCTCAGCTGTCTCAGAGCAGAAATGGCCAAACTTACGCAACTCACAGCAATCTATTTTTTGTTGCTAGAAATCCATGGACAAGATAATTCTGGAAGCAACAATGATCTAGGCAGAGCTCCACTCTACATTTTCCATGTGCCTGGAAAATACTCTCAAAGCCTTATCATCCCTACGCTTCCCGCTACTCTTATTACAACTTCAGAAACTTGTGGTGAAGAACCATCCCTCCATATTTATAAGGAAGACACCAAAGACTTCTCTGCTCTACGTTTCTTTCTGGTATTACACAGGTTCTGTGTAACTGATTGGCTGTAAGGAATATGAAGAGGGGTGAGGGGAGAATGCATTTGGAAGATCCCTCTTTTCTGAGGAAAGTGATTTGAATCACATGTTTTCTGAAGTGGGCTGTATTCCAACGTGTACAAGGGAACAGTGAACAGAAGTATCAAGTGAAGGCATTCAGAGCCACATGAGCACAGATGGGGATCGCAGTTGCCACTGAAAACCAGTATTCAAATTATCAGCCATGTGTCCATAGACCTCACTACTGCTGATTACAGTGCTGGATAGGTGTCATATGCCAAAGCCACCCTTTACTGCTTGACTTGCCCACAGTGTAACTTACAGCACTAAGATTATCCTAGAAATTCATATATAGAAAATTATCCTACAACAGTGGCATTTTTCAGGAAGGCAGAACTCCATTATCCAGTTTCGCTCAGATCTGTTGGCACGCTGCTCGCAACAACACAATAGCTAAAAACTAAAAAGGAAAAAACAGGGATATGTAATTTTAGAACAACAGAGACTGGGGAAAAAGAGAGCTGTGTAACAGCTCTAGAAGTCACTTTACTGTTGAACCACCAACACTGATATTGGCCTTATTAATACAGAGGTCAGATTGTGCTCAGGCAAGGAGGCTGGAAGTCTTTCAGAGATGCAGAGAAAAGGTAAGTGACCAGCCATTAAGTATGTTACAAGATACTTTCTCAATATAATTCCCTTTAGCAGAGATTTATGAGACCTCAAATACCTAAAAATGTAATGCACGGAACTTTCAGCACGGCAAGGGTACGGTGACTTGATTTTATACTGCACAGGTGACTTAGGGGAAGAAAAACTCTTTTAGGGTTGGACATAAAACCCACTAACTTCTCTGACGCTGAAAGCAGTCAGTGTTAGTCAGGACTAACAGCATTTGGGGGTGCCAACAGCCCGGAGCACCCCAGTTTGATGATCTCCTTTGTCTTCTGTGGTGACAAGGTACAACCCTGGTGGGATGCTGTGACCTCCAGTACAGCTAGGACAAGGTGACAAGGAAAAGCCATCACCCAGATTCAGTTTCCTGCTGCCCTGCAGATACCAGGCTTCCTTCAGCATCTGCCTCGATACAAAGTAGAGACAGGGAAAACAAACACATGAAAAGAAACATCCTGCACTTCTGCAGGGCCACGGGCATTGTCCTGTAGGGCCATGGGCCACTTTGCATTGGTGGAAGCAGCCCCAGGAGAGCAGAAGTGCTGGGAGTGCAGTTGTGTGGGAAGAAGTACTGGCAGCTGCCCCTGGCCAGCAGAAACAGATGAAGATGAAATACTTTCTTTTTTTAAACTAGCTTCATATTTCTAGGCTCTGCCCTACATGCATCACAAGACAGGTCAGAATTCTCACATAGGAGCAGGAAAACACAAAAAGCTCTGCTTTCAGTGAGTTATCACATCACCTCCTCTTGTCAGGTTGTTTCATACCTGCACACTTGTGCAGAGCCTTACAGCAGGAGAGGGGGAGGACATCCAGCTGTAGCATACGGAAAAAAGAGCTTGGCAAGGCACATCCTTTGTGTAAGGCAAGTAGCCTCCGGCAGCATGAGCCCAGAAATAGGATAGGCCACATAAAAAGCAAAAACTAGATAGCTCCATCCTCATATCATCTCCATTTTAGATGACTGTCTTGGGGTGATTATTCAGCAGTTGCTGTCACATCTGTTTCTTTCGCATGTGACCAGGCAAGTCTGAACAAAGGCGCTGAGTAGGAGACTGGCAGTCATTGAGAACATTTCTTTATTTAAAGCAGCTCAGTTAGGCTGAAATAAGCATGAAAATTCCTTCTTAGAAGGCCTTTTGCTCCACCACGGCCCAAGCAGTGGGCAGCTTAGAGCACTAAAATGCTTCCTTCCTCGTTTTTGTATTAAGTTAAATAACCTGAAAGATGAATTTCTGTCTCCTCTCTCCCCATACTTTGAGCTTCACTGAGGTCATACAGCTGTAACTAGAGGTAGCACATAAACTATAAATAGCACATTGTCCCAGGGGATAGCCCTCAGCATCCATGGATTTAACAATGCTTCTGCAGCTACTGTTGCTCACTTGCATGGCTTTGAGAACAGGAGACAGATTCCTGCCTGCAGAACTGCCAGACCTTTATGAAGTTATGCACCAGTATTATTATGCAACATGTTTTAAAATTATGTGTTTTGCTCGCTCAATCTTTCATCAAGCATGAGAGAAACTAAACATTTTGCTGCTCTGGAGCCTTTGTTTCAGCAAAGGGAATCACTACAAGGACATCAGCTAAGGTAGTGGTCTGGGGAAGAAACAAGGAAAAAATATGACACAGTTGTTGACTGCTGGGGTTGTACAGATGGACAGTAGATGTTTTAAAGAAGTGGCAAAGGAAAGAGACATCAAATCTCAGGCTGCAAGGAAAACATTAATCCAAGAGAGAATGAGCACTCTGATGCAGCATTCTGAAACTCAGTACGCTTTTTTAAAACTGTCAGATTTAGAAGCTAATTTTTAGCAAGTACATGGCAACAAAAGCCTAGATGAAATTACATTAATTTAAAGTAGTTAAGTTTGAAGTATATGATAGAGAGGCCTTGTTGGAGTAGGTGGAAGAACCGACAAATTTCACTTATTAACCAAATTGACTGTTTGAGGGAAGTTGCAAGATGTGGGAGGCACTGAAAGCCCCGATTTTAATAAAAATTCATACAGGACTCACAATGACAGGGCCCTGGCTCAGGATAAGAACAGGGAGTCCAGTTCCTCTGTAACTGGGAGAAAGGGCACAATTTTGTCAAGATCTTGGTTTTTATCAACAATCTACTGCAACACACTTGTAGGGGGGGAAAAAGAAAAAGCAGGCAAGTCCAGAGTCCTTCTTAAAGGAATTTGCAGGGAGGGAGTGTGGAAGAGGTAGTGTGGCTGCTACCACCAGCCTGTATTTGTGGAGTGGCACTAATTCAGGAGTTTTAGTTTCTTGTTCACTGATTTATTATTTTCTATCCAGTCCTGTAGGCTGAAAGTAAAATCTGCATTACTGCAAAGCACAGAACTTCATTTACAGGTAACAGCAGCTACGGGAGAGGGCAAATGGAGGGAGAAAGGCAGGGACACGATGCAGTAAAGAACATTACAATTCCACCATGCTCATGGTAAGGTTATTCTAGACCTTGTGGACCTTGTGCACAGAAGGTAAAAGGCTGCAGAGGTCAACTTTGTTGTAGGAGGGGCAGTAAACTAAAGCTGTGGCAAAAAGCACTGTATTTCCAGTATCAAGAAAGCTCTAGGCTACAATTTCTGTGTCAGCCCAGCACAACCACAGTTACCAAGTACTGCAACAGCTGAAAATATTATCTTTGCATTTCAAGTCTGTCTATATAATTAGATGGTTTATGAGCAGGTAGAGTTGGTCATGGGCTAAGTTTAGTTTTGATCACAGGAAGACCACTACATTAGTGGTTCCAACAGTCCTGCCCTTAGGCCTGGACACAGCCCTAGAGATCCTAAAAAGCCATGATTCATCATTTATCAGGGGTTCCTGCCCATTACAGAATGAAGTGCAAGACAACTTAGTCATCAATTTAAATTTATCAGGAGAACTTTCTTTACCTTTCTCCCAAAGCCACAGTCGGGCCAAATGAAAAATATTTTTATTAAAAGAAATGGATACTTTTTCTCTATTGAGGTATTATCACATTTCCTTTAGAGTTCTTCTCCCATCTGATTTTACTTCTGTGTTAGAAGAATCAGGTTCCAAAGGTACCAAAAGACTCTAAGACATGCAATAAAAAAAATATTTGAGATAAACATCCCACTTCAGGTCTTGTTCATCCATAAGTTTTCAACACAAAGGGTTATCGCTCAATATTAAGATACTATAATTGCAGCTCTGATATCAGTTTCCATCTTCTGTGGCTCTCTTCCTCCTCCTCTACCTCCCACCTCAGCACATTAGTAGGAAATAAATGGGAGATAAATCTCCCTTGATCTGAAGAAAAGCAATCAGAGTTCAAAAGGAAGAATTTAGGAGGGTGAGTAAAAGCTGCTGCCATTCCTGTTTTATGACTGGAGATACCAAAATTATTTACATCCTTTTCCCATCTTGTTATGCAGAAGAGCTGTCCCCCTGCTTTCCAGGGACACTGTGCTTTACCTGTTCATCGAGAGCTGGCTACAGCATCGTGCTGCTAAACAAGGGCAATGAACACACAAGTCTAGAACGAAGTAGCAGAAGAACAGCAAGACCATGGAAGTCTCATTTTGCCAGCCTAGTAGTCTGTAAAGATCACTGCAACATATCCCCACCAAAATCCACAAGAACAAAGCCTATGCCACTATGCTGAACCTGAAACCACCGTGTGCATCAAGAAGAAAATGCCTATCCTGAAAATTCTGAGCCTATCCTTCCACAGAACACAGATCAAAGTTCCCTGGGAGCCAGAGAATCTTTACCAACATAGATGCTCAGTCAACAGCTTCAGAAGCACTAACAGGATGCAGAATGCCTACCAAAAAAAAAAAAAATTGATTTAGGGGAATCATTTTAAGCCTCTGCAACATAAGAGATAAGATGTACTTCAGCCAAAGCCACTCTGGCCTGGTGGCTGGGCAGTTCTCCAATTTAAGCATTTGTGCGTTGTTTGTTGAGAAGAGTGGAGTATTCCAGTTTCCATACTAAAAGCTTAATCATCATTTATGCTGCATGTCTTGCTTAAGAGCTTTCTGACCAAAGATCCTAGGGCAGTACCTGAAATAGAGTCACATAGCTCTTGATTCAGAAGGTGAGTATAAGGTTATTTCCTGATTCCCTTCAGGAACACTGGGTGTGACACAACATTGTACCAGCAGATGGTCCTACCTCGAAGGTGTCAATCCTGCCCACCAAAACGAAAAGAAGGGGTACCTTATTTATTTTATAGCCAAGTTTTTCAGTATGAGCTAGCTCGGATATAAGAACGGCTTGCCCTGAACATTACTTTAGAACTGTAAGAGAGAGTAGAATTGATCTACGCATTTTTTCTAAACGCAAAGCTGAGCGTGTGTCAGCCCGAGCAGCCCCGCTGGGCAGGTTCAGGAGGAAGCACAGATCGCTGCGCAGGATGCGGCTCCCTTTTCCGCGAGCAGCGACATCCCGCACTCCAAGCATCGCTGCCTTCTGCCAGGCGCGGTGTCCGCAGCCTCCGCCTCGGGCACAGGGCTGGAGGAGCAGCCCATGGGAAAGGGAGATAACAGGCAGTCCTCAGACCGGTCACACCCCACCAACACAACACAAACCCGACCGCTACCGAGTCCCCCCGCCCAGGGAGGCTGTAAACCAGGCCTCTACATTTTAAAACGACACCACAGGTTTAAGGAGGGGCGGGAAGAGAAAAGGGGAGAGGGGAGTGAAAGAGGGTAAGGGGGAAAGGGGGGAGAGGGGAAAAGGAGAAAGGAGGAAGGGAAAAGGCAGCTCCCCCGCCCCGGTACTCTCACATCCCGCCCGGGGCCGGCCGGGCCCTTTCCCGTGGCACCGGCCCGGGTGACAGAGCCCCCCGCCCGGGGACCGGGGCCACCCCACCCCACCCCACC
>VZTG01001431.1:0-23094 GCA_013397845.1 Melanocharis versteri
ACCTGCCCTCACTTTTGCCCCCTGGCCACCCAGCACCCTCCCGCGCCTGTTTGGGGTCTCCATGAGCCCCCCAACATCTTTACCCGCACTGTGCCCATCTACCGCCTGTCCTTGTCCCCCTACCCTGATCCCACCACCTCTGGAATTTTCCCTCGGCATTCCTCACTGCTCAGCACAGCTTGTACAACATCCGAAGCTTCCTCACACGTATCCTATTTGTTCCCATCGTCCTGGGGGATTTCTTGCATTTTCCAAACTCTCCTTGTTGTCTTCTAAGTCCCTTTCTTGAAAATGCATGTGTAAACCACTATTAAATGCATTAGTGGCTTGAGTTTGCTTTCCTTGTTTTATGCTCTTTGGTTTTTTTTTTTCCCCAGTGTTCTTGGATCAGATTGTGACTCTTCAGGCACTGATTTAAATGACCCCTTTCCTTTGCTAATATGAGAGAGGTACCTGCCCCCAGTGCCCCCACTGTTCGTGTGCCACTGATTTAACATGATACTTCACGTTGTGCTTAACCCAGTGTGTTCTGTCATTCCATGCGGGTTTCTGAAAGGTCTTTCTTCATTTTGTGGCACTTTGGCTTCTTTCCCCTTACCTGCTAGAATTTCAATCCTGCTTGGTGTCCTTCATAGCCGTTTTCCCCACGTTTTCATTATTTTTGACTCCCATTTTCTTCTCCCTGATCTCTCACGCTCTTTTGACACTTGTACCTGTTTTCTCCGGGATTCTTGTTGAGTTGGGAGGGACGTGGCTGACTTAAACGCAGCCCTGGGGTCCTGATTGTCTCACCCTGTGACCCCCAGGCTGGTGACATGGCCACAGATGTGGCTGAGCCAGTGGTCCCTGACTGCAGAGGGGACGGCAGGAGCGGTGCCAGGTCGGACGCCGATTACCCCCTGCGGGTCCTCTACTGCGGAGGCAAGTCCTGGGAGCTTTCTGGGTGTGGGGGGAGTGGGAGCACAGACCTCTTCCTGCAGGAAGCCACTGAAGCTGTTAGCACAGAAAAGGCCTCTGAGCATTAGTATGACAGTAAGAAACGGAATGCATGAAATTGTTGCGCCGTGTTTAGAAGTATTCTTTGGTCGTTACGTTTGTAGTTATGTGGGTGAAATTTAAAGGGGAGTAAATAATCTTGACAGATGTGTTTTTAGATAGGAATGGCATTTTGCTTCAGGCTGGAATACGGTGGCAGGGGTTTAGCAAGCAGCCCTGTTGTGTGTGGAAGTCTGCATGGTTGGTTTGGGTGTCCCCTCTTTGGGATACTGGCAGCTCTTGGAGAAAGGAAAGCTGACCAAACCACCTGGTACTTCCTTCTGTGTTTCTTTTCCCTCAGGTAGAAGTGGTGTTTTGTTCTGCAGCTTTTCCCAACCTTGGGCATCTCCTCCCCTTCCCTCAGTGACTAGGGGCTCTTACTGGGTTGGTTTTATCCTAATGCAGAGCGTGTGAGCACAGGTCTAATGAGAGAGGAATTAAAATGTGGAGTGGCAACAATAAAGAAATGTTTTTGAGTCAGTGTGTGGTCATAACCAGAAGTTATGTGAGAACTCATCCCTGGCTTTAAAACACCATTTGGAATTTAATTACTGAGGCTGTAAGTAAAAAGGTAAAAAGTAAAAAATTCCTTTTGTAATCTGTTCTTTTTTTTTCCCTTCTTTCTCCAGTCTGTTCATTGCCAACAGAGGTGAGTTAATTTTTTGTTGTACGAATTTCCTTCCGTGCTATTATGCCCTATTTTGGTATATTTGTGATGTATTTTGTCATTCCTCCACTAACAACATTCATATTGCTTTTCTCCAGTACTGTGAATACATGCCTGATGTGACTAAATGCAGACAATGGTTAGAAAAGAATTTTCCAGATGAGTTTGCAAAACTTACAGTAGGTAAGAGTCTTTTCTATTTTCTAGCTGATGTGTGTCCTTGGACGTACTTAGAAATGTTTGAGCTTGTCCAGTTCTTATCTCTTTCCTCTTCCTGCTGTGTCATGTGAAAGTTAATGCTTTGGATCCTGTGAGATGGGTTTTATAATGTCAGAAAACACTAAATAATCATTGTGTAGTTTCATTAGTAATATTTGAGCTTTCTTAAGATTCCTACCATGAACAGTCATCCATGCACTTGTTTCCCATCAAAGTTAGTATATTGGATTTTATGTCTGTCTTCTCTACAGTGGATGGCTGGAGGAAAGGTCATTAATAATGGGGAACTTATTTGTTTGCATTTAGAATTCCAGTATTAACATTATCATTAATTTCTGTCTCTCTATGCAAGAGCCTTTATTGAAATTGTCACTGTATCTTTGAGCTAAGGCTTTTTTGGAGTCTAATTTGCATGGATACTGTAATGAAGATGTAACATGCATCAGTCAAGGGGCTGCTGCAATTCAGCATAGTTCACTGATTTAGCAAAATATCACTGTACCTTACTTTCTGTTCCTGTAAGGCTGTGGGTATCTGATCACTGATTTTGTCCTTTTTTTTCCCCCTCACTCCTTTCTGCTGCATTTAAGAAAATTCACCTAAGCAGGAAGCTGGGGTTGGAGAAGGTCAAGGAAATATGGGAGGAGGAGAAGAAGAGGAGAAGAAGAAGCAAAAGAGAGGCAAGGTCTAAATAGTTGATCGTGGTACTGATTTAAAAGCAGTTTGGGGCATCCCTTTCTCACCTGCTGGTCTGGAGCAGGGCACAAATTCCTTGCATTGTGGTGGTGAGCTCTGCACAGAACACAGGGAATATCTTCCTCCTGTGGTCTGTGCCAATGGAAGTGTTGGACAGGAGGGACAGGCAGGGAAAGGTGACCTGCATCCTGTGCCCCACTGTTCCTGTCACTGCTGTCACACTCCATCAGGGAGCAGTTCCTCCCAACCTGAAATCAGCTGGCATTTCTCCCGGAATGCTCTGCCCTGTTGGGCAGCACTTTATGGGCTGCTTGCAGAGTGGAACAAAGGCTGCTGCCTTCTGTTGATGCCTCATGACTCTGCTTTTGCCTTTGTTCCTTCCACCTCTCCGTATTCACGGGACACGATTTGCTTTTATGCTTTTAAATCTATTACCTGTGTCTCCATTAACAGCTGTGTCTCTGCCCAGCAGTGCTAATGAAAAGCATTTTCAAAACCCAACTTGGGAAGATATAAAGTTATGTGGAACAATTTAAACACACTTTTATCTTCTATCATTGGAGTTCTTTCTGCTGAATTAATTAACATACCTTCCACCATAAATCAGAGTGCTGGAGCTGTTAATATGCATTTGCCTGTGCAGTGTCAGTTGTGTGTAATGCTCCAGAAATTATGGTTCATACCCAGTAAGATTCATATTTTAAGCCACATATATTTTTGTTTTATTTTTGGTATCTTGGTAACCAGTTTAATTTACCTTCTCAGCAGGCAATGTGTAGTGACAACAGTAATTCTCGTTCTGTATCTTGGATGCTTTTCCCAGAGATTTCAGGACATTTTATTTCAACATTAATTTGTTGTGAGGGGTGGTATGATTAGTTTTCAGTCTGGTTTTTCGTTCTAAAATAATAGTGTTTAAAATATTTAGTGGTTTTCTCCAAGAACCTAAAGTTTCATGAAAACTTACCGTGTGGTGGTAAGTAGGATGGTGTAAGAGTGACCATAAGAGTGTGAGGGAAAACAAGCACAAACTGCATAAGATACTGCAGAAACTCACTAAAGAAAATTTAAGGCAGAAATTTACTGTCTTAAAATCATCAGGCACCAGTTTATAATAAAACAGAATTGAAAGTGCTGCGTGTTAGAAACAGAAACAGTCACAGGGGTTGGTTTACTTGTCATAAATTCTTTAGGTTTTCATGCTGAGAAGGCTCAGAAACATGAAACTTTGGTTCCACTGGAATAACTTGATGACNAGAAACTCACTAAAGAAAATTTAAGGCAGAAATTTACTGTCTTAAAATCATCAGGCACCAGTTTATAATAAAACAGAATTGAAAGTGCTGCGTGTTAGAAACAGAAACAGTCACAGGGGTTGGTTTACTTGTCATAAATTCTTTAGGTTTTCATGCTGAGAAGGCTCAGAAACATGAAACTTTGGTTCCACTGGAATAACTTGATGACTGTACACGAAGTTAGCTGAGATCTTAATCTGGCTTGAGGAATCCTAATGAGTGGAATGTATATTTTGCATGCTTTACTCCGACTCGTAAATGCCTGATATGAGGAGTGTTCCCACAGGCTGGCCTAGAAACAGGCAGTAGGAAAGGTGGTGTTCAATGCTGTGGAATTGGGCTGCTGTGGCTGGCTGCTGTCAGAGGTGTGGGGTTTGCTGGCTCACATATCCACGTGTGGTTCATTCTGGGGTTGTGCACAGGCGTCCAGAACTCGATCTGCTGTTTAACCCAGCAGCCTGAGGAAAGCAGGGCCTTGGGGCCCCAGGAGATGGGCACGAGCAGCTTGCTTTGCCTCGGACACAAACCCTGAGGATGTTAAAATATTTGTGGAAAACATCAAAGAAAAATTTATGCCTAGGACCACACCCAAAGAACGATGTAAATGTAGACCAAACACAGTGGGGAAAAGCCCTTTTTTTGCTGATTGTAGTGGGGGTCTGCTGTGCAACCTGTGCTTGAATGCACATTTGACGTGTATGTATTGTTATTTTCCGTAATACTGGACTTTGATGACAGAGGATCTTTCTTAAATAATAGTAAACCTCAGACAATGTGCAAAATATATTTTTGTTTACCAACAGAGTTGGGGAGGTAACAGTTTCTTTGTTTATAGGAATGAAATCTGACCTTGTATGCTTTTTTCTTTGATGGACTATGACATTTAACTAATCATGTAACCTTATGCTGTGTTTTAAAGGTGGAAGAGGTCAGATAAAACAGAAGAAGAAGACTGTACCACAGAAAGTTACGATAGCTAAAATTCCCAGAGCAAAGAAAAAATATGTCACGAGAGTGTGTGGCCTCGCCACGTTCGGTGAGTTTGGGTTTTCCTGGTGTTGGATGTGCCTGCCTTTAACCTCATGGTATTCCTTCTGGTTGTATTCCACTGGGGAATCTGCTTCCAGCTGTGTGAGGTGAGAGTCCCAAGGTGCTTTTAGCAGTTCCAAAGCATGTCAAAGGTACACTGACTGCCCACAGGGATAAGTTATTAAGGTACTTATTGCCATGTTTTTTCAAGCAAATGTGGCTACAGGTTTTTTGAAACAGGGCACAGACCCACGTCAACAGAACATGCAGAGGACATTCAGCACTTTCTGCCTTGAAGCATCTGCAGATCTGTAGAGTCAGATGTTTTGGGTGTAAACAACAGGCTTGGCTTTCGATGGAAACTCTAGCAAAGCTTAAACTGTAAAGTGCCACTACTTCTTCAATAGTTAAAACAAGATTTTGGCTTCAAACTTGAGAAAATATTTTTATGATAACAACTGTACTTAAATTGTTCATTTTCCCCTTGGCAGAAATTGATCTTAAGGAAGCACAAAGGTTTTTTGCTCAGAAATTTTCCTGCGGTGCCTCAGTAACAGGAGAAGATGAAATCATCATTCAGGGGGACTTTACAGATGACATTATTGATGTAATCCAGGAGAAGTGGCCTGAGGTAATAAACCCTTCCTCCTGTCAGGAAGACGCACACTTTTCCACACTAGCCTGTGACCTTCTAATGATTTTGGAAAAGGGTTTCATCTTTGGCAGCACAGATGGGTGCATAAAAATAAAAGAGCAGTTGTTGCTTTCCCACCCTGCAGTGAGGGAGGCATGTCAGAATAAATCCAGCTGTCAAATATCTGTGGCTTCTTTGTGACCATTTCTTAACAATGAGTGTCTCAGTATTCTTACATTGCCATCCTATTTTTCAACACCTCTGAAAATATTGCAAAATTAAAACAAACAAAAAGCCCCAAACCCCACACATCTGTGCTTCAGAAAAAAAGAGAAAATTGAGAAAACTGAAATTGAAGGCTGAGAGCTGTAATTGCAAGGGCTTTCTCTGACTCTCCCTTATCCTGGCATTTCCCAAGTGGAATTCTTTATGGTCTAACTCCATAGGCCTGTCTTTATTCCCAGCCCTGCAGGCTCAGCTGTGTCCTGTAAGCACATGTCACTCTCGTAGGATTTACAGCAGGGAATCTGGAATGGTGCTGTTCACTTCTCCCACACTTCACAACATTTACAGGAGTGCACACTAAAGGAGGCATGTAAAAAAAAATACTTAATTTGCTGTGTTTTGGCTTTTTCTCCCTAGGTGGATGATGACAGCATTGAAGACCTTGGAGAAGTCAAGAAGTGATAGACTACCTTTATTTAATTATATGGTTATAAATGATATGGCAAAAGTGAGGCTTCTAAATCCATTTGCTCTGCAGTGAAACTGTGGAGAACCCGTATCCTTGGCATTCTCACTGTTCTGTATAGGCTGCTTGTTTTTTTGTTTTTGGGGTTTTTTTTTTTGTGATATTTGCCAAAGTTAAATTGGGGTTCTACCATGCTTACGCATGAAGTAGATTTAAATAAAATTACTGTTCCTCACTGAATAGTTTCTGAGGTCTTTTACATCTACTTTCCTCTAACTATCTTACAGGAAAATAAGGATTTAAGGCATTAAAAGTTTGTTTTTCATCTGCTCTCCATTCTGCTGAGTTTAAGTAAGGCATGTGGCTGATGTAGACACTTTTACCTCTCATCTACCTGCAGAGAATTTTAGAAATCAGAATGGAACACATTCTGAAGGTTTGTTAGCAATGAAAGAACAGTGAATCCCGAAGTGGTCAGACAGACAGCTGGGCTGAAGTGATTGTTCTGCATGACTGCCAACTGAATTATTTTATTAAGTGGAAACACTGAGAAATATGTGAATATGGCTTAAAAATTTATCCTATTTTCATAATTCCAAAGATCTCCAACCTTGCTGGGCTTCTAGGTGAGGCAATTGTAGTGGCCTTATGCTTTTATTGTGCAGCTCATTCAAGAATGGTAATAATGAACACAAATTAATAGTGAGCACTGTTCCACGGGCCATGTTAGCAGGTGGGGTGGGGTGCCAGCTCTGCTCTCTGTACTCCCACAAACAGCCTCGAGCATCGATTTGGTGCTTTTTGTTTCACTGCTCCATTTAATAACAATAAATGCTCCCTGGTGGCAGAGTCCTGGGAGTGACGTTCTCCTGTCGCTGCAGAACCTCGGTGAGCTGAAAGCCAAGGGGGTGATGTGTCAGACGCTCTGTTCTCTTCCTGTAAAGTTGCTTTTTTCAGTGATTTCTATTTATAAACCACGGATGTATCTGGAGCAGTAACTCTATCCCCATAGCCGGAAATAGTGTATCCCGAGAGCTGCCTGCATCTCTATAGTCCTCCCATTTAACGCTGGACAGGGAAATTGCCTCCAACCCGTAACATCCCGCCGGGTTCTCNCCTCAGCCGGGCGGGACAGCGGGGGCGGGCCCTGCAGGCCTGCCCGGGCACGGGGGCCGCTCCCCGGGGGCGGCACCTCAGGGCCCCTCCTCAGGCCTGAGGGAGGCCGCAGGGCCGCCCCCGCCCCGTCCGGCTCAAGGCCGCTTGTGCCCCCTCAGGGTCGGCGGGTGACGGGGGTGCTCGGCGGGGGAGCCTCCATGCTGAACGTGACATCCTTGAAGTGTTCCCGGTTCCACTGATGCCTGGCAGCGCTCTGGCCCCCAGTCCCCTATGAGTTCATCACTGCTGCGTTCTGCTTCGCCCCAGGTAAAACATGAAAGTGCCGTTAAGGATCAGCTCTATTTTCGGTAGCAGGGTACTCATTGTGCTGCTGACGGTTTGAGTCACGGACCACAGGTGGTACCGCCT
Organism: Melanocharis versteri; assembly: GCA_013397845.1. Taxonomy (NCBI): domain Eukaryota; kingdom Metazoa; phylum Chordata; class Aves; order Passeriformes; family Melanocharitidae; genus Melanocharis; species Melanocharis versteri. Next base: position 7,791 of record VZTG01001431.1, read on the forward strand.
TGTTCTGCAAAAGGCTTCAGTCAAGGGCCACAGGTGGTACCACGGGCATAAGGAACTTCTTGGAATGGTCTCTATTTATAATATAAACATAGCTCAACTAAAAATAAAAGCCTCGAGTCTATTATGAGAGAATTTGTCACTTCCTTGTGTTGAAATGCATTCCATGTCTCACCTTTTGTAGGCATTTAGCCCAGATCACAAGAACAGCATCATTAGGAGACAGAGACAGGAACTCAAGCTTTTAATTGCAGAACTGAAAGATCGTGACAGGGAGCTCAATGACATGGTGGCAGTGCACGAGAGACACATTCAGGCTTGGGAAGATGATCGCCAAAAAATACTGACTTTAGCAGAACGATGCAGCTTATTAAACAGTAAGTGTTGTGATCTAAAGAATAAGATCTTGGTCTTATAAGTATGTTCAGGTGCTTTGACTCCTCAATAACAGTTTTGCACCATATAAGGAACCATTTCCTACCCTTCAGCCTTTAAATTTTATTGTCTGATCTGATCTTCCACACTGGTGCTGAAGTGATCTGATCTTGAAGGGGGTGTGATGATCAGATAACTCTTTCTCGTCTGTATGTGTAAATTGCTTCTGTGGATTCTTTAAAAAATAATCTGATGAAATAAATGTGGGGGAAGAGAAGAATTTGCAAGCTGCTGGTGAGTTACAGAGCCCTCAGGTTCTGCTGCACAGCTCTGAACAAATACAACAAATACAAACCACCCAGCAAAACACCTGGTGGCTCTGAACAGTCTCAGTACAGAGCTCACCACGCAGTTCCTGTTCCATCTGACCTGGGTAGCCAGGGAATCCTCCTTCAGAGTGTACAACACGAGCTTCCAGTTCTGAATTGTGTGATTTTAAAACGCTGGGTTAAATTATTTCTGAGATTTAAGAAGTTGCATGACAGCCTCTGAGTTGTTTTCTCACAGATAACTTTGTCTCCTTCCTTTTCAGGTGAGCTGAACGAGAGAAACGCCATTATAAAATCACTGACCAAAAAGTTAAAGTTCTTAGAATCCCAGCATAATGACAGTAAGATAACACTTGAAAGTACACAGCAGAAGTTTAAAGAGCTCACTCAGAAAGTAACAGATTCATCTGTTCACTGCCAGGCTCTGGAGGTAGGGGTTGAGTAATGGTGTGGTTTTGCAGTCCATGCAGGTACAGGATGCCTGTGATGAGCTGTAACATTCCACAACTGAGACATGCAGGGTATTAAGACCCTTGATCACAAGCAAAGTGGGGAACAATTTTTACTCCAGTCCTCTTTTCTCCAGTTTGCTCAGGACCCCACGCTGCCGTTCACGATGTTTAAATGACATTGTGGACGCATTTACTGGGAAAAAATAATGACTTTGAATCACTGAAGTAATAGCTGACACTTATTTCTATTCACTAGGAGAAAAATCAGAGTCTCCACTGCTCAGTTTTGGAACTGTCTGCTAGAACAGGCCAGCTGCAAGCGAGGGAACAGGAGCTTCTCACTATGCTTCAGCTGAAGGTAACATCTGTAACATCTGCCATCTCATGGGCTCTAAATGTGGTCAAACTGCAGTGCAGCTGTTGGGGACTGTGCCACGAGGCTTCTGTCCCTAGTGATCTCACTCATGGTTAATTCTTAGGCTTGTTTGAGAAGAGAGAAGTGGTCAGCAATAAAGGGGTTTATTTTCATAAACAAGCTTGTTTCCAAGCTTTAATTTTGTTGGGGTTTTTTTCCTCAAAACCTCAGGAGGAAGTCTGTGGATCACTTTAACTACTGCAGAAGGAGGTACTGTTGTTTTGTCAAAACCCATCCATGATATTAAAAATAAGAATTAATTCTATTTCCTATTTCAGGACAAGGCCTTAATTGAAACAACTGATCAGATTAGTGAGGTTACATCTAAATTTAAAACACTGGAGAGTGCTTTGCGTGCAGCAAAGTTGGAGGAGTTCAGTCGCAACAGAGAACAGCAAGACCTCAAACTGACACTGAACGACGTTGTGTTTCAAGTAAATAAGATGAAAGGTAAATGTTTATACTGGGAACCTGATTTAGTGTAGGCCAGCATGATTCCTTTTCACTCTGGGAAATGCTACACTTTGTTTTACAGATGTCCTCTCTGAAAAGATGAAAGAAAGCAGCAAGCACCAGGAGGAAATCAGCCACCTGAAACGAGAAAATGGCTGCTTGAGGAGTGAGCTGATACTGGCAGGTAAGGGTGGGCACTTGGCCTTTCATGCCTTGGCTTTCAACAGCTCAGAGACTTCTGGACAGCAATTCAGTGACATCTGTGAAGGAGGCAGCTTGTTACCTGCCTTCCTTGCAGTTTAATAAAAGTATATCCCTTGTGTGCCATTCTTCTGTGGAAGCAATATCTGGGGCTTCTGCAGGGACACTTCATAAAATCTTGTGGAAGCACAAAGTTCACCAAAGTGATTACACGGGGAGGAGTGAGTGGCTCAGGGGATTCTCTCCTGAAAACGTTGGGACTTTCTCTTCTCTGTTGAGACTTTCTCTTCTCTCCCTTCTCTCTCTAGGTGATGGGTTTGGTTTAGGCTGGCTTAATGTGCAGGCCTTGGTAATTTGAATCTTGCTCTCCGTAATACCTTTGGTTTTGGGTGGAAGAACATCTGGTGCTGCAGTGGATAGGAAAGGCCACTGCAATGTTCTTGGGGACAACCACAGAGACCTTGAAAGATGAGGTGGCCAAAGGTGTCCTCTGCTGTGAGATAATTTCCTTGCCTGTCACTTTTAGCCTGCTATTACCTTTGCCAGATATTGCTCCCATGTCTCGTTATTTTAAAACCAATAGAATTGGGAATTGTTTCTCTGCACTTCCCTCTACGTGCATGAATTAGAATTAATTAATGGAATTTCCTTTATCCTTTCCTCTTTTTTTCCCTTTTCCCTTTCCTCTTTTCCTTTCCGAAGATGTTAAATAAATCAGTCAATGAAGCACAGTATTGCTGCTAGTAAAATGAAGCCAGGTGCTGAGGAAAAGTCCAAGGAAAATACTTGATCTTTTAGTTTTTCTTGTGGGTTTTATGCTCTTTTTATCTGGAAGAGAAACAGGTCCCATTGATCTTAAGAAAATGCTTTTGTTTTGTTTTGGTACTGCCTTCCACTGCTACAGACACAGCATTAGCAATGCACTTGCTTTGTGTCTATTCACCTGAAGTAATAAAAATAATTATTGTTTTGAAACAGTGGAGGAAGCACAGAGAAAGGATCAGCTTTATCAGTTTGCCAAGTCTAAGCAAGTGCGGATTGAAAAAGAACTGTCCAGTTTGCGACAGGTACAGCCCTGATTGTGTTTCTGCTCTGAGGTTAGAGGAGCATTTTCAGTAACACCAGACCTGCGTGGAACAGTGTAAAAATGTTAGATCTAGATATTATTAATGAAGGGAAAAAAAAAATCTGTTCGTGCCTTGCTGGGATCCCTGTAGAATGTTGATTTATTTCATTTGGGGTTGAGCTGAAAAGCCCGTGGTGCTTCCAGGCTTGGGAAGGGATGTGAAGGGCAGCAGGACTGGGATTGCACACCTGCCCAAGGTGAACTCAGCAGTGCAAGGGATGTGGTGTCCTGGCAGATCTGTTTTTCAAGACTTAAACCCTGTGTGTTCACCTGCTCTCTGTTGAGGTTCTCAAAGCATGTTCCATTTTTTTAATTGCAAATAATTTATGGGTAATTCTCCATTAGCTTCACAAAAAATTCCCTGCAGTGAAAGTCAAATCCCACGATCATCATCTGTGTCGTGTAATTCTGTAACTGTGAACAACATAGTAACAACATGTATTAAATATCAGGTAACAGTAATGATATTTTATTTATGGTTCAGTGTGGTTCCATCTTAGAAGAATACTCCAATCTTCTAATAGAAATCCTGTTCATTGCTGCAGAATTAAATACATACAGAGATGTCCTCTTAGATTTGGAAGTCTTTGTCAATAGTTTGACCACAGGCATTGGTTTATAAAAACATTTTGAGGATGTTTTTGGAAGACAGGCACTGTGGTGCTACCTGATGATGATGTTCCTGCACCCAGACATTCACTGATGCCCCTCACTGCCTCTAACAGGTCTGTGTAAAACAGCAGCGAGACTTACACTTCCTTCATGTCAACTTGGACAGCTCTCAGGACTGCAGGCAAAAGCATGAAAAGGCAGCAAGTGGGAGGAGGTAAAGGCTTTTTTTAATTTTTTTTTTCTTAAATAGCTTGTCCTCAAAGAGAGACTTCACTGTTCAACCCCAGCCAACATCCTAACAGGGGTGTGTGCTGGGTCAGGATGGCTTTGCTGGGCTCAACCACAAACACCCAGTGAAGCTGTCAAGTACCCTGTTTTTTATTTGGTGAGGAGAGACCGTGAACATCAGTCACAGACCAAGTGTTGTAGCAGGCCAGACAGCTCATGATTTTTTTTAGAAAGTGAACTAGTCTGGTGGTAGGGGTGTTAATCTGGCTCCCTACTACTTTTGTTTAAAAAGCAAAGTTTATTTTAGGAAGCCAACTTAGAGAATTGGTGCACACCCTGGAGGTTCAGACAGAATCACCACGCTGTATAAAACATGAGGGAACTCTCAGACTGATTTTGAAAAGTAACAGCCAAGTCTGGGTGGATTTTCTGTGGGGTTTTGGCAAGGTACAGCTGCCTGGTGGTGTGTGAGCTGCTGCAGAACCGTGGCAGCAGCCTCTGCTCTGTGGAGCTTTAGGAGTGCACTTGGGGATGCTCTTTACCTGCAGTGTTTCTGACTTGTTTTTGTCGTGCCGTTGTAGCACAGGGGCCACATTCTCTGCCTCTGAAAGCCCCAGCGAGACAGACAAGGGTAGGACTGAGGGCAGCCACAGGATGTGCGAGGAGTGTGGAACTGCACCAGTTCCAGCAAGTAGGGTAAAACCCACCCCTGAGATGTGTGAAGTAGATAATAGACAGTTACTGAATGCTTCAGACTTGGAGGAAACTACCTCAGCGTTCTTAAACCAGTGTCAAAAAGTTGTGAAAGGCTTGGCCGTCCCTGCGGAAGAAGGAGAAAAGCAGGATGTTGCATCAAGCTTTGATGAGCTAGACAGTGAAAAATTCCGTGAGGCAAACAACACGAGGCCATTGAGAAACAGGGAAATTGGAGAGAATGGAGTGAAAAGCAGAGACCGAAAAACCTTTGAGGTGTCTTTGCCTTCGTATGAGCATTGGCTTGACATCAAATCTCGTGTAGATTTGCAAAGCACTTTGATCCAGAGCAACAACATCACGTCTGACAAAACTGATAATGGAAACAAAACCTGGGAAGAGAGCTCTGACATTGAGTCTGGCCAAAAAAGCAGAGAGACTCCTGTGACTTGCAAGTCTGAATCTGATTCCTGTATTAATAACTTCATCGTAAATAAAGACGAACGGTGGAAGCCACTATCAGATCTGGAATGGCTGGAGATTTTCAAACCCAAAAAGAGAGATGGAAATGCGTGTCATGGAAAAGATTACAGCTGTTTCGAGACTGCACAAGAGACGAAATGTATCTGCTCAAAAAGGTTATGAGTTTGTTGCCTTTAAGAAATAAGTATGAGCTAGAGTTATGTAGAAACTTAGGTGTATAAGCTCTCAATATTACCTCAAGCTATGTTTAAAGTAACTGCTGTTTTAAATTTAGTCTATCAACCTGAAAAGTAACAAATTTAAAATAAAAATAGCTCTTAAAGTATCATGATTCTATTTTTATGCATTTATTTTTCCTCCTCTCTTATCCCCAAGAGCTGTGTGGGCAGGAGAAGCTGCAATACCATACAACTTAGCTAAATAAACTAATTGAGAAAATCTTACGATTTTTTGAAATCCCAGGTGTTGCTTGTAACTCTGATGGGCCAAATATGTTCTGTCCAGAGTTGGACTTGTACAGTGATGTTTCTGTGAGGCAAGAAACAGATCCAGGTTTTGTGTGATGCTTTGGTGACTGTGTTATTTCTATTGAGAAATCACACCTTGGCTGGGCAAGAATGTAGGACACAGCTCTGAGCACAGGCTGCTGCCTCTGTCAGGGCAAGAAATGAGATGGCAAGATTTAAAGGACAGCAATCTGTCCACTCTCCAGTTTGTGGGACTCTCTCCTTCTGTCAGTGCTGTGGGAGGAAAAGGACATGTGGTTGGGGACGAGCAGGATGAGGTTTCCAATGCTGAGAAGTGTCAGAAGAAGACTCAGGTGCCTCAGTGGTGTTGGAATGTCTCCGAGATAAAAACCTGCTCTGCATTTACAGAAGTGGCTTTGTGCCTGCACCAGCAAAGGCATTCAGAGCTGGGACTTGCTGTGGATTTGATCTGTTGGTTCCTCTATTTCCTTTCAAAAAATTGACTTACCAGCTCAATTTTAGAAGGATTTCTGAAGTTTCACAGCGATTTCATAGCTGCTTTTTAGCCAGAGGAGAGGAGCCTTCCAGCTGGTGGTTTGACAAGCACAGTAAATGAACAGCTGCTTAAACCTGCTCACAGTGTTTGCCAGCAAGCCTGCCCAGCATCCAAACAGATTAATGTTATGGAATGGAAAGATCTGATGTATGGATGCTTTCATTCTGTGTGGCTTTCGGAACAGAAATATTGTAGGGATTGTTGCTGCAGTGAGACAGACCTGTTCAGAAACAAGGTGAATGGGCAGCCAGTGAAAAAGAATGCTGGCCTGGCACATTCCCACGTGCCTTAGCTGAGCTTCACACGCCGTGTGGGCTCTCTCTGGTTTCCACTGCCTATAAATCACTGAAAACACTGCACTCCTCTTCTGTCTACCCTGACCTTATCTACTCCCCAGCAGCACCAATGACACACTGCCATCCCTCTAAATCCCTTTGGAGGCTGGATCATGAAAGCTGCTTTCACTTTTTGTCTTGTCCTATTTGTCCTGTCCTTGAGCGAATTTTGAGGGAAAAGGAACAAATTCAACCTGGGCAGTGCAGCTAGAACAGATCTCCTCCAGTCAGGGGGGGCTGTGCTGCCCATTTGGGATTTGCTGCTGAGCTCTCCAGTTTTCTTGATGGCCACATTTGGTCCTGGGGCCCTGCTAATTGGAGATGGATTGACTCAGTGCAAATCCCTGACTGTCTGCTCTCCAGCCTGTGCTGACTCGGATTTGCCAGGCAATAAATCCTCGCCCGTAAATGGGAGGAAGGCAGGAGCATTGCTGCTGCGAGGGGATTAATGGCAGAGACCAAACACAACATTCCTCCCGGGACTCGAATCTGGATCCTCCAGTTTTCCATTGCTGCTTTCATAGTGCTGATGATGTGGTTTGTGTTCAGGGAAGGGTGCTGGCACCTCCCTGTCAGCCCAGCAAATATTTTTGCCATGAGTTCCTGAGTTCTGGAACAGCCAACAAGGAGGCTGTTAGCAGTCAAATACCTTCCCCAATGGCAAAGGGGATTGTGAAATCCCAGAGTGCAGGAACCATTTCTGTGTGCTCTGGCTTGGTGACTTCATTTATGTTGGGCCGGCGTTTGCTGCCTTTGGATTTTTATCTGAATTCTCATTTTAAAGATGGAGCATCAGCAGGTACTTGTTGAGTCTGCTCGGGCTGGACTAAGCCACCCATTCCTGAGCTATTTCCCTGCCTCCAAATCAAATCTGTGTCCCCTTCCTTTCCAACCTGTGTGTTTTCCAGGACAGGCCATGCTCATCTCATCTCATCTCCTCACATCCCTGTTCCAGGCTGCTGCAGCTTGTTCCCTCTCGTCTCCACAGAACCTTTCCTTGTCAGAAACACAGACATGAGCTTTTCTCTCTGAAGAGAGAGCCTGTTTTATCCCAGTGTTTTATGGGGGAAGTGAAATGGGACACAGCAGACACTCATGAGCTGGCAACTCTCATGAGGCCTTTTTCCTAGATTGAATGTCAGTTAAAAATACACCTGTTTTTAGCAGCCGTCCCAGGTATGGAATGCATTGTTACACAAAAAAAAAAGTATCTAAAGAATATCTAATGAAATGTTATTAATTCAAAGATGGTATTTTCTTTAAAATACACATCTTTTTCCATTATTTGACAGCCGAGGCAGGGCTAGCACTCTGCTTCTGTTGTGTTCAGAAGTTGATGAATGTGGTTTGCTCCTGTATTTAAAAATAAATAAACCCAAGCCTCTTTGGGGAAGCTCCCCTGTGATCTCTGAAGTGAGATGATGGCTGTAAAATGCTGTGAAATTCACTTGAAAGGTACACCTACAAATATTAATTTGCCTAATGGTTGATTAGAACCGAAAAGGGATTTGGGCATGAGAGGGGAGCGAGTAGCAGAGTATTGGGAAGAAAGAATGAAGCGTTGCCTTTCATGTGCTCTTTGCAAGGTTAAATACACACTCAAGCACGTGGTCATGGAGCTGGTTAAGACTGGTTGAATGTCAAACCCGGGTCCACAGAGGATGAAACTGATCTGGGGAAGCTGTTAAACATGGGAATGCTCTGAGGAACAGGGTGATCTTCCCAAGCTCCTTGGTTTCCTTGGCCCAGGGCCCACAGTTAATTTATGTTGTGCCACGACTTTCCTTTGAAAGTTAAAAAAGGATGCTGATACTGTTTCTGCCAATGTCTTAATTTTTTTTTTAACAGTGAAGGAAACGTAGATCTGAATTCCTACCACTTGGCTTCTCCTCTCTCGACATCCACTCAGAAGAGCAACATGACTCAAAGTTCCAGGAAATTCTCTGGTGAAGACTCTCCTCTGGACATCAGTGACCTGGCAGTGACTAAACCAACAAACAGATACTGCATGAACACAGTCAGTATCTTATTGCACAACGTCCTTGACTGATTTTAAGGGGAATTATGGGGAATCATGACTGGTGGTAGGAATGCAAATGTCTCCTGACATAGAAAAAGTAGGGACTCAAATGATGAGACAGCAGGCTTATGGCAAACATGGTGACGTATTTTTGAAAAATAACTCCTTGTTGTCTCAGTATGTCTTGGTCAGCATAAGTGTAAATGAGTTTTTAAAAAACGAATAAGGTTTTGGAGTGAAAAGCTTCAGGAAAATGGAGGCTTGATAATTGGTAATTCCAGTAAATACCTGAGCACGTGTGGATGCAGTTATCAGAAGCTATTGAACATTGCTTCTTTCCTGTTCTTGGTCTTCCCTCTTTCTCATGTCTTTATTCTCCCCTTTATCCCTGAAGTACCTCTCTTGTGAGTGCTCCATATACATGCATGTGGAAATCTTAAAAATTGGCACTAGGAAGGAGCTCTGTGTTTATCAGAAACACCAGCAGCTAGGCAGAGCCTGTTACTTTGCAGTATTTTCTACAGAAACATTTCAAAATCAAAATGCTGATTCTTGGTGCGTTATAGTTCTTTTAAATACTCCAGAAAAAGAGATCCTTCCATAACTTTGGCTCCCTCTCTGTGTCTGCAGGACACCAGTTCCCTGTTCTGGAAGCTGGAGCGCTCGCTGGCCCAGTCCCGACAGATGCTGGCAGATCTGGAGCTCAGCCTTCTCCACACAAGCCCTTCCTGCATTCCCAACGCCAGCAACACGGATAAGGTACAGATTGCTCTCCCAGGACGTGGGTCAGGTGCTCAGGAATACTGGCTGGGAACATCCTTTCCCTTATGCTTGGCTTGCACTGCATTAGCAAAGCATGAGGAGGATATTGGTTATGAAGAGACAATTCCTGCATGCCTTAGTGCTTGAATTTTTTTATAGGATTTTGTTTGGCTGCTCAAGGTCATGACAGGATTTGACTTCTGCGTGGGTCTAAACAGATGGAAGGCAGAAGTCATTTTGGGGCAAGCTGTAGGAGGCCTAGAAAAAAGTGAACACTGATTCTTTCTCGCTTGAAGCAAATGAGATGATTTCTCAGGCTCAGCACACACTCACTGCTCTGCTGTCCCAGAGACTTGCAGTCAGAACTGGTTCATTATTATATTAATGGAAAGGAGGGCAGTATGGGGAATAGGTGGTATATAGGATACTTTTGGGTATGAGTTTAAACCAGAAGCTGAGCTTAAATAAGGGTTTTTGTGGGTTAATAGTTTTAGCTCCTTTATTGCAGGGTTAGATTATATATTCAGTGGTCAAAGAAAAGAACCTGTAATGGAGCTGTCATGGCAGTTTATTTTATGAGCATAAGTGCTGATAAAGTTCCTGTTGAGTATTTGGGCAGTAGAAGTAATCAGAGAAAGGGTCACTTGTTTGGTGGATGAATATCCATAAGAATTTCTACCTTGTTTGACAAGGACATTGTGCCTTTTGTCCCTAGAAATGAGCACACTTGTGCTGGTGTATATCCCAAAGGGAGGATTTGGGCTCCTGGTTTCAGAGCAGTGCTGAACCCTCATCTTCATCCTCACACGTATCACCTCCCTCCAAAAAGTTGCACTCCTTTTAGCCTTAGATGAACTTGACCAGAACAACGTTGCTGTAAGGAACAGACAAAGCCATTTTTATAACATTCAGAGCCATAAACCCTTCGCTGTGCTGGGCCTGAGTGTGAAGGCTGTGTGCCAGCGTTTGCATAAACTGAAAGGATATTTTGTTCAGAAGTTCCTCTGCAGGATTTCATTCAGTGGCAAAGACAGCAGCAGTTTAGTCTTTTGCAAAGGCTCCTGAGTAGGAGGATTCCTGAAAAGCTGCCTGCACACAGTGCTTGCTTGTGGCTCTTGCCCAGCCCCATCAGCTGTCTGGCTCCTGCTCCCTGCTTGGCACGTCACAGCTTGGCTGCTCCGGCTGCCCATGACTCTGCTTTAGAACCTGATGCTGCATTTTTGGGCTTGGAAATTGGCTTCTCCTTCAGCACGGGTGCTTCAGTGGATAGAAGATGAAGCAAACTCGTGTGTAGTGGCGGGAGCAGATCCTGAGCCACATCTGTGGAACTTTGATCTACTTTCAGAGCGGTTCTGGGCAAAAACTCGTCAAGCGTGTTTGAGTTAATCTATGCAGGCCGACCAACCTGTGCTTAAAACCAGGCTTACCTGGGGCTGTTTTAAACTGAGCTTTAGAACGTAATAAATATGAAATGCAGCCTTTAGAGTGTAATCAGGAGGAATTGGTATGTGTTGGGTTCTGTGCCCTGCTTGGGGGAGGGAGGAGAAGAGGGAATTAAGAAGTGTACCCCTGCTGCTCGCCAGCTTGAACCTGGCAGCTCTGGAAATGTTATTCTCTGAGTCCTTTGATTTCCATGTAGTGTTTTTACATTACAATAGGAACAACAGAACTTGCAGGAACTCTTCACAGAAGCCAGTTATCTGCTGCAGAAGAAAGGGATGCTAAGCTTCCTTTTTTTCTCTGTGATGTTCCCTGAACATGGAGGTGTTTTCAGCTTGATCTTTTTTTGTTTGCTTCCCTCTTTATAAATGCATCTGCAATATTAATACACTTTATGGATTTCTGAGATGGGCCTGGCACAGGATTCTGAGTGCATTTCCAATAAAACTCTTGTGAGTGCTGTTACAGCAAACAGATATTAAGGCAGCAAGTAGTTCCTTTAGTCAAATAATTAAACTTTTCTCAAGCATTTTCCTCGTTCTCGGGGCAGTCAGATCTCACAGCTCCATTCCCCAGTACCTGCACTCTCCTTATTGTAGTTGAAACCCTTCTGTGTGTTACAGATAACAGGATCAAGGATGTGGACATTGTTGAATGAGAGATTGGCAAGTTTTTTCCAGTGCCAAGGCCAAAGGCTGTTTTAGGATATTGTTCCTGGGCTCAGAGCCCCAAAAGTAGAATGTGTTTAATAGAGCTGTTCCAGAATACCCAAAGCAGCCTTGCCCACAGCAGATTGTTTTTTCTTTTTGAATCAGGAAATTTCTCACTCTCTGATTATTTGCTCTCCTGTTGTGGATTGGATGCTTGCAGTAGGCACCACCTTGTCTGGTTCTGAGGACAAAAGAGTAACCAGATATGGTTAAAATCCTGAACACCACATGAAACTGAATAAGAACCAGCAACAATGAGGAGAAAAACTGGCAAAAAAAGAGGAAATCTTCCAGTGCTGACACAACCCAAGCTGGTGCCTGCAGAGGGGGGTTATCCCACAGCCAGCTGGGCTGTGACACTGTGTGACACCGGGTTTCTCATGTGGATCAGCCTCGATCCAGTGGGGAGCTGGTGCTCAGCTCTCTCTTGGATATTGCAGCTGCAGTCCCTGAGCTGTTTGTGCCCTGTGGAGCCAAACCTGCTGTGCCCTGGGGAGTCAGGCTGGTTTGCAGCACCCCCGTGTTCTGCTGCTTCTGCATTAAGCCTGGAGACACTGAGTCTTCTCTCAAAGCTCATCAGGTCTGCAGAGTGCAGCTGATGGTGCCCTTGGAGGAGATGGATGCTGAGTAGCTGGGATGCCAAACCTCACTCTGCTGTAACGTTCCTGAGCACACAGAGAGCTCTTCTTTTCCTAAAAAGAGCCCTGAGGTAAAAGCAGACGGAGGTTTTATAGGTTGAAGCCAGCACTGTGACTTGCATCTCGAAACCACTGATGTTACAAAGCTTCAGGAGCAAATCCCCAAAAGTGCTGAGCCCCGTGCTGAGGCAGCAGAGTGGGGAGAGCACGCTGAGCTTACAGAAATAATCACATTTGCCTCAAGAGAGAAAGAGACAGTGGAACAAACGCACCACAATCCACTGTAGATCCATGGCAAGAATGAGTGACTCTGCGAGTCACTGGCTAATGCATAATTCTCATTTTCTTTGTGTGTTAAAAGGCACTGAATCACTGTGATCAGTTAGATCTGAAGCAGAGCAGGTCCAGAAATAACTAAACATTTGTGCAGTTTCGTATACAGAAGTGATTGAATTGATCTTGGTTGTGTTTGTTTGGTTTTAAATTGCTTTGAAACTCATTGGAGGGCAGGTGCACTGACAAACATCAGGGCAATTTCCTCCCTAGCTGCCAGTGATTTAGGCATTCTCATCAGTCTGTTGTTTTGCCTCTAGAGAGAGAGGGTGGGTGGGGGAGTGTTGAAGAACTCAGGAGGAAAGCAGTGAGTAAAAGGCTATATTCAGTTTTGGACACAGCAGCATGTGCCACTGCTCGTACATGGTGACTCAGGGGCCGGCCTGGGGCACAAAGATCACTCCTTTCCTCAAAGCCAGCTGGAAAGGTTTTATTTCCCAACACCCCGGTGGTGGCCCCGAGACTGTTGTCTTTCTGTGAAGTACTTTGTTTACCTTTTCCTCTTTATATTTTTACTCTGTGTTCTTACTCTGTTTGCAGTGTGAAAATGCGTGCAGTAAATTGACATGCGTGTGGCTGCTCCAGATATTTCAGAGGAAATGTTCCTGCTTTTTAATAAAAATCTTTTTCGTTTTCTGCAGAGGCTGTTTCCAACACAGAGGTAATTCTGAGGACCGAAGATCGTCGACCCGGCAGCTACATTGGAAAGTTACCTCATTTTTTTCTGTGGTCCTCCTGAGTGTTTGAAAGACTCACAAGTGGCAAGAAGATGTGACTCTGCAGGAATGTATTTTATCTTGAAATAAAACACAGAATTATGCCAAGACTAACAAAGCTATTTTTATAGCTGAGAGCTCAGGTTAAACACTAGCTTGTTTTTGAAGAATCTGAAGTGTGTAATTGTTACAACATAGGAACTACTTTTCTTTTTATTTTTTTTATGGTGGCTCAGAAATATTTATAGAGTATGACACAGCCAAGCATTCTCCTTTTTTTTTTTAGCGTATTGTTTTTGTTCTGGATTTCTTGCCTTGTAGAGAGAGATGAATAATGTTTATAGGAAGTTCCCAATTAGTGTTGTAAGCAGGAACTGCCTCTGCTGTTGCTGAAATGGGAGAGCTGTCACCCACAAGATGGGCAGAACAACTTTCCTCACTCAGGAGCTGGTTCTTCCAACAAAAGTTTGTGGGATCAGGTATGTCTGGCCTCTGTTTGCACTGCAGAGCAGCAGCCAGGTATGATGTGACCTTTTTTTAGCATTTAAACTGGATTTATCTTTCCTGATTGGGCAAGATGTGCTGTTATCACAATTTGAACTTATTTTTTAACTAAGAGATCCAATAAGCCAATAAAGGTGGTACTTTGCTGTGTCTTTCCTGCCCGTTGAACACATTTAGCACTTGATTTCTGACACTTCTCACACAGACACGAGTGGGCTGCTGGGTCCCATGCAGGTTGGGAGCACTTGGGGACACCAGTGCCCCTCCCACAGCCCTGTGCCAGCGTTTTCCCTGCTCGGGGGCAGCCGAGGGTGGGAGTTTCTGCTCCATCCACTGCCACCAGTTATTGCAGCGGAACACAACATTCCGTGGATTCCCCTTGTTAATGCTTTCATTTCATTTTCTGCTTTCTCTTTAATTACCCTGGTGACAGCTTTTCCTGCGGGTATAAATGGCCCCAAAATTGGGTGGCCAGTTCTGATCAGAGCTGCTGTTCTCCTGACTCTTTCCCTGGCAGCATTACCCACAGAGGGAAGCTCAGCTGCTCCAGCTCTTTCCAAGTTCCCTCAAGCCTTTAGAGTGCATTTATTCCTCTACCTGCACAGAACCTTCTCAGGCTCCATCCTCACAATGCCCTGCTGTGGGTATGGCAAGAATTCCCCCTAAAAAGCCGATGATAACAGTGCCATGATGCTCACCCTGAAGCTGTCCAGCAGCTACACAGAGAAATTGGTGCAACTTCCAAGCACGAGCTGCATGTTCCGGTTTAAATGTGTTTGAAGGTACTGGATGAACTCACTTTAAATCCCCTGGGAGTTTAGAATGATGACTTTAAAATCAATAGAGAAAACTAAGCTCGAGCGATGTGTCGAGGATCTGCAGAGCCCTAGGATTTTGTGTCGGGGCTGCCCTGGGTTTGTGGAGTGGGAAGAAAGGGAATAATTGCGTTAATTCAATCAGCACTAAGTGACTTAAAACCCAACTGCATTATTGACCACACTCTGAGGCTCGTATGGAAACGCTTCAGACTCAGTTCCTTATTTCTGGAAGCAGCTCAAATACTCCAGGGAGCCCTTTGCTATTGTATCCTTGGGCTGAATTATTATTTAAAGACAACAAAGCTTCTGTTCAGCCGCGGCCTTTCCGCAGGGTGGATGCGAGCTCCGGTCATTGACTTTGCTAACGGGAACCGGTGCCGGAGCTCCGGGGCTCAGAGCGAGCTGCGCCTGTGTGTGCAGGTGCAGCGGGAGCGGGGTGGAGATGGGCGCTGAGAAGGGACGGTCGTGCTGGCGGTGACCGCCGGTCCTGGTGTTTCCTGAGCTGGGGAATCACCTCGGTGCCTGATGCCCCGCGGGGGCCGCTAAGGGACGTGTCCCCGCTCCGTGTCCATGTCCCCTCTCCGTGTCCCCGCTCCGTGTCCGTGTCCCCGCTCCGTGTCCGTGCCCGTGTCCCCTCTTCG
>VZTG01001431.1:23627-43598 GCA_013397845.1 Melanocharis versteri
GACAGGGGCCAGGCAGGGGCGGCGGGAGGGGGCCGCGGCACCGGCCGCGGTTGCGGTGCCGGTTCTAGTCCTGGTCCTGCTCCCGGCTCGGGGAGGGGGCGGGCCGGCCCGTTCCGAGAGGTATCGCCTCGGGGCGCGCTGGGAGCGGGGGGCTTCTCGGGCGATGGGATGAGGCGGGATGTGGNGCCCCGGCGACACCGCGGCTGGATTCCCCCCTCCCCGCGGGGATCGGGGTGTTTGGACCCGTGGAGGGTGGCAGAGTAGAAACAAAGCCCAAAGGCGTTCGTGACCCGTCGTGTCCGGCTTGGCCGGGGGGTCCGTAGTCCCGTGGCCCCCATGGGGTGGGCAGTGGTCGGGCACGGATGGTGCTGGAGTGTGGCTGGTGGGAAATGAAGAACTGAGACGGCGTGGGTACGGATGGGCAGAGGGATGGACAGGGTGACGGGCTCGCTGCTGCCCCAGCGAAAATAACAGTGCCCTCCCGCACGCCTCCTCTGACCCCTCTGCTTTTGCTGGCTGTGCGTTCATCGCAGATGTTTTTCCCTTTGCCCCTTTGCTTTGCGGTTCCTTCCTCAGCCCCTGGGCTGGTTTGGCCCCGGAGAGCGCCAGCGAAGGCAGGTGCGAATTTCAGGCCTCGCAGGGTCACGGTGCCGGGTAGGAAACGGAGCTTGCTGGGTTTGGGGAGCAACACGGGAAAACCGGCAATTCCGGTTCCCTCTGGACGAGTCTCCTTCGATCGTGCCGCTGGGCACCGCTGGTGAACGATCGCGGCGGCAGCGCTGCCCCGTGCGCCGGGGGCTGCCCGTGGAGCGGGACCCTCCTCCCTGCCACCCTTCCAGGGCGTTTTGGGCCTTCCACCGGGACTTGTGCTCTGGAAATCCACTCAGCCACAGGGATGCTGTGAGCAGAGAGGTGTGCAGGGCAAAGAGGTGGTTGAGATTTTAGCTCCCAGGCTCGCTGGCTGATGGTCACATTCACTGCCCAGAACTGACCTTTTGTCCAGCAACTGCTAAAAACTGTCCTGAAGGAGCTTTATCCTGATGTGGTTTCCTGTAGCGGTGCTCCAGTGAGAGCAGAACTGTTCAGTGTCAGAACATGGGTATTGATCTGCCTTTTACCTCTAATTATAGCAGCTGCCGAGCCGGCCGCCGGTCGCCTCTGTGTCACGGGGGTGCTGCTGGCACGTCCCCTCCTCATCTCTGTGTCACAGGGGTGCTGCTGGCGCGTCCCCTTCTCATCTCTGTGTCATGGTGGTGCTGGTGGCACATCCCCTCTGCTGCCTGAGGATTCTGTACCACCCTGGAGAGCAATGCTGAGAGAGAGCCCCATCACCATTTCCCCTGTGAGGGCCTGGGTGATGTCTGTGGTTACAGACAGGAGTTGCTGGCCCTGCTGTGATCCCAGGTCCTTGTGGGTGCCATGAAGGTCACCTGCTTTCCCTGAAAGTGCTTTTCCATGTCTTGTGTCAGGGTGATGTAGATGTCCCCCTCGGAGAACCGTGTGTGGGAAGTAGGAAATCACAGTCTCACAGCAGGCGCTCGCTCGGCAGGAGGAAAAACTTGCCCTTTTCTGCTGCCAATTTTTGCTTTTCTTCAACAAAAAGGTTAAAAATCCAATGAGCTCTGGAACCTGCAGGATTGCATTGTGTGTGACTGCCAAGTGGTGTTTTCCTGGTGTAATTTGGGAAGGAGCAGCGTTAGGAAGGGAACTCTGGAGTTCGTAGCTCAGCTGTTCTGGCAGCTCTGATGCTGCCTGCCCAGGGAGGTTTCCAGCTCGACGTCCTGCTGCCAGAAAATCTCTCCTGCTGGGACCCTGCATCCACCTGCCAGGTGGGGATTGTGACCCCGTGGGATGCCGGGGCTCCGGGGAGCCGTGGGCGGGAGGATCAGCCCTAATTAAAAGCAGCCTGGAACGAAAGGGTGGATGTTAAACTGTGCTCCTTCATTTGGGCTCTTTGATCCCGGCTTTAGTCACCGGCTTGGTACGTGCGGGCTGTGAGCAAAGCACTGGGGCTGCACCCCTGTGGGCTCCCACAGCCCACGGCCGGGCAGGTTTTGGGGTTGGCTCCTCACCCTGGTGCCTGTCAGTGATGGGCAGCAGTCCACAGGTTGCATCCAAGTTTTGGCCAGGCTGGTTGTGCAGTGACAGCCAGGACCTGCCCATCTCCAGACGTGCCAGTGGTGTCCCGAGAGGTTGGGTCAAGGGTGAATCTCCCCATTTCGGAGCCATCCTCCCCAGCCTGGCCAGGCCAGGCAGCCAGCAGGGACATCCCGATAGCCCGCGTGTCCCAGGGTGCTGCGTCGCCCCGTGCCCACCCCTGGTGCCACCATGCCATTTCCCTGGCTCTCCTGGCCAGCCTGATGCTTGGAGGCAGTGAAAGCACACCTGGGCTGGCAGCCCTGAGGGACTGGCATTGGTTTGGTGGCACCGTGGTTAATTTGGGACCGTGCTGGACACAGCGTCTCGTGGTGGTGCTGTGGGTGGGTGGGGCTGCCCCTGCAGGGGTCCAGTCCTTGTGCTGGGCATGAAAGGGCTCAGTGAAACCTCTGTGCTGAATACCGAGGATGAAACCAACCTCTCCAGCAGCTCCTGGGCTCAGTTTTGGCTGGTCAGGCTAGCAGTGAGACTAAGGGCAATAAATGCAATAAAACCACCGCTGCCAGTGGGAATTGCAGCTCTATTTTGGGACAGACCAGCAGGGTCCCAGCCCACTGAGCAGCTGAGGTCCTGTCCCTGGGGATGGGGGACAGTGTTTCCTCTCCTGGGGGTCTGCCCTCGTCTCACACTTTGACCCTTCTGGCTGCACCTCCTCTCACCCCTGTGGGGCTCAGGTTCCACGGATGGGCTGGGATGAGTGTGATGGGCTGGGACAGGCGTGTCTTAGGGCAGGCAGCAAAACTCCAGGTTTGGGAGACATGTCTGCCCCACTCCCCCTGTGCAGAACACCTCAGTGAAGATGGCAGCAACTCTTGCAGCAGCTCTGAGCTGCGGGAGATTTTTGCAAACCCTGCCTTGCCTTGGCTTGGTTGCTCTCTGGTCCGTGATAAACCTTCCTTTCTGTCAGTATCCCGTGGGAAGTGCTGGCGTCCCTGAGGACCTGTGGCGCATCTCTCTGGCCAAGCTGCCAGGAGGGCACAGCCTCTGCCAGCTCCAGGTTTTTGGGTGGCTGTGAAGGCACTCGGAGAGAGGCAGCTGTGCTGCAAGTGCCTGTTCCCGGCACTCCAGGCTCGTTAACCTTTGAGGATAAGAGGATTAGAGCAAGTCACCGGCTTAACTCCGCTGCTGCTTTGCGGCCCCGCGTGGCGGGGTGACACCGGGGCTCCCCCGCTGCGGGAAGGGCAAAGCCAGCCCCTCTCCCCTGCAGCTGGGATCAGCCTTTTGGGACAGGTTCACTCTCTGGGATGATTCACAGTTTTGTTGCTGTCACGGCCAGTTCATGGGTAGCTGTTCTAGGCTCCTTTGGGGCGGGTTTGGTGCAGGGACACCTTTGGCATCGCCCCTTCAGCGTCGGGTTCCTCCTGCATAAGTCAGGAGCACTCGATAACTCGGCGTCGGGTTCCTCCTCCTACAGGAAAGCACCTCATTTCAGAGGTGTCCCTGGACAAGCAGCCATGTGGGAGCAGGTGCTTTCCCAAGCAGGTAGATAGAATTTTTTTAAGGTTTTAGGGCTGTGGAGCTGCAGGGAGGGACCGAGTTCCTCTTCC
Source organism: Melanocharis versteri (assembly GCA_013397845.1). Classification (NCBI taxonomy): domain Eukaryota; kingdom Metazoa; phylum Chordata; class Aves; order Passeriformes; family Melanocharitidae; genus Melanocharis; species Melanocharis versteri. The sequence goes on from VZTG01001431.1 coordinate 27,332, forward strand.
GGCACAAGTGCTGGCAGCGGGGCTGCTTCCTGCCTTCCCAGCTGGGACCTTTTTCCTCTGCTGGTGACAGAGGGCTCATGGACACAGGCACAGCCCAAGCACTCCTGAGAGGGTGAAGCAGCTCAGTTGAGTCTGAGGAGGAGGAGGAAGATCCTCATCAAACACAGCAACTTGGATTTGCAGCCCATCGACGCGTGGGAGATGCAGCCGACCCCAGTCTGGGGTCACCTTTTGGTATAAATTCCTAATTGAAAGTGTGCTGTGATCAAACACATCAAAATATAGATAATCCTCCTCTAATAATCACATTGCTCTGGATTTTTGCCCCATCAAGATGGGCATTGAGGCCGCCACTCCCTCCTTGCTTGGGGGCTGCATTTCCCCACGTGCTGTTTGCGCGCAGCAACATCCTGGAAGAGCCCAAACCACTCCCCCGTGGTTCAAAGGCTCCTTGTGATTACACAAACAACCCTGGAATTTGGCATCTCACTGTTGTGCTTTAATGTTCCCTGGGCACGGCGCTGAGTTCAGGCTGCAAAAATGCCAAAATTGGTTTCCTGGGACAGGGACAGCCGGGAGCACCAGCGGCAGTGGTCGGATCCTGGCAGATCCTGCTGGGGATGGGGGGGTTTAATGGATGCTTTGTTCGTGGATAAAAAGGCCTATTCTGGTGTGTCACAAATGACTTTGAGGTGACAAATGTGTTCTAAAATTCAGGGTATTCCCCAAAAGCACCAGCACTGCACATTGGGGTGTCGGGGTAGCCGTGGGGGTCACACCGTGTCTGACAGCCACTCTCCCCTCCTCTTGCAGGCCATCAGCATCAGCAAAGCCATAAACACACAGGAGGCACCAGTGAAGGAGAAACATGCCCGCCGTATCCTTTCCCTTGGCTCGCCAGGATGGCACGGAGCAGTTTGGGGTGTGGGGGTGTCACCCCATGGTGCTGGAGCCACAGGAGGTTTGGGAGACAGAGAGATCGATCCATGCAGAGCTTGGCTGGGGGTGGCATCATCCATCAGTGAAAAGGCAGACAAGAGCAGTGCAATAAAATTGGTTTTCTTTGGCTGTAAGATGCAGAGGGCCATGGTGTGCCCTCAGCAGGAGGAGGTGCACCCAAAAATGGCAAATGGGGGTTTTATCTGGGAGTGCAGCATTGTGCCAGTGATTCCTGTGCTCATGGGACACCCAGAGCGTGTCCCCTTTTCAATGAAAGTTGGACGAGAGCAGTCCCCAGCCCAGCCTGTCCCCTGCTCCACGTGTGTCCAGTTGGCCTTGACTGCACTGGAAGGGATCATCCTGGGGACACACCACGAGAAGGGAGCGTTCACCTTCTGGTCCTACGCCATCGGGCTGCCCCTGCCCAGCAGTGCCATCCTCAGCTGGAAGTTCTGCCACGTCCTGCACAAGGTCCTGCGTGATGGCCACCCCAACGTGAGTGTCCCCTCTGCCTGCTTCACTGCCCGGGGGGAATTCCTGGCTCTTGCCAACATCCCTCTGCACAGGGAGGGGGTTCCCCTCCCTTCCCCAGCCACCTTCCCCAGGCCCTGGGGCACTCTGTTGTCTCGCATCTTGGGAACTTCCCCGTGCAGATCCCCGAGCTTTGAGTGCCAGGGAAAGGCTGGAACTTCTGCCAGAGCTGGAGTGGTGTAAGGGGCCAGATCCCTCCTCTTCCCCAGCATCAGGGCGGACAGGCAGGTGCTCACCTGTGCCAGCTGCACTGTGCCACATCCCTCCCTTTTTTTGTCGCCAGGTCCTGCAGGACTGCCAGAGGTACCGCAGCAACATCCGAGAGACGGGGGACCTGTGGGTGAGTGGGGTGGAGTGGAGGTTTGTGCCTCCCAGGGGGTTTGGAGGCGGGTGCTGAGGGGCACGGTGGGCACAGAGAGGGTGAAGCACTACCTGGAATCACCTGCTGTCTCTTTGGGTGGTGGTTGTGTGCACGGTGGAGCCGCAGGGCTGGCGCGGGTTCGCTGGCTCGTGTGGGATCTGCTGGATGTGGCCACATCCCTCTGGATTCCCCGTGTCTCCCCTCGTGTGGGATCTGCTGGATGTGGCCACATCCCTCTGGATTCCCCGTGTCTCCCCTCGTGTGGGATCTGCTGGATGTGGCCACATCCCTCTGGATTCCCCGTGTCTCCCCTCGTGTGGGATCTGCTGGATGTGGCCACATCCCTCTGGATTCCCCGTGTCTCCCCTCGTGTGGGATCTGCTGGATGTGGCCACATCCCTCTGGATTCCCCGTGTCTCCCCTCGTGTCTGTGCAGGGCCATTTGCACGACAGGTACGGGCAGCTGGTGAGCATCTACACACGGCTCCTGCTCACCAAGATCTCCTTCCACGTCAAGGTGAGACCCTCTGCCACCTCCACACCCCCGTGACGAGGGGATGTGCCACGCCAGCAACAATATTAGCGGCAGCTGATGGCTTTTTTCTTGCTTTTCCAAAGCATCCCGAGTTCCCCCCGGGCCTCGAGGTGTCGGATGAGGTGCTGGAAAAGACTGCGGGGACGGATGTGAACAACATGTGAGTGTGCTGGTGGGGCTGCAGCACCTGGAGCACGGTCACTGGCTCTGTGACACCCAGCTGGCCGTGTCCTGCTAACGAAACCACTCCAGGATGGGGCAACCACCGGGATTTTGTGAATTGTTTGTATGGTGCTCGATTCCTCCTGCTCCCACAGAGCACTGTGGGGTATAAATGCAGGGAGAAAAAGCCCCAAATTCCTGTCAGTCGGAGCTCTTGCCATTGTGAGGACTCTCAATGGACACGAGCAGCTGGAGCAAAGATGTCTCTGCTGTCAGGTGATGGAGTTTTGGTTTGTTTTGGCAGCTTCCAGCTGACGGTCGAGCTGTTTGACTACCTGGACTGTGAGCTGAAGCTGTCGGAGTCAGGTGAGGAGGCGGCAGGGGCAGGTCCCTCCCGCTCGCCCCGGGGCTCTTGAGCAATAGTTTCGCTCTTTGGTGGTAATGGAGTTCCGGGAGGCCGAGGTTGGAGGCTCAGGTCCCTCCTCCTCCTCCTCCCAGGAGATTTTTGAGGTGGTTTCTCAGCTGGATTCCCCTGTTGAACCTCTATAGAGGCAGTTGTAGGAAAATATTTAGGGAACGTGGCTGTGTTGTGCCCACCTGAGCAAGGCAGAGTGTTGTCTTCAGAGCTGAGCTGCCCTGAAATGTATTTTTATTTATTTTTTGTACAGCCACATTGATCATATGCATTACACAAATCCCTTCTGTCCCCCTGAAGCAGAGGATGGGGCTGTACTTCTTTTTAAAGACTCATTTCCCCTTGTTGAAATGCCTCCGGGGAGGGCTGGAGGCCCCTGCTCATGTCTCTCACCTCCTTAGGAATTTTTAGATGGCTTAGAGAGCTGGCAGATTCTTCCTCTGTCGAGAGTCAGGAACAGGGAGCTGCCCTGGGAAACAGGGCCCAGCGGGAGAGACCGTACTCCCGGCTCCCGACAGCCTCCTGCTTCTCCTCCTGACCCAGTTATACAGAGAATTTATATTCATAAATACTTTAAAGCTGAGCGGGGAAGAAGCCGGCGTGGATGTGCTGCCTGGAGCCCTGCCAAGGGAAGGGATCTGTTTCCGAGCAGGGGCAGGCGAGGCTGCGCTGCCGCCGGGCTCGTCCCCTGCCCTGGGATCCTCTCCCAGATCCCTGCATGATTAAATAGAACGGAGCAAAACCTCTCACTTTGCCCAGCTGTCTCGTGCAGCAGCAGCTCGAGGGCCGCGTCCTGGGGTTAAATCTCTTCATTTTGGGGTCGGGGTATCCGTGGCAGAGCTGAGCACCCCTTCCCTCTGCCAGCACGGTCCCTTTGGCTGTTTTTGCTGCTTGGAGTGGGGTTAGCTCAGCGCGGGGCAGCAGCCCTGGCATCTCCCCGTGCCCCACATCCGCCGTGGTTAATGATCAAGCGGCGTGGCCGGGCGCAGGCGGCTCTGCAAACACGGCTGCCCTCAGTTTTCAGGCAGCTCAACACCTCGATGGCCGTGTCGCAGATGTCGGCGGTGCAGTGCCGCCTGGCCCCCCTCATCCAGGTCATCCAGGACTGCAGCCACCTCTACCACTACTCCGTCAAGCTGATGTTCAAGCTGCACTCCTGTGAGTCCCGGGGCTGTGCTCCGTGCGGGTGTTTCCCCAGGCTGGGCTTCTGCACTTGGGGATGAGGCTGGTGTGGATTGGGGCATCCATCGCCGTGTCCCAGCTGGGCTCTAGGGGCCTGCTCCATCCCACGCAGACATTCCAGATAAAGGAATTAGGAGGACTTGTCCTTGATTAATTCAAACCCACGTGCCCTGGCCTGCCAGCCCCCTGTGTGGGATCGCTGGGCAGCGCAGTGCCAGTGGCCTCGTGTGGGTGTTTCGGAGTTCCCACGCCCACATCTCCCTGTGCTGCATCCCTGGTCTCTGTGCCGGGGATGGGAACACCTCACTCCTATCCTGACCCCTCACATCCCACTCCCTCCTGGCTTTTACCCCGCTGGCTTTTGCAGAGGAGGGGTCTGGGTGCATGTGGCCACACGTGCTGCCCCAGATCAGCCACAGCTGTCCCTCCTCACCCAGGTCTGCCGGCCGACACCCTGCAGGGCCACCGGGACCGCTTCCATGAGCAGTTCCGCAGGTAACCGGGGCCCAGGTGGGAGGGTGGGGTCCCCTCCCTCCTGCCAAGCCCCCTCTCATCTCCCCTTTGCCTTTCCCTCCTCTCCAGCCTTAAAAACTTCTTTAAGAGGGCATCCGACATGCTGTATTTCAAGCGGCTCATCCAGATCCCTCGGCTGCCGGAGGTATGGCAGGATTTGGTGTGGATGTGGCAGGATCTCTCTCTGGAGAGCTTGTGGGTGTCCCCATGGATGGGTTTGGGGCCTGGGGACACTGCAGAGGGACCCCCTGGCCCTGTCAGCGGCACAGGGGCAGCTCCCTCTCTTCCTTTGACACTCTGCCTGCTGTGGTTCCTGAATCCCCTGCGAGGTTGCAACAACTTGTTGTCCCTGCAGAGCCCCCCAAACTTCCTGCGGGCGTCGGCGCTGGCCGAGCACGTGAAGCCGGTGGTCGTCATCCCCGAGGAAGCCCCCGAGGACGAGGAGCCGGAGAGCCTCATTGAGATCAGCACAACTTCCACCACGGAGCCGCAGGTGGGGGCCCGGGGCCGGGATGGGGGGCAGGCTCCCGTGCCCTGGCTCGGCTCAGCAGCCTCTGTCCTCCGCAGATCGCCTCGGATCTGTTTGAGCAAACCTTCGGGCCGCCCAACGGCGCGTGGGATGACAGGTATGGGGGGGCCAGCGGGGGCCAGTGGCCGCTGCCAGCCGGGGCCGACCCGCCTCTGTCCGCAGGGACGCGCAGATCGAGAGCCTGAAGAAGGAGGTGGACACGCTCCGTGCGGAGATGGAGAAGATTAAACTGGAGGTAAAGCTGGGGGGGGAGAATGGGGGTGGGGTTTGGTGTCGTGGTGTGGTGTGGGAAGGGATGCAGCAGGAGCAGCAGCCTGGCATCCAGTGCTGTGTTTTGGGGCCTCTCCCAGTGCCAGGAGGTGACTCCTGATGGGGTGGAGGTGTGCGTGACCTGTCCCACGTTTATCAGCGGGGACAGAGAAGCTGCAGGGGTGACGGGGAGAGCTTTCCTGTGCATCCCACGGCTGCTTGGCCCGAATTGCAGCGGGGCACCGGGGTGGGGGTGTTGGGGAGGGCAGGGCCGTGCCCCAGTGCCCGGTGACCCCGCAGGCGCAGCGCTACATCACCCAGCTCAAGGCACAGGTGAACAGCCTGGAGGGAGAGGTGGAGGAGCAGCGCAAGCAGAAGCAGAAGGCGCTGGTGGACAACGAGCAGCTGCGGGACGAGCTGGAGAGGCTGCAGAGGGTGAAGCAGGACAGTGACAGGTCGCAGCGACTCTGCGCCGAGGCCGAGAGTAGGTGCCCTGTGGGGCCCTATGGGGTCCTGTGGTGCCTGGGGGCTCTCGCCATGGCTGCTGAGGGTCTCTCACCCCTGCAGAGAAAGCCAGCGCCACCGAGATCCGCTACACGAAGCTGAAGGAGAAGCACAGCGAGCTCATCAACACCCACGCCGAGCTCCTCAGGAAGGTAACGCTGCTGCCCGTGCAGGCAGGCACTGGCACTGAGGGCAGTGTCCCGGGATTAAATCCCTCCTTTTTGGGGTTGGGGTATCCAGGGCAGAGCTGAGCACCCTTTCCCTCTTCCATCATGGTCCTTTTGGGTGTTTTTGTTGCTGTTTTTTGGGGTGTTTTGCTGTTGTTTGGTCCGTTTCTGCTGGTTTCTGTGGCCAGTGTAGCCAGTGGGGTATCACTTGTACCAGCAATTATGGGATGTTTGACTCTAATCCTGGAAAGGGGCTCTCAAGGGATATGCTGCTGATCCTGTGTCTCAGTTGTGCCACTCGCCTGTTTTGTTTTTGGCTTTGGGTGTTTTGGTCTTGTTTTTGTCCCTTTGTCCCTCTGCCACCACTGGTGTGGCTCGTGCCTGTCCAGGCCCCTCCTGTTGGTCCCATTGCTCTCTGAGCACCGGGCAGGGGGCACTCCTTGAATCCATCCACTGGCAACCAGCACTTTGAATGCTGTGAGAAAGGCATCTCGGATTTATTCTCTGAGCTAGAATTTGGTTGGAATGAGTGTGGGGATGGTGAGGTTCCCCCTTGGAGCACCGGGTGAGCCCCGTGTCCCCCCACAGAACGCTGACACTGCCAAGCAGCTGACGGTCACGCAGCAGAGCCAGGAGGAGGTGGCACGTGTCAAGGAGCAGTTGGCATTTCAGGTGGAGCAGGTCAAGCGAGAGGCTGAGATGAAGGTGAGCTCTGGATCCTTCCCTGCTCCCCTGCCAGCACCGAGCCCTCCCCAGCCTGGGAAATGCAGTTTGGGTGCAGGGGAAAGGGGTGGTTGTTGATGTCAGGCCCCGACCCAGGGAAGAGTTGCCCTGGCTCCTCGGGAAGGTGTTAATATATTCTTCATTCCCTCTTGGCCAAATCTGCCTTTTCTTCCCCCGAGGAAATGCCACAATGCAAATTGATGGGTTCGAGTGCTTTCATTCTCTGGGGCTCAAGCTGGGGGCTGCTCCCGAAATTCCCGATGTGGGAAAAGGAGACGCCCCCTGCCCAAGACCCCAAAACCCTCTGCCTGCAAAACACGGCTGGGTTCATTCCCTCCATCCCGCTGCGTGTCCGGGCCGAGCGGGGCCGGGGCGTGGCAGGGGCTGATTAAAGCCCTGGGCACGGTGTGTGGCTGCAGCTGGAGGACCAGAGCGTGCAGATGGAGCAGCTGAGGCAGGAGCTGGACGCCCGCCGGGACGAGCTGGAGCAGGCGCAGCGCTCGCTCAGCCACGCCAAGCAGGTACGGGGGCTGGAGGGCAGCACGGGCCCGGGTCCCCATCAAACCCTGTCACAGGGTGATGGACCTGCCACCACTGCTGGGCCAGAGGTTCAACAGCAGTCCAAGGAGCTGTCACAGAGCTGAGCGTGGGCCCAGCCCCTCGGTGCCACGAGCTGGGCATGCCTGAAGTTCCCCCCGTGTGTGTGTTGGGCTCCCAGCGGTGGCAGGGCACTGACAGGGTGTCCTGGCCCCCCGTGGCAGGGCACTGACAGGGTGTCCTGGGCTCCCAGCGGTGGCAGGGCACTGACAGGGTGTCCTGGCCCCCCGTGGCAGGGCACTGACAGGGTGTCCTGGCCCCCCGTGGCAGGCAGGTGTGGAGCTCAGTGCCCAGGTGGACGCTCTGCACGCCGAGAAGGAGGTGCTGAGGCGGTCGGTGAGCGAGAAGGAGTGCGAGCTGCTGTCCACGCGTGGCCTCATCGAGGAGAAGGAGCTGCAGCTGAGCCAGGAGGCAGACAAGGCCATGAGGGAGATCCGAGAGCTCCAGGGCAGGCTCCTGGAGAAGGTACGGTGCTGTGTGAAGAGCCCACTGTGGGTGAGATGTTTGGGGAATGCCGGCTGATGGAGCTGGTGGGAGATCGCTTGCAGCAGCAGTCAGGGGAGGCTTGGGTCTAATCCTGGAAAGGGGCTCTCGAGGGATATGCTGCTGGTGGGGATCCTGTGCCACTCACCTGTTCCTCCTGCCTCACAGAGCAACCAGGAGCAGAGCCTGCAGCAGAAGCTGCTGGAGGAGCAGTTTGGAGTCCTGCAGGAGACAGTGAGGGAAGCCCAGGACATCCTGCGTGATGCCATGGCCAAGCTGGATGACCCCCTGCACCTGCGCTGCACCAGCTCCCCAGGTGTGTCCTGCTCATCCAGGGGGCTGAAACACGCTGTGCCCTCTCCCTCCTGGGCAGATAACACTGCATCTCAGCTCTCCCATGGCCTTTTTTCCATCATGCCCGAGGCGGCTGGGGTCAGACTTCCCGGGGTGAATTTTTAGCTCTCACCTCCAGCACTATTTTGCTCAGATTTTAGTGCTGTTCCGCAGCTGGGGATACACTTCCACTCAGTGGTGGCTCGTAGAGTCAGCACTGGTGCAGACACCCACCAGCCTGGCCGTGCACACGAAATGAAATGAAATTCCTTGCAGATTACCTGCTGAGCCGGGCGCAGGCGGCGCTGGAGTCCACGGATGCCCTGGAGAAGGGGCACGCGCAGTACGTGGCCTCCATGGCAGGTACCTGGGGCTGGGGACTGGCATTGCTCCCAGCTTGCTCGTGTTTCCACGCATCCCGCAGCCCCGGCGGCTCCGGGGCCACCGGCGAGCGGCAGTGCCGTGGTGACAGAGGGACACGGACGGGGCTGGGGGGTTCCTGCGTGCTCCTTCAATCCCAGCAGCTCTGGTACCTTCAAGGATGAGCTGCAGCCCCCAGGAGCTGGCGAGGGGTGCCCTGGGCTGGCAGCTGCTGACGCCCTGCTGTCCCTGGCAGATGCTGCGGGGCTGGTGGCGGCTCTGGCCCTCTTCGCCCACCTGACGGCCGACACCATCGTCAACGGCAGCGCCACGTCCCACCTGGCCCCCACGGACCACGCTGACCGTGAGTGCAGGAATCCAGGGGGTCCTGGGGGGGATTCTTCCTCGTGGGGCTTTTCTGGGAGGCCGTGTCAAAGCCCCCTCCCCCAGGGGCAGATTTTACCAAGCGCAGCACATTCCCCATGCTGCCCTCCCTGACGTTCCCTGCCCTCGTGCCCCTCCCTGGGCCAGGAACATCGCGTTGCTCCTGGAAGCTCATTTGTGATCTCCTAGAAGGCATTTGCTGGGTGCTGCTGGTGCTCAGCTGTGGATGAGGGGAGGAGGAAGATGAGGGTGGCAGGGCTGGGAGGAAGGGGCCCCTTGCCCAGCCAGGGGCTGGCACCAGGCCGTGCTCTCCGCAGGGCTGATGGAGACGTGCCGGGAGTGTGGCCAGCGGAGCCTGGAGTACCTGGACGAGCTGAAGGACAGGCAGAGGCTGGGCCGTGCTGAGCTGGGGGACGTGCGGCGGGCGCTGCGAGGGGTCCTGCAGCTGGCCCAGGTAGAGATGGAGCCCAGCACAGCCACCTTGCCACTCATGGCTGGGAACATTTTGGAGTGGTTTGTCCCTCGATATCCACGAATTCTGGTGCTTTCATTGAGCAATCTCAGCTTCTGAGCACCGGGACCCTTCCTGGTGGTGCACAGAGCTGGTCGCCCTCAGATCAGCTGAAGTCTTTCAGCCCAGTGACCCCTGTGGAATGAAACCTCCCAACTTTCAGCTATTTCTCCTCGTGAAGCCCCTATTAGTCTTTTCCTTTACACCGCTGTTCAGCTTTCCAGAGCCCTCTGGTGCAGAAACTGCTCCTGTGATGGAGTTTTGTCACCTTGATTTGGGGCATTTCTTTCCTCTGAGGTCCCTGTGCCACGTTTGCTGCGAGTTGGTGGCACGTGTACCTTCACCTTTGCAGGCTGTAGAACGCTGCTCCTGCAGCTTTAATTATTTAGGGGGTGGGGAAAAAGGAATCGGATCTCCTGGTTTGTAGTTATTCCTTATAAATATTCCCTTCTGTTTCTCTGCCTAAAACCTCCTCGTGCCTGCTGCCTCCTCTGGCAGGAGCTGAGACCCAAGAGCCTGGACATCAAGCAGGAGGAGCTGGGGGACATGGTTGAGAAGGAGATGGCCTCCACCTCGGAGGCGATCGAGGACGCTGTCAGGAGGATAGAGGTGAGACAGAGCTGCAGGATGGGCCATCCTGGGGCCTTGGGGCAGTGGAGTGTCCCTCACTCCTCCACCCTTTTCCCCTCAACGTGGCATCCAGCCCTTCCTCTTGTGTTTCCCAACAGGAGATGATGAGCCAGGCCAGGAACGAGAGCTCTGGGGTTAAGCTGGAAGTGAATGAGAGGTGAATTTTGGGGAGGGACTTGTGACAGGTGTGTGCCCCGTGCCTGTGCCCTGCTGGGGTGTGCTCTGCTCCAGAACAGGCTGGCTGGTCTCCAAAAAAGACCCATTTTCTGAGGCCAAAGCTTCCCTGGATGCTGAACACTTTTCTCTCGTTTCCCTCCAGGATTCTGAACTCCTGCACGGATCTAATGAAGGTCAGTGCTGCAGAAACCCATCTGGGGTGCACAAAACTGGAACCTCCCACCATCAGCAGCATCAATCCTCCTCTGTAAGACCCCCATCAAACCCCAAAACCTGTTGTCCTTCATTCCAGGCTATCAGACTTCTTGTAACAACGTCTACGAACCTACAGAAGGAGATAGTGGAAAGTGGCCGGGTAAGTTCTCCCTTACACTTACCTCTTAGTGCTGACATGAAATACAGGAAAATTTCCCCCAAATTGCAGAAACACTCTGGGTTTCATGGTACCCCATGTTAGCAGCACTCTGGCAAATCCCAGTTGCTGGAGATGGGCTGCTCAGCCCTGTGCTCCCTGCACACATCGCTGTCACCCTTGAAAAGCCTTGTCCACCTCAAAATAATGGCCCAAACTTGTGTGTTTTAAACCAAACCCAGCCCAAATTTGCAGGCTTGGGGCTCCAGTGTTGGTTTTCTTGATAATTATTTAAGCAGGTCAGTAAGAGCACAGGAATGCTGCCGCTCCCTCGGTTTATGGCTTTATATAGGAATTTATCTATCGTTACACTTTATATGGATATTTAATAGGGATTTATATGTTGTTGTATATTCGACACAAGTTAATCCAGGCCATGATATTCTCATAACAACAGGGGGCAGCAACAACTCAGGAGTTTTACGCCAAGAACTCGCGCTGGACCGAAGGGCTGATCTCTGCATCCAAGGCCGTGGGCTGGGGAGCCACTCAGCTCGTGTAGGTACCCCCAGGCCGGGAGCTTCCCCTGGGACACAGCTCCATGGGCTGCACCCAGGGCTGGCTCCTGCTTCCCTGTCACCCCATCATCCAAAATTCCCGCTGCTGAGGCATCACGGAGCACCACTGCTAGTTCTTGTGGAGCATCGTTGCTGGCTCCTTATGGAGGGCTCTGCTGATTTTTTATGCACTCTCAGTTTGGCTCATTGCTGATTCCTCATGGAGCATCGTAGCCCGGGTTGGACCACCCAGCCACCCAGCTGGGGATGGCAGTTCCTCCCTGTCTGCAAAATGTGCAATCAAATCCCCCCTGTCCTGGTTCCTGCTCAGATGGTTGTGGATGGGGTGGTTGGGGTCGGGGCAGGGTGTTTCCCTGTGCCAATGCAGGAAATGTGGGGTGGTCTTTTGGGCAAAAATTTCATCCATTACGAAAACAAAATCCTGCCTTTGAATAATTTCTTTGTATATGAGCTTTGATAACAGTTGGACTCAAAGATCTTAGAGATCTTTTCCAACTTTAATGATTCCACGATTCTGTAATTACGAAGCTGCTGGATCCAGCTGCTGATTTCTGGGGGTGTTAGCAGGAGATAAATAACCTGCAGCTGCTCTGTCGTGTCTCTGACACAATCTCCCTTCCGACCCCCACCGCAGGGAGTCTGCAGACAGGGTTGTCCTGCACACAGGGAAATACGAGGAGCTGATCGTCTGCTCCCACGAAATCGCTGCCAGCACAGCCCAGCTGGTGGCTGCCTCCAAGGTGGGTGTCCCTGCAGGATCCTCTGGGTGTCTCCTCCTTCTGTCCCACAGTGTTCCCATCCTCTCTGCCCATCCTGCAGCCTCCCAGAGCAGGGAGAAGGGAGCCTCTTGCTATTCCCCAGTCAGCCTGTGGTTTTAATCCATGTGTTGAGATTCCCACACCCGAGGCTTGCCTTGGAAATCAAGATGTGTAAGACCTCCCGTCTTCCTCCTGTCAAGCTGGTTATGTAAAGAAAATGTTAATAACTAACAAGAAATCCAAAAAAGCAGCTGTGGGAGCTGGAATTGAGAATGGTGGACTTTGGTCCTTGCCACCTTTCCTGTTGGTGTGGGTGGAAGTGAGGGCTGGAGGTTTCGGTGAGCACACAAAGATGAAGATGCAGGTGTGGGGGGACGGGGGATCCGTACGGATTTTTACACCAGATGGTTTCCAAATTAAGAGCACAGTTAAAAAACCAGAGCTGTGTGTTCAGTGAGCGCTTGGCTGAGGTGGGAGCAGAGCCGGTTTGGTGCCCTGGGGCTGAAGGGCTTTGCAGGGATCACCTTGTCTGGCCGTGATGGGATCACTGGGGATAAACCTTCCCATCTGTCCATCCATCCATTCGTTCCACTCCCAGATTTTCGTGCCCAAAAGCTCTTGGGCTCTGCCTGGGGCTCTCTGGAGCTCCACAGGGGGATCGTGGTGGGCACCCAGAGCCATCCCTGTGCTCGTTGCAGGTGAAGGCTGAGAAGAGCAGCAGGAACCTGGCCAGGCTCCAGGAGTGCTCACGCAACGTCAACGAGATGGCAGCAAACGTCGTGGCTTCCACCAAGTCGGGGCAAGAGCAGATTGAGGAGAAAGGTGAGGTTTTTTGCAAGGAAATGGTAGAAAAAACCCACCCCAAATCCCCATTCTGGCCTGGGGAACACCCCGAGGTGTCCGTCCAGCTCTGCTTTGGCCTGTGGGAGGTGCACTCAGTAGGAGCCCCGCTTTCCCCCACAGACACCATGGACTTCTCGGGCATGTCCCTCATCAAGCTGAAGAAGGAAGAGATGGAAACACAGGTACGGCCCTGAGGTGGATTCCGTGTGGCCGCTGGCAGAGCCAGGCCCGCCCTGGGCGTCCCTGTGCCCCCCCCGCTCAGGTCCCAGGAAGGTTTTTGGGCGCAGGTGAAGGTGCTGGAGCTGGAGAAGCGGCTGGAGGGCGAGCGGGTCCGGCTGGGCGAGCTGCGGAAGCAGCACTACGCGCTGGCCGGGGGCTGCGAGGACGCGCCGGAGGACGGCGAGGCCAGGCCGGCACCGGCACCGCGGCGAGGCATCCTCAAGAAACCCCCCATTGCCCAGAAACCTGGCCTCGGGGAGGTAGGTGGGGCCCTGGTGAGGGTGTGAACTGGGCAGGGGGGGTGTTTTTGGCACGAGTTCTGACTTTTCGGCCTTGTCCCCTTCTCGTTGCAGCCCTAGCGAGACCCGGGCCCCGGGAAGGGCTGGCGGGGCCCCCACACATCACGTTGCCTTCGCGCTGCTGTGCCTTCACGCGCGGGGTCTCCTCAGCGCCCGGCCTGGAGAAAATCCCAAACTGGATGTTTTTTAAGGAATATATTTTATTTTTTTTTTGTTTTCCTTCTTTCCGAACTGTAGAGCGGCGGGGCTCCTGCGCTCCCCGGGCAGCGCTGAGTGCTCGCCTCCTCCTCCTCCTCCTCCTCTTCCTCCTCCTCCTTCTTCCTCTTCTCTTCCTCCTTCTTTTTCCTCCTCCTCCTCCTCGCCTGCCAACCGGCTCTCCCGGTTTAATTTAATTGGGGTTTGTTTGGGTTAATTTTTTTTTTTTTTTAAGGACTTTATCAGCACTAGAAGTTTTCAGTAAATGTAGCTCTACTGTACTGCTCGGACCCTTTCCAAGAACTGTGAACTGGTTTTACAGTAGGAAACTGGTGGGCTTTTCTTGCGACCGTTTTTTTAAATTCCCCTTTTTCCAGAGGAATATTTGACTTCATTTTGGCGTGGGATCAGCCCTCAGCAGGAAGGGAAACATTTGCCTTCCCCAGCACGTGGAGCGGGGCTTTTGTAAGGGAAAAGCAGTTACTGACACACACTGGCAATAAGGATACAAACGTTTTTATTTTTTTTTCCTTTTCTATTTTTTACTACTACAGCAGTGTCAAGGGATCAGTTGCATTATGTTTTATATTTAAGATAATTAGCAGAATTAAATCTAACCGTGGCCTACAGGAGCCGGGGGCTAGAGAAGTCTGCAGCAATAAGGAATTACTGATGTGGAGAGATGCGGGGGCAGAATCAAAATCCTGTCAGCTGTGTCTTCCCTTGGAGCAACTACCAGGATGTAGATTATTAAAGGAGCAATATTTAAAATACATTTATTTGTGTTGCTTTGTTGTTGGGGAGGGGGTTGATGACAGGGCCAGGTCCATGACAGGTTGGTTGCAGGAAACTGGGCCTGAGCTGTGGGGCAGAGAGAGGCAGTAAAAGAGTTGAGTGTGCATAAATATATCTATATATACACATAAATATATATATAGAGTCCTCTCTATGTATATGTAGCCATGGTTCTGCATGTGCCTATATATATGTGTGTGTATATATATATATATGCATTTTTGCATGTTTTATGTAGCTATACTGTTATGCACTATATATAAAATGTAATATATAATAGATAATTATATGTTATATATTATATATTATATAATTATATAATATATAATAGGCAGCTGTGTATGATACAGAATATCATATGGGTGATAAGACCGAAGCATTTAGAGTTCAGCATGACAGGGTGGCCACAGCTGCCTTGTGTTTAGGTGGTGATTTGTGAGGGTCCTTGTCATGTTCAGTCAACATTTACATCTCATCCCTTGTTACCTTCAGACCCAATTACAATCAAGCTTCATAAAAGCCACAGTAAAACCCAGGGCTTTCCCTCTCTGTGGCTGCCAAGAGGCTGTAAAGCAGTGAACCGGAATTACAAGTGGCTGTACCTCAGGTAAACACATTTATAAGGTGCTTCATTATTTATTTTAGTTAGGCAGCAGTCTCGTGGTGGCTGGGGTTCCACGTCACAGAACTGACCTCACCAGCTTTCTGGGCAGGGACACAAGTGCTCGTTTCCCAGCTCGTATGGCCAAAGTGCAATCCCCAGCAGGGCTCTGGTGTTGCCCTGGTGCTGCTGGGTGAGGCGAGCAGCTGCTCAGATCCTGCAGGTGCTGCTGAGACCTCTCCTGCCTGGAGGCTCACTCCCTGCCCAGCCTTCCCCTGAGCCCTGGGAGAGGGTTACACAGCCCTGTCCCTCGGGTGGCTGCTGTCACATCAAGTGACAATGACACAGCAGTGACAGGGGCCAACTCCCTGCTGAGTTTCGTTTCTTTCAGAGCCCTTTTCTCTCAAGGAAATGCTTTCTGCAGTAGCTCAAGGTCTATTTATAGACGGTGATAAAGATATATTTGCTGGGAGACTGACGTCACCCAACCACTCACACCATCACATTTCAGCATGGAAATACTGATTAATCGAGAATGCAAACTTTTAAACTCTCACTACCCTAAGTCTAGCCACAGCCCTACTTAAAATTTAAAATATTTGTTATATTTAAAGTTTAAAGAATTCAAAAATAAAATGTGGCTTTGAGATTGATGCTGTGGCTAAATGTAACTTGTTTACCCCCATTGCTGTCCCACTGTCATTTACTTAAAACCCAGGCCATCATAATCAAAAGTCTCAAAAAGTAGCAGCACAAATAAAAACAAGCTCTATAAACCACTCGAAATGTAATGTAAGTTAATTTTTGTACAAAAATTAATCTTACTGTCCAGTCTAAGATTTTTCTTGAGTCCTATACTTTCTTGGAAAGTGTTTGCTATTTGTAGCTGACAAAAATACCAGAACGACAAACTGTGTGTCTGCAAAGGTTTATTCTGAGACTCCATCAAGACATCCTGCTGTGCAGGATCCAATTTGCTAATGACTTTTAAATACCATTACTGTGGCTGTGGAGAGAGGAAGATGTTTCACTCAATGTGCTCCCGAGAACAAATTTTACTCAGTACCTGTAAGAGAAGCAGTGGAAAATAACCAAGTTGCGAAATATTCCGCCTTCTCCTCCCTTCCATCCAGGTGAGTAAAGTCCAATTTATTTTTTCTCAAAGCAGCTTTCAAACAGGCTGTTACCACAGCCCTCCTCCCTGCCCACCCTCTTGCTCCCTCAGTAGCCAAACCTCCCGTGACCACAGATCAGTTTGAACACCAGCACACGAAGCATCTGCAGCTCAGCAACGGCATCTGCAGAGAGCAAAGCTGGCAGAACACAAGTGTCAGATCACTGG
>VZTG01001431.1:44403-61938 GCA_013397845.1 Melanocharis versteri
GGGTGGCTGCTGTCACATCAAGTGACAATGACACAGCAGTGACAGGGGCCAACTCCCTGCTGAGTTTCGTTTCTTTCAGAGCCCTTTTCTCTCAAGGAAATGCTTTCTGCAGTAGCTCAAGGTCTATTTATAGACGGTGATAAAGATATATTTGCTGGGAGACTGACGTCACCCAACCACTCACACCATCACATTTCAGCATGGAAATACTGATTAATCGAGAATGCAAACTTTTAAACTCTCACTACCCTAAGTCTAGCCACAGCCCTACTTAAAATTTAAAATATTTGTTATATTTAAAGTTTAAAGAATTCAAAAATAAAATGTGGCTTTGAGATTGATGCTGTGGCTAAATGTAACTTGTTTACCCCCATTGCTGTCCCACTATCATTTACTTAAAACCCAGGCCATCATAATCAAAAGTCTCAAAAAGTAGCAGCACAAATAAAAACAAGCTCTATAAACCACTCGAAATGTAATGTAAGTTAATTTTTGTACAAAAATTAATCTTACTGTCCAGTCTAAGATTTTTCTTGAGTCCTATACTTTTTTGGAAAGTGTTTGCTATTTGTAGCTGACAAAAATACCAGAACGACAAACTGTGTGTCTGCAAAGGTTTATTCTGAGACTCCATCAAGACATCCTGCTGTGCAGGATCCAATTTGCTAATGACTTTTAAATACCATTACTGTGGCTGTGGAGAGAGGAAGATGTTTCACTCAATGTGCTCCCGAGAACAAATTTTACTCAGTACCTGTAAGAGAAGCAGTGGAAAATAACCAAGTTGCGAAATATTCCGCCTTCTCCTCCCTTCCATCCAGGTGAGTAAAGTCCAATTTATTTTTTCTCAAAGCAGCTTTCAAACAGGCTGTTACCACAGCCCTCCTCCCTGCCCACCCTCTTGCTCCCTCAGTAGCCAAACCTCCCGTGACCACAGATCAGTTTGAACACCAGCACACGAAGCATCTGCAGCTCAGCAACAGCATCTGCAGAGAGCAAAGCTGGCAGAACACAAGTGTCAGATCACTGGCGGGGAAAAAGTGCCTTGAAATGAAGCACACAAATAGAAAACAGGCTGGTACAGGCTCGAGGAAGTCAGGTAAAGAAACCAAACCACAGAACTCATGCAAATGTATGTTTTTAAGAGCCCTTGAAGCCACAAAAAGCAGCCACTCCTTTGCAAGGAAAGTTATTTTTCTGCTGTGGCCAACAAGTCATGAATTACACGAGTCTGGGCAGCACAATATTTAGGGATGGTATTTCCTGAGTGACCCACTCAGAAAAGTGACCTGAGAAACCCACAAGCACCAGCTAATACAATCACTTAAATGCTTCATGGGTATGCAAGTTTAAATGAAAACAAAAAAAATACAAAGCTGGCCTGGATGCCCCTCATACCATATGAGACCACACACCCCAGGCCAAAAGACATTTCCATATTTCTCCAGCAATCAGCATTTTCTCCTCAACCAGGTGCTCTCATTCCAGTGCTGAGAACTGGAGTCACTTTGTCACCTCCCATCCTCTGTGGCTGGCTCCCTTCAGGACTAACAAAGCCTCAGGAATTAGCCCATCCCGAGCAGTGGTTGCTAGAATAATGTGCAGTTTTAAGTGCACGAAGCAAGGTGTGGGATTATGTGGTGAGAGGAAACATTTTTAGCTTTGAAGGAAAAAATAATTCCTACTCATCACCTACAGGCGTGCAGAAAAAGCACCTTTTAGGGGTTGGAAATAATAAGCAGTATTAAAAAAATTGCTTTTAGCTTACAGCAGGATCCAGGGTATGCACTGGCACATCTCCCAGCCCCAGCAGCCTGGGATTTGTCCTGCAGGTAGGGGTGAAAATGGAGAGTGAGGCTGAGAGCCCAGGGACAGCCTCCTTCAGGGACAAAGTGTCCTGGGGCACAGCCTCAGCAGGGCACCCCTGAAACGTCAGTCGAGACTCACAATCTCTCAAAAACCCTCAAGCAACACGCCTAAAAACAAGTGACCAAGCCTCAGAGAGGTGAAGAGGCAAACCTGTAAAAGCCTGGCATGAGGGATGATTAATGTACAACCCAAGGGGACTCAAGTTACAGGAGCAAGGGCGAGGGCAGGACCTGCACAGGCTCCAAAGCCACTTCCAGGGAAGGGACAAGCCAAGGCCACACGAACACCACAGTGTGTCCCCGACACAACACCTTTTATTGAGGCATTTTGCTCTTTGTTTCCAACACCCAAGTGCCACCTGAGTCCCCTCCCTGGTGAGGTCTGACCCTACCTGGTGACACCTTTGCACTGGGAACAACACCCAGAACAATCTCCTGGGGCACCAAGCACAGGGAAGGGCCATTGAACCCCGGGTTTGGAACGGGCACAGCTGGAGTTCTGCAGCTCTTCAAGCTCCAAAACACAGAGCGAATTCTTAGAAGAGCCGAGCTGAAGAGCTGCAGCTTTTACATAACACCTTCCCCTGCCCTCGCCCACCTGCACTGAGTCAGCACAGCAGGTTCTCCTCATCTGCACTTTCCCTTTTCTGCACAAGGTTATCCAATCTCTGCAGCCACCACAAACAGAGCGGATGGAGAAACAATTAAAAAAGGGCTTTTCTTCCCTCATCAGTTACTCCGCACTAGGATTTCTGTTTCACGTCGCTACTAAAGCGACAGATATCACAGAAAATTACATCAGGTCTTTTCTGCCCTCTGACTCATATTCCTAAATAACTCTGGTTGACTCATTTCTCCTAACTTGGCTGAAATCGAAGATTTTCCTCTCTTAAAAAAAAAAAAAGAAACCAACAATAAAAAAAAACCTTTCTCCCTTCAGCTCTTCCAGATGATCCTGAACATTCCCACTACCTAACTGTAGGAAATTAGAAGGAAAGCAAAGTGATTTTACCTGACAGCCCACCCACCTCCTTGTCATGATCACAACACACACAATCTACTGAGAGCAAACCCATCCTGTATCAGCTCCATATAAAATGGACTCGCTTTATCCAGTCACTGAAAACACAGCCAACAGATTTACCATGAATAATTAAAGCAATTTCTTTGCAATTTTATGTTCTACATCCACCTACAACCGTGTTTACGTTGCTACAGAAAAGAAACACCATTAGGGTTGAAAATCATTAATATAACTGCACCACGACTGAACGGAGCCACAAAGGGACAGGACACCAAGAGATATGCTATTTTATTTAAAATCAGAACACAGTAGATAACAGAAAGACTTATTATGCAAACAAATCCACTGTATGTTTCACAACTTGCTCGGCATATAAAACTGCCCCTTATTAAGACAGTCCAGGATCACACAGAGGAACTGTTCAGGCACAGGACAACTCTGCCTCCTCTGAACGCCACGCAGCTCCGTGTGAGGCTAGAAGAACTGTCGGTTTGAGCTCTGTATCTACGTCATGATTCCAGTTTGAGAGGGCAGAGAGGTCCCAAGAGAGGTCGAGACTGAGGCTGTGGAGGTTGGGGCAGTAATGGGGATGGTCACCTCGACCAGCCAGTGCCCAGGTGCCTCCTGGCATCCCACGGAAGCTCGTGTTCCCTCCGGGGCCAGCGGTACAGAGGTGACCTGTCTGGATCAGCTGTGCTGGAACAACTGACTCCACCTTCTCTGGGAGGCAGCCCTGAGTGCAGTGAGACCCACCCAGGAGTCAGAACTGCTCGCTGCTGATGCCCAACCCGAGTCCCAACTCACAGAACTGCGTACAAAAGACTGGCACAAATCATGCCGCCCAAAGAGAGCATTTCCAATGCTACCAACACTCTAAAGCCGTGTTACACATTGTATTTAAAGGATTTTTCTCCACTCCAATTGCTTTGGGGAAGTATATGCTATTTGTAGCAGACATCAAAAATCCTTTTTATATATTTTTTTTTTTTTTTGGCAAGCATCGTGAGCCACCCCCTCTCAAGTCTCAGCTTGCCTATGGCATTTTAATCTCACTATCTTANACATCAAAAAAAATTCTTTTTTTATTTTTTTTTTTTTTTTTGGCAAGCATCGTGAGCCACCCCCTCTCAAGTCTCAGCTTGCCTATGGCATTTTAATCTCACTATCTTATAAACAGTGCAAATTAGTACAATTCTAAACATCCTAGCCAGAGAAGAATTTATTTATTAGCTATAACAGAACAGGAGAAGCTGTTGAAGGGCAACAGGTCAAAAGCACTGACACAGCTCTTGCCCAACTCATCCAGGTTAGTGTTTTGTCAAGTTTGTTGCTGAAAGGATTTGAACAGCTTTCCACAGTCATTCTTCTCCTTTACCCTTAAACATCACCAGCAGTCAAGTAAATATTTACAGTTTGTGTGCACACACACACACAAAATTAATGGCAAAACGTTTTCCATGAGCAGCTGGACTTCAGTTATGAGCTTGCAATAACTGAAACATCACATTAGTTACATCAGCTACGTTCAAACTCACCCATCAGTGAAGGCAACTATAAGCTTACAAATAGCAGATACAGCTGTTTTTTTCTGAAGTATGAGGGTCAGGTTTTTGTAAGTCAGTGCTCTCGAAGAGCCCTTAAATTAGAGTTAAGCAATGGCCATTCAAATGATAAAAATGCTAATATTCTAGAATTACAATCACAAGTAGTGATCCTAAGGCACATCAGCCACATGCATATGCAATAATGCATTGTTTTGCTTTCAGACAATAAAATTGCATCAGCTTTGTCTGTATTTAGTGTGCACAAGAGGTTGTTTTTAGATAAAGTATCCCTGAAAGGTCATTGTTATCACAAAAGTTACCAAAAGACAGAAGATTTAACAAGTAGTAAAAATATTTTTGGACTACTAATACCAATAAAGTCTGATACATAAAATGCAGTGCAAATTCACAATACACTTATCTATCACCCCCATCACTTCCGAGGATTTCCAACCCTCAGAAAAAAAGTTGGCACTTGATAAGTGTAAAACATACCTGGTTGTTTTTATGAAATCTTAGTAAAACTGACTTGGGAGTGTTTTAGAGTTTTTGTGTAGCAGGCTCAAAGTATGAATTTCTGTACTCAGACACCACCCTGGTAGCCCCCACCCACTTTAATTCCTTCTAGGACACAAACCATTTCTACAGCAGACTTATGTTTAGCATCCAGATACAACAGCTGCCATCCAAATACCAGCACTAACAGCACAGCAAAGTTACTTTGAAACGAGTCATAATTAACCATGCTTATACAAAGCTTCAGTGAGAAAATAATACCAAGAAAAGATATCACACTATTTAAAAAAAAAACCAAAACATCCTGTACCATCACTAGATTACAGAAAAAACACACTTTGCAAACAAATCCAATGCACATTGCTTCACAAAATCCCCCATCTATAAAAACTTGCCAGACTTACACTGGGGAATTGGTTCAGATGCCAGAACACTGACCAACCTTCTGCCCTTTGTCTTCAGAAGGCAAAACAAGCCAAATGACCATATTCATATTTTCAGAATCGAGAGCTTCCTGTTATGAGCTTAATTTCTGATTAGTATTTGCTAACCACCACACTCCAGAGGAAATGATTAAGGGACAATTCAGGTCTTACATAAAGAAAAAAAATAGATATTCTATTCTGACTGATATTGTTTGTTGTACAAATTTCCAAACAATGTAGTGCATTCCAGGACAACGATACCAAAAGGCTCTGAAATAACCAGGGGCTTTGACAGATTCTGGACTGATTGATAACAAATTCACAGACACATTCTGTGCAAACGAGTGCTAAAAATTGCCTCCCCCAGTGCTGGATTAAAATACCAGCATGTGTCTGCACCTTAGGCTTCAAGAGTCACATCAAGAGTGAAATCTGAGCTGCCCTAAAAAGCCAGTGGCATAAGTCAAGCATGGATTCTGTAAGATGCAAACAGCTACCATGGACTTTAAAAGGCTTTTCTTTTCTGCCTCCTTGCAGAGAAACATTAATTGCAAATTCCAGATAGATACACATGCCCCGAACTGCAGAACTAAAGGAAATGGGAAAGTTAAAAATAGTTCTGCCAAGCGAGAGACAGAGTTGAAGCATAAAATGAAATTGTGGAAATTCAAGTGGGCAATTACATGTGAAAATCCAGTATTTGATTAAGAAAATACCCTGCCTAGATTCCTGGAATCACATGGTATCAAAAGCTAAGCACCTGTGTAAAAAAAATCATTTCTGTATCCAAGGTGTGGAAAAGGAGAAAAAACCCAACTGTTAGAAAGAGTCTTAATAGGCAAGGAAATAAAACTGCCTGGTAAAGTGTCTATAAAACCCTAAACTGGCTCTACAAACAGTTTAGTTTCATTTCAAGAGACCAGGACTTTGAGGGTATCAAGCTATTTAGGAGTGGGAGTAGTGCCTACTTTGATTACACCCTCTCTAAGGTAACAACTGAAATGCAGAAATGAAACTCCTGTCATTTTCCCCATCTAAACCCCCCCCTGCAAGGTGTTCTGACAGGAGTTTCAGCTCAGTGAGCTCTGAAAACGTTGTGCACCCGGCCCTGGATGCAAAAGGATGCTGAGGGGAGTCCTGTGCACACCCCCTTCCCAGCAGCCAGATATGGTTGTTACCATTCCAACACTGTCAGGGACACAGAATTCCTCAGAGAGACAACCAGCTCCCCGTCTGCCACACATACATCCAGCTGCCATGGGAATACAGCAGAACACGGGAGGATGCTGATTTACCATCACTAAGGAATTCAGAGCCTGACTTGGTTTGTAACATCAGCAAATCCACTGTGAGTGGCTTCCCAATTCGATGGATTTACAGAATTTAGACCTTATCACCTTCCCAGGAAAACCTTGTCATCACTGACCTTTGCAAACAAACATCACCACATTTAGCAAAGCAATTGCAAACCTCTGTGCCACAGCTCGGCCTTTGTGCTCCATTGTGCAAAGAACAGAGGCTTCCCATTGCCTACAGCCAAGTCTCTGATGGGGGAAAAGGAAATATAAGCACCAATACGTAAGTCAGGCGCACCCAAATATTTACTGGAGGATAAAGCCAGGATGTGGTGGAAGGCGAGGTGGTCTTTGGGGAAGAGGTGGAGGATAGGGTGGTACAAACTGAGCTGGGTATCCCGGCTGTGGCGTGGGCTGAGCTCCTCCCGGCCGAGGCGGGAGAGGAGGGTACGGAGCACCTGGGTACGAAACGGCTGGTCCTGAACTCATGGCTGCAGTGAAGGGAGTGGGGAAGCGTCCGGCTGGGCCCGAGGGAGGCGGCGGGGGCGGGATCCGCCGGGGCACCACCGAGGGAGGAGTGTTTGCATCCGCCTTGTAGGGATCGGCAGGGGCTGGCGTGGGCTCGGGCGGCCTCGGCTGCGCCGGCGGCTGAGCCTGAGGAAGTCTCTGTCCCTTCAGCACCATTTCCTGGAGCTTCTCGATCTTCACCCGGCGCAGGTGAGCCAGCTTCCGCTTGCTCTGGTACTCGTCGATGAAGGAATCCAGGGGTATTTCACCATCAAGGAACTTTTCTGCCATATTCTGTCAAATACAGAACATTCTCTTAGGAAACAGCCTACTGCAACAGAATCTAAATGGCTCACATCCCAAAAATAGCATCATTTTGCCTGTGATTTTCCAGCTGGCATATGGAAGATGACTGGCATACTGAAGAATTTTAAGCAGAACTTTGTGTTAGTTATTACTCAGAAGCACTGAGAGTTAAATATCACTTTTGCATAAATTTATACTGAAGTAACAGCAGTAAAAACATCTGAATGTCGCTCTGAGCATTCCCCTGATCACCAGAGATGAGAACAAACCAAGTCCAGCAGCTTCCCAGATTGCCAGCTAAGCTGAATTACAGCTCAGTGCTGCTTGAATGCCAACAGAAACACCGGGAACTCTGTGAGACTCAGCACAGAGATTATTGCTAAGTCAGGTTTAAGACTCACCCTTACTTGTGGCTTTGGGTAAATGATGTTTAATAATTGAGAGGTGAACAAACATATAATCACAAAATTCACCTTGTCCTGGGAATGTCTTTTTACGATCACAACTCAAGGCTAATAAGCAAATTTTTCCTCCTGATTAATTACAGAAAATGCCTGCGTGCAAATCAGCAAACAAAACCAAACACTCCCATTATTCTCAAGCCAGACCACCCTTCAAGCACTTGTGTCACAGCAAGTGGTGACCACTGCTGTGCACCTGCACAGACACAGTGAAATCACAATGGAATATTTCACCAGAAACACTGGAGGAAAAGCAGCACAGGCACAGTTTTTTATTAGGCTACTAATTGACATCCATAATGAAGTAATACATATACCAGGCAAACTCAAAGATTCTTCAAACATTTTTATATTCTGTGAGTTTGAAGGCACAGCCAAGGAACTAAGAGGGCTTGGCTTTCTTTTCTAAAAAGGAGCACTTTCACTCTTAAACTTCAAAGATGTCAAGAGTAAAAAATTACTCAGATAAAAAAAAAATAAAACTGCTGGAATCAAATAGCTGTTCACTGAAGCCCAAAGCAAATACAAGACCATATTCTTAAAACTGCTCCTTAATCTGTCACATGTTCAACGCAGCAGTGCAGCCATGGACACGGGAAGGTTCTGGTAATGGGTGGAAGAGGCAGAGTTGGGGTGCTCTGTCATTACCTCTGTGTCCTCCTCAATCTTCGCCCCCTCGGTCTGCAGCAGGGCCAGCAGGGTCTCCAGGGAAGCGTTACTGGATTGTCTGTCTGCAAAGGCACAGCAAGAACAGAAAATGACAGCTGGCTCTAAGTGACTTCTAACCACACGACAACCTCTAAAGCACATTTGTACAAGCAGCAGACTCTGCAGCTCTAGACAGGGTGATGCACAGTAAGAAATATATGAAGACGTTCAGGAATATTGTCAGAGTGCTAAGAGCTGAAATTTAATTCCAATTATATATTTATAATATTGAAAGCACTTCTGCAAGTGCAGTATCAGATGTACAACAGAATTCAGTACAAAAGTTAAACACAATATTCCATCTGATTTATAAATAGCCACTGAAAATTTAAAGTGTTCTGCTCTTTAGCAAGGTAAATGAAATTGATAATTTAGAGAAGAGTAGGTCAAGGATAGGTAGGTGACAGGAAGAATCCACAGTATCTGTTACTAGATGTGACAGTCACTTAATAAATCATCATAAGTGTGATCTATTTCAGCACTACACAAGAATGACATTTCACTTTGTACCCTAATTCACACAGCTAAAAATCAGACACCAAAAACCAAACAACAAACAGGCAACAGATTTACACTCACTTAGAAAACAGCAAATCATAATTGTCAACAGCCAGTGTTACCTAGTTTTGTTTTCTTTATCTGGTATGCTTCAAAAAGAACTTGCAGCTCTTGGTATTTCTCAGTCAAATTTGATTTCAAAGACTCCAACTTTGGCTGGTACAGGAGATTTCCTTCTGCCAGACTGCGGTTGCTGGCAAGAGTCATGTCCTTGCTGTGCTGAACATTTTGGGCCTGGAATATAAATTAAAAACAACAACAAAAAAAAAGTGTGTGAAATTACAGTGAAATTATTGAGCAAGACAAAATGAGAATTTGAAAACTTTTAAATAAACAAAAGTAAGCTCCATGTAAAAATCAGTGCTGTGGCATTGGACCTGCAACTGATGAACAAATGATGAACATTGACAGATAAAGCAACAGCTCTTGAAAAAATCTGAATTCCAGCAGTGAGATACAATGAGTGCAGAAGAATGTCATCCCTTATCTTGTTAACATGTGAAAAACAAGGACTGCATCGTGACTGTTCCTTCTCCAGAATATTCTTCCCCAACTGTGTTACACCAATCCTGGATTAATGCCAAAAGCTTCATTTTTTCAGTTTAATCCTTCTGCTTAACGTTTCCTAGCCTAAAGAAAAAGTGACAATTCTCACACACCCAAGATTCAGCCAGATTCCAGTTTGCTCACACTCACACATGCACATGATTTTATCAAGAGAGCCTTCAGGAGCTTTGGGAGAGCTGAGTGTTTGGAGAAGTCTGCCCTGGGTGTCACATTAGATTCGTTAAAATATTCAGACATCAAAAGGGAAAAAAAAAACAACCAAGGGATCTGATTTCAGATTCTCAGTCTGAATCAACAAGTGGAATAGTCCTCTCAGGGCACAACAGACTAATTCTACTGAGCTGCCTTCAAAATCAACAGACGTTTGGTACATTTTTGTGAACTCCTCCATCCATATGCCTCTTCTCGTCCAGGTTATCCCCAGATATTGCTCTCCAAATACCAAAGTTTTACTCTCACCCTGTTCTTGCCAGACCACTTTGAAACCCAACAACAAGAACCAAGGATAATGGAGAGTCCCAAATTCTACATCAACCCCAATTCTACTCCAAATTGTGAAAATCAGAACACTTTCAATTTTGTTTTGTTTTCTCAAGTTCTCACATCAAGCCTGAATAAGCATCCAGCCCAATGCTTGTGTTCAATGTGGATCCTTTCCAAGAATAAAAAGAAAATCTTCTTCTTCCCTTTGAACCTAATGCAAAATAATTTAAATTAAACTGGTTTCCATTTGTTTATTCTCATATGATCCAATCTTGTTAGGACTGTTGCTTTCAAAAAGCTGAAGCCCCCCTATTTTACATTTTTTTTAAAAACAACTATGAAGGGAACTAAAATACACAGGATTTAAAAGCTTAATTACTGGCATCCAACCTCTTACCAACCTCCTGCCACCACCACAAGCCTTGTTACTCGCTGGCTCCTCAACTGCCAGCCAAGGAAAATTGTGTGCAAAAAGACCGACGGTTTCTGGTGCCTCTTCCACCATTTTAATGAGCTCACTACTTCCTTTCAGCAAATTCAGTATTTTCATTGCTTGGGAGGCTGATATTCTCATTTCAAAGCAGGTGCGCAGTCAGTCAGGGAAGACCAGTTCAAGGAGGGAACTTTGATCTCTCTTTTAGGATGAAGAAGATTTACATTTACCCAGGGCAGAAAAAAAGCCAGTGGACAAAAACCTACAAACCTTTCAAGAGCACAAATACCAGGAAAAGGAAGCTTTTACTAAAATCATATACAGTAAAGAGAAGGTAGAACTCCAGGTAAACAGAGTAAGAAAAGGCCTCCTTAAGTCAGGTGAGACTTTTGTGATGTTGTCCCTGCCTCAAGTGACAGAATATCTCTCAACAGAACCAGCAGGAGGAAGAAGCAAATTCCCAACCTTTTATAATGATTTGCTGAACAACTTTACTTTTAAATCATTTCAGATGTGTGAAGATGAGTAAATGTCACTATGACATGATGTATCTGACTTGTAAAAATAAGAAAAATGACTAATATGCCCTGCCTACATCTAAGGCAGGGTGACATCCTGTCCTTTGCATCTGATATCTAATAATTATGGACTAGACTAAACTTTAGCAAAACTCTTACAAATACTTGTTTTAAACCGAAAAAGTTAAGGTATTTGAAACTGCACTTTAAGTTACAGTGCTTGAAATTACACAGGATTTAATCACTAAACTTTTTCCATATTACAGCACTTCTGACAAGAGCATATTTTTTCTAGAGAAGTTGATTAAAAATTGTAATTGACACTTAATGTTGAATTAAAATGTCACTGCTGAAGTCTTCACTTCCAGCATTGGTCTGCGTCAAATTTCTTTTAACAATGCACACTTGGAGAGATGAGAAACTTGACTCTTACCCAAAACCATGAGAAGAATCAGTTCCTCAAATACAAAGCAAACTTAGGAATGATGTTTAATGGAACTTAAGGAGGAGCTGGTGAAGACCCATCCACCTGTTCAGGACATTGAAATACTTCATGTCACTGAAAGAATTTTGAAGCCTGTGAATTCAATTTCACAACAAACAGAACAGATATAACCCCAGAGTGATGCAGCATGAATACAGTCATGATTTAAAAACCAGAATAATATCTGTCACTGATGTTAAGGTCTGTGTAAGAAACTTTACAGCAAATGTTCCACTACACTTGGAAGTTAATTTGAGGAATCAGAAAGCAAACACTGTAAAATCTGAGTAAAGAGTGCTGCAGAAAAGCTTTCAAAAAATGACTAATTTAAAACTGAAAAAAAAAAAACCAGCTGCAAAATCATCCAAGGGTCAAAGCCACAGTGAAGCATGAGCAGTCTATTAAGATTATCAGTGCAGCACAAAGCATGCTTTCAGCATCCATTCACAGCCTTTCACAAGCCCAAGACAAAAGCTGAGGAAGGAATAAATCCAACAAAAGGTATTTTGTTGTCACATGGGCCGTCTGACAAAAATATGCATTAGCAGGGGACTGCTCCTGCACTGGTTGTTCACCTGCCCACTGGAAGTGCGAGGAAAAAAGGTATTTAGAGATAAAAGCCAGGAGCATGGGACTCCAGCAGAATTCCTAACGAGACTCTTGAGGTCATGAGCACTTCAACAGGCAGGAAACATTAATCTGAAACCAGATGAAAATACCAGTCAGAATCGCGAGCCACAATGAGACAGGACGATATTAAGGAGAACATACGCCTTTTTTCTGTGGTTGTTTTTTTTAAGTGCTAAGCTGTCACTTAAATTCTGAATTCTGAATGGGACAAATTGGGCAGCCATACTGAGCTGCTTATAAGGGGATTTTCAGGGCACAAGGATTGCTCAGTCCTGAGCAGACCACTCAATACCAAACTGTGCTGCAAGAAAATGAAGCCGTGGACACAGGGAGGTTATGAAAAACAAAACTCACGGTTTCTGCTGCGCTTCAAAACTTAAGCTGTTTAAAAAATTAACTTCTTTAACGGACATAATTTGAATAATTTTACTCAAGGATTTACTTAATGAGCATTTCCAAGAGCAGGCAGCAGCAACTGCTTTGGGAATTTGGAGCCTACTGCTTTTATGAACTGCAGCTTTGTTTCATCCCACTTTTAAAAAAGGAAAAAAAAAAGTGCTGGATAAAATTAAACCAGAACTAGTACCAGCTTAGCAACATTCATACTATAAATGTTGATCCCTTACTCCAAAATAATGGTTTGCAGCAGGAGTTATTTGTGTAAAACGTCTCTGAGAAGCGTCACTCCGGTTCATCCAAAAGCACATTCCCAGAGGAGCTGCCTCCTGAGAAACTGAGCCACTGCAATCCCGACTGCCCACAAAGTCCACCAAGAGCTGCTATAATTATAAGCTTGCTCTGGCCAGCACCACAGCAAGGAGTCTCTTGGTACCTTCGAGAAAAAGTCTCTTAAGGAGCTATAAATAAAAAGCAGCTTTGTGTGGCACCGTTTTAATTGCTTTATACATAGGACACATCCACGTTAGTTTTAGATTTCTCCAGCCTTTACCATTCCCACATTCTCTTTCACTTACACATACTTGTAAATTAAGAATAAAATATGCAGTCACAATGTGAAAGTATTAAGATGCACGTTTGGAGTGTCAAATTAACCCCTGAAACAGGAGCTGACAGGTGCAGAGTAGGAAAGAGACTTCTTTTACAGAAGATTTAGGAGTGCTTTTCATCAAGGACTGGTGAATAATAATACACCCCCTAACAACATCTGTTCTGTAATAAATATTAAAACATACTGCAAAGTAATTAGATTGGCTAAATTTAGCTCTTCTGATTACTTAAAAATGACAAAATAAAGCTTAGAAGGTAAGTTGCAGTTCCTAGACATTTCTTGCAGAGGCAAGACACTCAGCACTGCAATTTGCACTCATCAGACAGCCAGGTTACTCATTTGATGCTCAGCTAGAAGAGAAAAATCTGTAGTTGTCACCAAGTCTAATTCCTAACTTTGCAACTAAATTTCATGTTTGGCCAACAAGAACATGACCACTTGCACAATGTGGTTTTAGGACAGGAGTAGGAATCCAAGAAATCTGGGCATGAATGCACATAGTTTAACTTGGACTTTCTGCCCTGCATGATCTTTTCAATCAGCTTTTGAGAAAAGGACTATGCTCAAAAAATTCCTTTTGTGCTTGCCAGTGTACTCTGAAATGCTGGAATGAGAAGAAGGCAATACATTTCTGACTTCTTGATTTCACATAATTAAGGTATTGAAAAGCAAGTAATTTTTGGCCGTGGAACCTCAGCAGTCAGTAACACAACACTGCACTGTTACAAAGTGATGCTCCAGGAGATAAAAAAGGAAAATTCACTTTCACAGAGAAATTCATCAAATCATCACCAGTGTCAGGTCACAAATCCTCTCATCTGTGCTTTTTAGAGCTATCTCAACGAGACTGACTTTTATAAACAAATTACTTTTATGACCCTGCCCCGGCAGGGGGTTTGGAACTAAATGATCTTTCAGGTCCCTTCCAACCCAAACCATCCTGTGATTGCCTGTTTCATGGAGATGAATGCTGTACGTGCACTACAGAGATCAACCTGTAAGGATGTTCAAAAAAACCCTCCTCAGCTTCTAAAGACTGGGAGTACCAGACAAGGAGCTTCCTTCCTCTTTCTCGCAGACAAGATGTTCGTTGTTCAAGCCCTGCAAGCCCAGAGGCTGCAAACCCAAGCTCAGAGACAGGAAAAGAGGCAGCTCAGCTCTGATGCCACAGTGTCACACACCTGGGGACACACGTGCAGGACGTTCTGCAAGCACATCACCCCGTGGGCACGCACAGACACAGATACACACCCCCACAAATCCTGCTCAAATGCCACACAGGAATACATTCCCTGTAAGGCTGGAAGCGCCTATTTTTAGCTGTTAGCAAGAAAGCCAAGTGGTTTTTCCAAATCATCCTCCTTTGTGAACAAAACATTAGGGTTTGAGCTGGGTTTCCCTCGCAACAAGGAGAACAAAGGGTTTTTTCAATTATGGAATAATCAGCTTTAACCAACTCTGCCACTGGAAATACAAGTGACCTCAGAGAAGTGACTTGGGAATCGTGATTTAATTGGCACGTCATAGTAAAATTAGGAATTTAAGGACTTTGGAATAACCCTACAACCTAGGTACATATGGACTGACAGCCAAGTAGCAGTGAAGTCACCATGGTGCCTCCTTAATGTCCAGGATTTCCCTCTCTCCCTCTTCCTGCCACACACTTCCCAGGGAAGACTCGGGCCTCAGCAGCACAAGCTCAAGCAGTAAACAATTCAGTGAAGGCAAAAACAGAATGAGGAAGAAATATCCAAGCATGGCCAATTCCTTCCAAGATGGGTAAACACATTTCTAGTTGAACAGACTCCAGTAAAAGCCTCCACATCCAATAAAAGAGGATTATAGCAGACAGCAGCACAGCCGTGTTTCCACACAGCCTGAGCACCTTCAAACCTGGCCACATTTCCCAAACACCACAAAATATTCCCTCGGGCCCAGAGAACTTTACTCTACAATTTAAAAGCCTTCAGATGCCAAAAAAGAGGAAAACCTGAGGGTCAAATTGAGAATATGGGCTGGCTGTGTAGTGAGGGAGGATCTTTCCTACTGAGGTAATGGGGTTTTCTGTCACTTCTAACTTACAGTCTTAAGCCCACACCAACAAATAAACAACAATAAAGAGCCCACTGAGCCAGGCCTCGTGTTCGTGTCCCTTGTCAGAGGTCACACTGGAACCAGCAGCACTGCACCCGTTCACATCTTCACAAAGTTAAGCCCATTATAACCCGCTGACTTTCCTTAAATAGCTTTTATTCAGCAGGGTGCTCCTGCCCCCAGCAAACCACGGGGCCTCCAAGAGCTCTGAACATTCTACTTTCCACAGCACCGCCTGTTTCTTCTAAGTTCTCAAAATATAAGCTCGCACGAAAAGTTATTAGGGCTGCCCCACTCTCAGAAATCTACCGGCACAAAGTTCAAGATCCAAATCGTTGCATAATACAGCAAATAAATTCCCCAGGACACCTCATCAACCCAGCCCCAGCCTTCAATGGGCCTCTCCATGTGTAATACTTTGACAATCTGGCTCGAGGTGATCTGGAACAACTTCCTCAGCAGCACCAAAAGGGCCAGAATCTTGGTTTGAGAGAATACAATTATAACTGATTTCACTTAATAAACTAAGCTTCTTTCTCAAGAACATGTTGCCACTTTTCTCTCCTCCTGGGGCTTTTGTCCTCTAATTTAAAATAAAAAAAAAAAACCAAACCCCAATAAATACAGGACCCAGAGAAGCACAGCACATTTTTTCTTTTAAAGTTTTCATACATACAGTTTTATTTTATTTGCTCTTATCTGACTAAGAGTGGAGTCTTTCAGACACATCTGTGGCCAAATAAACCCAGAACAGTCTCGTATCTGAACTGTAACACACAGTGTCCATTGGCACATAGAAAAACCCGTTTAAGACACTCGCAGCCAGAGGAAGAAAACAGGCTCCTATTTTGTTTTAAGAAGCACAGATCCACAAGCACGACTTAGAGCCTGATGCACTGACAAAGACACTTCAAATAGGCAAAACAAGCAGCAGAAAAGCCTGACAGCCCTCGCTGCGCTCAGCATACCAACCGGGGCACACAGAAACCTCTTTCACATTGTTTTGAATTCTCCCTGGCAAAACCCTTCACCACGGCCAAGGCACAAAACAAGGGCTGTGCGAACGGAAAAGCTGATCCCACCTCCGGGCCGTCAGCGTCTCCTCATTCAGGGGTTGAATTAATTTAATTTAGCGTTTTCAGCCCGGCGAGCCCTCACCCCTCCTGTGGCACCCAGCGGGCACCGATCCCCCCGCCGCGGGCCGGCGAACAAAAGGCCGGGAGGGCCGGGAGAACGAGGGCCGGGGGCGGCAGGGAAGGGGGAAGCAGGGAAGGGACCCGGCAGCGCTTCCCGCAGCCCCGCGGGCTCCTCACGCACCGGCAGCTCCACGGCGGGGCNCGGGCACCGCCCTCAGCGCCCCCTGCCGGGGGGGCGTGTCGGGGCGTACCACGGGGGCTGCGCGGCGGGAGGGGGGCGCTGCTGGACGGAACCAAAGGGGGCCCGGGGAGGGGGGTCGCGGTGGCTGAGCAGGCCCGGGCTGTGGGGAGCGCCTGTGAGGAGGAGAAGCCCCTATGAGGGGGAGAAGCCCCTGTGAGGAGGAGAAGCCCCTGTGAGGGGAAGAAGCCCCTGTGAGGGGTCCGTGGGGTGAAGCCCATTGAGGGGTCTGTGGGGTGAAGCCCCTTGAGGGTTCCGTGGGGTGAAGCCCCTGTGAGGGGAAGAAGTCCCTGTGAGGGGTCCGTGGGTGAAGCCCCTGTGAGGAGTCCGTGGGTGAAGCCCCTGTGAGGGATCTGTGAGTGAAGCCCCTGTGAGGGGAAGAAGCCCCTGTGAGGGGTCTGTGGGTGAAGCCCCTGTGAGGGGTCTGTGAGTGAAGCCCCTGTGAGGGGTCTGTGGGTGAAGCCCCTGTGATGGGTCTGTGAGNGCGGGGAGTCAGTAACCCCCCCAACACCGAGCGGCACCGGGGGGACCCGGCGGGCTGAGGGGGGGCGGCCCGAGGCGAGGCCGCGGCCGGGGGAGTAGGAGGCAGCCCCTCACCTCTTCCATCTCGCGGGCCATATCCTGGAGCTGCTCCTCGTCGTCCAGCAGCGCGCTGAGCTCCTGCAGGCTCAGCGCCTCCAGGCGCCGCGCGTCCAGCGCCATCCCGGCCCCGCTCCCGGCCCCGCTCCCCC
>VZTG01001431.1:62571-87805 GCA_013397845.1 Melanocharis versteri
CCCTCCCCCAGCGCCGTTCCCTTCCCTGGACACGCTGCAGCCCCTCGATGTCCTTGCTGAATGGAGAGCCCAGAAGTGGACACAGGACTCCAGGTGTGGCCCCGAGGATGCGGCTGCTGGGACGCTCGGAGGTCGGACGGGTCACTGGGGTGGCTCGGACTCTGTCCTGTGTCCTGCCGGACAGAGCTGAGCTCTCAGAGACCCTTCCCAGCCCCTCCAGCACAGAGCTCCTGCCTGGAAGTGCCGTAGCCGCTCGTGGCCTCCTTTTGTTTAAAACTCCACAGCTGTAAATTCGGGAGGAAAATCAGTAGAATTAACTCGCATTTCCTTACCAGGTTGGGACTTGGCTGGAGTAAATCTCAAAAGAGTGATTGCATTATTGTTCTCAAGCCTAGGCTGAATATGTATTTAGGTTAAAAATAGCTAAAAATCGTATCTGGCCAAGCTTTGGTGTTAGGTCATTCCATCCATCTTAAGCACTTCCTTCTTCGACAGTGAAGGTCAATAAATAATCTGTCAAAGATGTGTTTCACAGTAAATTTAAATACTTTTGAAATGCAATGTAGTAAAAACTGCGTCAATTAAACCGCCATATATTTTGTTCTTCTGATTCATATCAGTCATGTCACCGGCACTGGAGTAGGCAGTGTGTGGTAACCCTTAGGAGCAGCAGCTCCCCAATTACTGCTGCTGTTAGCAGAGCTGATAAAGACAATTATGCCTGGAAACAATTAATTGTGTTAACAGAGCCTAAGTTATATGCATCACTTGGCATGCACCACCTTCCTGGCCTGCTTTTGTCCCTACGTGGGTGTGGGTGTGTGTATTATTTCCGTGTGTGTAACTCTGGAGAGAGAGCCAGAAGGAACCAGGAGCCAAGGGAGCAGGGGAGGAAATGGCCACGTGGTCCTTGTCCTCTGGAGTTGATATCTTTGATCTAACTGGAAAAAGAAGAATCCATCTAGTGACAGAATACACTTCTGATGCAATGAAGTTGCAGTCACCCTCAGGAAGTGACCCAGCAGCTCCTGGCAGGACACAGTGATGACGTGACAGCTTTATGGTTGTTCTTTTGTCCTGTAGCTAAACTCGGCTCCCCATGCCTCTCACCCTCCCAGAAGCCCTCTTTGTCATTATTATCCACAGGGAATAATGACCAGCAAGGTGACCCTGCTAGAGGAAGCCTTCCAGGCCTTCTGGCTGCTCGGTGCAGAGGCATTCCACAATGGGTGCACCCAGAGGGAGGTGAGGGCACGATGTTTGCGCAGCAGGAAGCTGAGCCCAGCCTGCTGAGGGTGGGGAGAAGGTGTTTGGTGCTGCGGGCATGTGCCAGCTGTCACAGCCCTCACCCACCCCAGCACACCTGCCTGCTGCAGGTATGTGCTCTGCGCCAGGTGAGTCAGCAGCTGTGCCCTGGGCACCAACGGGGGTTTGCACAGCCACTGCCTTGTTATTTAAAACCAGGAGATAGTCGCCCTGCCAACACCATTCCACGTACCCTGTATTTGCACATGCCCATCAAACAGAGCTACAGCCGTGTGTTAAACCTGCTGTAAATCTGCACATGCAAACACACGTACAGATACACACACATACAGAGGAATTAGGTGAGGGATTAGGAGAAGCTCGTTCTTCCCAAGAGCATTGGTAATTTGAACTTCATACCATAACTAAATAAATAGTTTGGGGGGAGTGTGGTTTAGAAGAGTCTGACTCAGCTTCATGTTGTAAATCTAGTTTTACCACTGCCTCGCTGTGTGATCCTGAGTGGAGTTCTCAGATTCCCTCAACTATGGTGCCTTTTGCTTAAAAAGAGGGATGATAAGAACTGCTCAGTCCCAGGTGAGAACATAACTTGTTTGTGCTCAAGTACAACATACATTGAAAATACTACTTCTCCCTGTGTAGGTAATTTGGATTCTGGTGATGGTGGAGAGGAGTCTGCATTAAACATCTGGGTTGCTTTCAAGTACTTTGGTCAGCACCTGCATGTGATTGAGTTCTCCAGTTTTCCAGAAAAGCAGTTGAGACATAAGATGGAAGTCAACTGCTTTTGTATAATTATATTTTCTACTTGGCCAGGTAGGAGGGTGCCTTCCCATTCTGCAGTCTTCATGGAAGATAAAGGGTTTGTGACAGCACATCACTTGGACAGGATATGAAGGATTGCAGATAAACCAGGATTTTGGGCTACAGGGTTTATCAAATATTGCAGTGCTGCCGGCTGGGATTTATCATCGCCCCAGGCTTGGTTCCTATTTGCCTTTGCTGAAATCCTTTTGAAGGGTGACAGCATTCGAGAACATTAGAACTGTAAGCAGGCAAAGTACAGAAGTCAGGATTTCTTATTACAGGAGAAATGGAATAAAAAATTTTGAAGATTACAGGGGAAACCATGTCATGGTGAATAAGAAGTCGGGCTCCAGTCTTGGGGAGAACTGGCATCCAGACTAGTTTAAATAAGATGTGACTTTTTTTTTCTATTTAAACTTGATCTTGAATTTCCTTCTGGTACCTCATATCCTTTTACGGTCAGTAGCACTGCACTCATGCATATTTATTAGATTTAGACATACTTTGCAAGTCACCTTCACATCTTATTTTCTTTTCCTGGACAAACTGGTTGGTTATGTACACATTGAATTTGCAAATCTCATCTTTGGCGTATATTAACCCCTATTAATCTGGTTGCTCAATGTACAGATAAGTTTTTGGGCTTATTTGCAGTTTAACTTCCTTCTGTATATTAAGCACAGCCCATACTTCTGTTTAGATTTCACAACCCAGATTCCTTCACACATGGAAATGACCTGCATATTCAGCATCCTGGCAGAGAAACAGCCGTTCTTTTGGAGAGATCAGTGCCCCTGCTCTCTGAGAGAGAGCAGGAATTAGGTGTTTGTAAGGTACTCCTTCCTTTCAGGGAGCTGCAGGTGTGAGAAGAGCAGCAGGTTTATTTACCTGCACATATTTTCTTTGCCTTAAGCTCGCAGTGAAGCTGGAATAGAAGAGGCAGATATTATTTTTCCTCCCCAGACTAAACCACAGCTCTGAACCCGAGCTAGAAGCACTTTCTGTTTGCTTGTGGCACTTCCAGACCTG
The DNA here is from genome assembly GCA_013397845.1 of Melanocharis versteri. Lineage (NCBI taxonomy): Eukaryota > Metazoa > Chordata > Aves > Passeriformes > Melanocharitidae > Melanocharis > Melanocharis versteri. The sequence goes on from VZTG01001431.1 coordinate 65,674, forward strand.
CTGAAGGCCTAGAAAGTGCAGCCACTGAAACACACACAGTTGGTTATTGAGGCAGAGGTTGGTGTGCCAGGAGAGAAGTTGTTGGAATAAACACAGCTGTGTTTTTTCCATCACTCTGTGCTCATTTACTGGGTCAGTCAGCCACAGACCCTGGCTGTGCAAAGGTACAGGGTAAATCTCTGTCCCTAGGGAAGCACTGGGACTGTAGGATCCACTCTCAAATTTCACCTTGGATGGGGTTTTCTGCTGTTTAAATCAAGTAAAGCTGTGGTTATACCTATTACAGGGAATGGTCAGAGCTTATTAATAGTGAGGAAAACAACCTGCCATGGGATATACAGTCAACTTTGCAATCAGTTGGGCTTTCAAATGCTTAATTGCTTACAATTCTGCCAGGACAATCTTCAGTGCCCCCCGGTTAAGGTTTCAGATGAACCCCTCCGAGTTCCCTGTGACGACTTTTCCCTTTGAAGAAAAGAAACCTTTTATCTCCATCACTCTAATTGAGAAGCTCTCAAACTGATTTTGTTCACGTTCCCCTGTAAATGACAACTCTGGGCAAAGCCACAGCCACAAAATACTACAGTCCAGGGTTTCAGAGGGAACAGTGGCCTTGTTTCCAGGAGAATGGCCTGAAACACAGACTGCCCACAGGCAGCCAGGCCCAAGAGATTGGGCAGCTCCAGAAAGCAGCTCGTGTTCCAGCACTGGAGCAGTTCCCACTGCTGCTTTGAGTGAAGCACAGCTTTACTTCCAGGCTCAGCCTGGCTAATGGGCTTGTCTGACCCTGATTTTCACTTCAAAAAGAAGCCAGAGTTGGAATGATTTAGAAAGGCAGGATTTTCTGTACAGTCCCAGGGTTTGTGCCGGCAAAAATATCTGCATTAGATTAATTCTGCTGGATCCCTGGTGGTGTGTGGGGCTCCCACCCATCTTCCAGGGAATAAGAAAACCCTCATGGTTTTAGCACACAAGCAGTGCCACTTGTCACATGCCAACAGCACAGTAAAAGGGCCCGTTCAAGTCACAAGATGAGAGGCTCAGTGGAAAAGTAGCCTTGAGTTATCTGGATGCAGAAGAGAGAATTCAGCACCTGTGGCAATGAACAAAGTCAGGCCCTGTTATCAGCTTGGACTGGTGCCACCAGCAGAGACAATCTGCTGTTTCCAGTGTGCCATTTCAGCTGAAGCTGTTTGGACCTGACCTGGGAATACAATGATGGGATTATCATCACAGCAGGCTTGGAAAACAAGGTTCCCTTCCTGAAATTCAGTGTAGTTTTTGCAATAAAACTAATCTGATTGCATCCTCCCATTCTCTTTTTACAGCCCTGCCTGGGAGGGACACACAGGACACAATCAAATTCTCTTTCCTGGCATCTCATGTACTAATGATCATTGTCCTACCCACACTTGTCAGGGTGAATTGGCTTCCCTAGCTCCTAGGTAACCCAATTTGGGTTTACCCCCAGTTTTTCAATTAAGCAGAAATTAATTCCACTTCTGTGAACCGGTGGCCACATTCTGCTCCCGGGTACTGATAAAAATGCAGAATTAATCACTTGCCTGTCTGTGTTGGGTGGAACCCCCAACCTCCTCATACCCACAGTGCAAATTCTCATCAAGCAGGAACTCCAGGCCATTTACTGAAGGGGTGATTGAGGAGTTCAGAGCACCACACAGGTTCCCTAAGCAGAGGGAGGGAAAACAAAAAGAGATCTTGTTCTTCTTCTGAGGCACAGATTGTTATCATATCACAAAAGCCAGCAGCTGAAAAGATTTCAGTCAGGAAGCAGCGTGCCTTGAGAACGGGTTAGACTGCCTGTCCTTCTCTGGGAGACTGACACCCAACGGGATCTGGGATGAAAATGAGTTATCCCGACTGCTGGGCTCACAGCCATTATCAGATGCTGAAGTGTTTTACATACCTCCTTCTCTGTGGGTTCCTCCTGTCATTCCCCAGAACACGTGCAGAGCAGCTGCATTCAGCTGTGGTGTCAGATGAACATTACCTTGAAAACCCGGAAAGCAAAAAACACCCCCGACCAGAGCGGTTCGACGTTGAGTGGCAGAGGTAGTATTTTATTTTTTTTTTGAGCATCCCTCCTCAAGGACACTAAATTTAGAGTTTGTAAAACATCACTAAATGAAAACAAAACATTGCCAATAACAAAAATGCAAACCTGCTGAAAAGGAAAATGCAGCAGCATTCAAGTATCAGAAAACATGAGAGCTAAAGTACTTGAGAGAATTTCTTAAATATGCAGAGTCTGAAGTCAGTGTTCCCCTAGAAATGCTATTTTTAAAACAGCACCTGCCTGGCTGCATAGGATTTTTCACCAGTCTATAGCAGGATAACACTACTAAGCCAGAGCCGTTACCCCAAAGGGCTAGGAACAACACATTTCTTTCTATCCCTCATACTAAAATAAATTATATTCAAAGAAACACATTATAAAGTTCAGGCAGCTGAAGTTGGACTTCAAGGAACGTGACTGAACGGATTTCCCATGCAGTGAAGTCGCTAGCATGGCCTGAAGCTGAACGAAGCTTTGGTGGGATTTATAAAGTGCTGTCTTTTAGTGTTTTATGCCTGTCTTTAGTAGTGTTTTTTTCACACCAGCACCGGGGTTGTGAGTTTAAAAAAAAATTCTGAAGTAACAGACCAATTCTCAGTGGATGCTGGAGCCAGACAGACATTGCACAGTGCACACAGATAACATTAAAAAACTACAAACAAATCAAACCAAAAAAAAACCCCAAGCCCCAAAACCTAACCCCGTTATGGTAAAACGTTTCGTCCTTAAAAACAAACACCCACCAAGCACCAAGAGCAAATCAGAAAGTGACATCTGCCTCCCGGTCCCCTGGCTTGTCCCAGCAAGGATGGATACTACATGATACAAGCTCAGCAGCAATGGTTGGGAGCCTGAGCCTGCAGGCACTCAGTGCAAAACTCTCCCGGCATTCAGCTCCATGGGAGTGATCCACTTTTCGCCAAAGCCAAAGGGAACTCCTTACAGGCTTCAGCCAACTTTGGATTAGCCCCATAGATTGACAGAGGGAGCAGGACCTTGTTTTACAAGTCACCGTTTTTCTATCCAGCCACAAAAGCCACCCCCTGAAATTCCTGGAGGGGTTTTCAACCTTCCCCTCCACGCATGCATTTAACATCCATTACAGTTAATAGCAGTTACACATGCAGATCGATGGGAGAAAAGTCCCAGTCGAGAGGAGTTACTGGTAGTAAGAAAAGAAACCCAGTAGAAATGCTGAGAATTGCTAAAGACCCGGCTCCCTCGAGTGAATCCCTGTTTTGCCAGCGGGCAGGTGCCCGCCGGGCCGTCCTGCAGGAAGCTCTATGGTGTGTGTTTGGGTGTGCAGGGGGTGTGACGCGGGGCGAGCCAGCGGCGCCGTTCTGCCACCTCCGTCTCAGCGTCCCAGGGAGCGTCCGAGCGCCGGCCGTGGCCCCCTCACTTGGGAGCAGCGTTGGTGTAATCGTCCTGTGCCGCGGCCGGCAGGGAATGGTCTATCCTGAACTCCTCCTCCAGCCCACCGGGCGCCTTGGCCGAATCCCCCCGGGCTGCAGGCTGGACACTGTCCGTGCCGCCCCCCTCCAGCCCCAGGATCTGTCTCTGCACCAGCTTGGAATAAAGGCCTCCTTCTTCCATCAGCTCCTTGTGTGAGCCCTGCTGCACCACGCGGCCCTTGTCCAGCACAATGATGTTGTGTGCCCTCTCCACAGTGCTCAGCCTGTGAGCTATGACAAGCACCGTGTGGTTCTGCAAGTCGCCGTAAATTGCCTGCTGAATCTGCGGGGAGAAAAGGCGTTAGTGCCCGGGCACTGGGAGAACAGCAGCTGTGTGGTCTGAGTCCAGAAACCTCTGGACAGGAGATCTGTTCTCCTCTGGCTCCCTGCAGCACTACCAGCACCAGCACGTCCGGCCCAGCTCCCGGCTGCAGCCCAAAGACCATCTCAGTCCAGCCAGGTGAGGTATGAACACAGGTCTGATCCTGCAAGCTGGGGACTTGCTACAGCTGGGCCCCAAATTTGGAGGCCACATGGTGCTGGCAGAGGCTGCAGGGGGCCGATACCTGGTGAATGCAGCTGCTCAGAAAAGCAGGATTATTTCCTGAGAGAGGGTTTTTTCCAGTCAAGAGACAATAGCACTGACGTCTAAAGGCAGGCAGGTGGCCATCAGGCACATGTCACATTGACACCCCTGGGTAGCCAAAACCAGCCCTGGGCTGGCATCAGGTACCACACACGTGGCTGAGGACCTGTGAGGCAGCAAGCTGCTCCAAGGTCAGACACTTGTGCTGCCCCAGCAGGATTTGTCCTCTAGGATTGGAGGCATGTCCTCAAACCCCAGCCTTGAACAGGCTTTCCCTCGTATCATTGCATCAGTGAGGCCAAACTGCTGCTGGCAGAGCTGTTTGGTCATCACATCCCAGACAGATAAACCAGTCCACAGGATGCTCAAGGCTTTTCCTGCGAGTGTGGCTTCCTTGGTGCCTCGGCTGGGATTTGAGCTCAGGCAGTCCTACTCTCCTTGCTGCAGCACCATTTTACAGGGTCTTCCTCTGTATCCTGTCCTAAAAGGCTGCACAGAGTCTCTGTATGCCAATTAACACTTTCCACATTCAAAAAAACCAGCAAAGATCCCTACCTCATCAGGTTTGTCAGGCACTGGCTGCTGTGAGCATGGAATTACTCCTTTCTTGGTGGCTACAAGAGCATTGGAAGCAAACTCCTGCTATGGAATTAGCATGTTACTCAACCCTGTGATTGCACCATGTCAAAACCAAGCTTGTCCACATGCTGGAAACTGAAGCTGCAGTCTGTCCTCCAAACCCTCTTCTGCCCAAACACCCAGGTCACCCACTCACCGCGTGCTCACTCTCTGCATCCAGTGCGCTCGTGGCTTCGTCCAGGATGAGGATGGGAGGGGCTCGGATCAAGGCCCTGGCAATCGCCACTCTCTGCTTCTGGCCACCTGACAGCTGAGCTCCTTTTTCACCTGCCTCTGTTGGGTCAGGGGAGAGAGGAAGGGGTCAAAATAAAAATCAAGAGCTGCCACGAAGTGCAGCTGCCAGGCCTGGCAGTGGGGTGGGTACCTGTGTGGTAGCCGTCCTGCAGCTCAGTGATGAAGCTGTGGGCGTTGGCCTTCTGGGCAGCCTGAACCACTGACTCGAAGGAGGCTGAAGTTAAGCCATAGGAAATATTATCTGCAATAGAGCGGGCGAACAGCACGGGCTCTTGGCTCACCAGTGAGATCTGCAGGAAAGAAAGGAGAGCAGGGGTCAGGAGCAGAAGATGCACCTCACGGCATCTTGGATCATTGGTATTTGTTCCTCCTGAGTAAGGACCAAGATCAAGATACAGAAATGTCATTAACCAAGATATAGAGGTGCTCAAGGTAAGCTTACAGTGAGGATGCCAATGACAGGGTGCCCAGTTTGCATCTTCTGCTGGAAAGCCATTTTGCAGGAAAGAAACCTGATGCAATGCTGGCATGTTGGCATCTGAGATGGGCTTCCCTTCCTAAAGCCTGCTGTGGTTTTGCTCCAGATCTGTTATTCCCATGACTGTTTGCTTTTCCCAGAATGGAAAAACAGTTGCTGGGATAAGTCAAGCTGGAGAGACCCTCTCCCAGGCCCTTGCTGATTTTCCTTTCAAAGCCAGTAATCACACTTGGGCCGTGTGAATGAGCCCTCTTGCATCTTTTAATCCCAAATGAGCAAGTTAGGGACGTAACTGCTGCAATTCCTTAATTGCTTAGCAACAGTCTCTGTGTCCTGCCTTACGGCCATGGCTGCTCACTGTCACGTTCAGCAGCTTTATCAAACCCTTGATATTGGAATAAATCAAACCTTTCAAACTATTACTGAGAACTGTGCTTGAGAGCGCCAGGTCGTATTTTAATTGACTTCTCCCCGTGCTCCTAACACCACACCAGGCTTTCTAAACTGAAAGACTTGCTTGGCCTTTGATTTTCACTCTGTATGGGCAGGGAATGTAAATTAGTCACAGTGACTTTGGCTTTCCAGCCTGTCTCTGATCAATTGTTTTTAGGTTTTCCTGCTGACTGCTGAGGCCATTTGCTCTGGGGGCAAACAAAGGAGGCAGTTACTTGCAGAGATGAAGGCTGATCTGTGCTGACACACAGATGAGAGCTGAGGGGCCCAGATCCCTCTCCTAGGCAAAGCACCAGCCCCTCTGGTGCTCCAGCTGCTGCCAGGATCCTGAGAGGTTTAACTCCCCATTAGCTGAGAATTACTTTAAGATCTTAAGGTAGAAATTGCTGGAGGAATGCAAAACTCTTTTTCCAAACCAAATTTAGATGATAATTAATCCAACAGTCAAAAACATATTTCTACTGTGTTGGCCAAAAAATACCAAACAAAACATGGGTTTTTGTTCTGTTTTTGGAAGGCTTCCCCTTCCCCTTGAAACCACCCTCCATCCCTTTCCCTTCCACCCCCACAAATTATCTGAATTAAATTCCTGGACCACCTCCAGCCTCCAGCTTTCTGGACATTTCTGAAGCTGCCAGATCAAATCCAAAGCAACGTGCAGCAGTGCCATGCATCCCCTCTGAGCCCTGCAGGTGGTAGCTGGGCTGAGCAGAACACAGGTATCACAACCAGAATACACGTATCAGTCGCTCGTACCACGGAGTGCAGGTACTTGTGATCGTACATGTTAATGGGACGCCCATCCAGCAGCACCTGCCCGTCCTGCAGAGGGTAGAAGTTCTCCAGGATGTTGACACAGGAGCTCTTCCCACTCCCTGAAGGACCCACCAGCGCTGTCACCTTGCCGGGGTGCAGGGTGAAGGACACGTTCTGCAACATAGATGTGAGAGCATGCTCAGGTCCGGGCTTTTCTCAACGTCCTGGGGCACTACACAAGAGAAGTGTGGCCAGAATCTGGCCAGAGTGACCCTCTGCCTTGGTGATGTGCCACATCAGCCATTTCTCCTGGCTCCGAGGAAGCAAAAAGCCTCCAAATTGCTTCAGATTTGCCTGCTGATGTAGCAGGTCCTCTAAAATGCAAACTGACCTCTTTGCTGCCTCCCCCTGCCTCATGATCCCAGCCCCTCTCCCACGGAAGCAGTCTGAGGCAGCTTGGCACAAAGCCCTGGACCATGCTGACATGTTTAATGCCTGAGTGGGGAACAAGGGTTTTATTAATAAGTCTCATTCCTTGTAAGGAAGGCCAGCCCTAAACACCCGCTGTTCCTTTTAATCTGTTTTCCAGCATGTGCTGAGCCTGCCTTTGCACATCTCCGACAGACAGCTGACACTCCCCACGGGCTGGGGTTTGGTTCTTGCCAGGATGGAGCAGCAGACGTGGTGCTGGGAGTGCTCAGTGCCCACAGGACTCACCTGGAGAACCTGCGTGGCGGAGCGAGTGCGGTAGGAAAAGGTGACATTCCTGAACTCCACCTTCCCATCCACGTGATCCGGGGCCAGGGACCCGTCGTGCACCATCGTGGGCTGGCGGTCGATGAACTCGAAGACCTTCTCAGCAGCTCCCACGCCCTGCATGAGGCCGCTGTACACGGAGCCGATGGACTGGAAGGGAAGAGGCATCGGTGAGACCCTCCCGTGTGATGGGGAGATAGTCAGTGCCACTCGTAAGGAGAATGGCTGAAGCATTCCCACGTCTCCCATCGCCTGACATTGACTGCAGTCATCAGACACAGGAAAAGAAAACTCTTCCTCCTCTGCTGGGTATGGAAGGGATACAGGGACAGTCCAGGGAAAGGGTGTTTTTCAATATTAAACCCAGAGCTGTGGAACAGTTTGTACTGCAACTGCCCCTCCCATCAGGAGGGGGAAAAACCCCAAACCAAACTAAATCCACACCAAAACCACAGCCTGGAAACCCCAGCAGAGCCTGCAGTCATCCGAACAGATGGTGAGAGCTGTGTGAGCTGCCTCCAGCTCTGCTCTGCCCTTGCACAGAGGCTGAAGCACCACCAAAACCACACTTGGCTGTAAGGAAACCTCGGCTGGATCATTCCTGCCTGGATTAGCCAAGTTTATGCCTCTGCAAGGGGAAGGCAGCCCTGGGTGGGCTCTACCATCCCACCCACAATCCCATCTTGCTAACGTGCTGCCAACGCAGCAGCTTGCAGCCTATTCCAGGGAAAGGAAAAAAAAAAGTAATATAATTAAGTTTTTAATGAAGCCTGAAATTTAACAGGCAGCTTTGTAATCCCTTCATTCTTCACGCCAGGAAATGTGCTTGGGAGGCAGCCAGGGCTCTGCCCTTCAGCAGGGCTGCCTGACCCCTCTGGTCCCAGCTGCCTTTTTGGGGGACAAGCTGCTTCAGGAACATGAAGGTTGTGAGACCACAGCAGAGGAGGAATGGGGAGCAGAGGGGAGAATCCCCTCTCTGGCAGTGCCACAGCACCAAAGAAATGTGTCACAGGAAAGTCAGCACTGGATCTATCCCCGCAACTGCCCTGGGACCTTCTGGGAGATAAACACCCTCTTGACATGGGGTAGCCCAGAGATGGTCTTTAAGGTCTCTTCCAACCCAACCCATTCTGTGATTCCCTGCTAAAACTGACTCACCTCCATGCAGTCTCCCAGGACGAACTCATAAATGATGAAGGATATCAGGTTTCCGCTCGTCATTTGCCCGGAGATCACGAGGTGCCCGCCGTAGTAAAGGATGCTGACCTGGACCACCAGCAGGGTCAGCTGAAAGCAAGAAAACACCCCACAATCAGCAAGGACAACGGGTATTTTGGTGCGTTTGTCATTACTCACACAACAGCCCAAACTTCATGTGCTGACATTTATTCTTTGAGCCCTGAGCTGAAGATCCCTGACAGTGCAGCTGACAGCCCTAGGAGCGAGCATGGAAATGAGAAGGGAAGAACAACTCAAGTACATGGGCTGACTTAAGGAGCTGGGCAGACATCTTTCAACAAAACAAGTCCTGAGGGACAACAGCCAGGGAGGGAGAATTTATCTGAAATAACAGAGCATCTCATGAACTTGTCTCTTGGACTATGGTCCTCAAGCATAATAATCTATGTTCAAATTATCTAAGGCGTGCAGTCACCTCACCACTAAAATAAACTTTCTGTAATATGAGTGTGACACATTTTAATTTAGAACACAAAATCAAGCCAGGAGTTAATGCAGAATATTCTCCTTGGATGTACAAGTCCCTGAAGCATAACCCCAGCTCTCGTCTGAAGTCAGTGTGGGGGGCACCACCTACTCCAGGAAGGAGACAGATCAGCTCTGATGTGACAAATACCAGCCCCTTTTATTCAGCTGGTTTTGTTCCATGCTGCCCAGGTGGCTCCAAAAAGCAGCGATGCCCTGGTGCCCCGTGGGACCAGAAGAGGCTGTAAATTCACACAGAGAAAAATAGAGGAGAAAAAAATGCCTCCTCTATTGCTTTGCAATGATCTGACCTTAAGCTCCTGTGTTCCCTCCAAGAAAGACTCCACCAGGACTGAGCTATATTCATTGTCTTCTTTCTACATGAGCCCTGCAGGAGCAGTTTTTGAGGGGTTTTGCCTTCTTAGATTTGTCAGGATCAGTGTCAACCCAGTTCATGCTCCAGCTTCACCTGGGAGCCCAAAAACAATGCTAATAACGCTCCCATTTTGCTTCCAGACTTGGGAAGCCATAAAGTCTCTCACAGCTGCACCAAGGCACCGTAACTCACAAACCCTTCACCAGAGACTGCTTTGATCCCTGAGCGTGCAGAGATAAGGACAGCCTCACGTGAGGGTTTTGCCGACGCTGGAGAAGTCCCAAACCATCTGGTGTTAAATGATGAAAAAGCATTTTGCAGGAAAAGGAAAAAAAAAAAAAAGCCCAAAGCCAAAGCCCAGCAGCCTCCCCCTGCCACCACCCACACGCGGAAAATCTCCGTTCCTGAGCAGAAGCTCAACCAACGCCGCGGCTGTTCCCCAGCCGGAGCCCCGGAGCGGAGCTGGCACAGGCACGCACTGCAGCACCACGCAGGCACGGGCTGCTCCACGACCTTGAGCTCTTATCAATTACTGCCCTATTTGCAAGGGAAAACAGGCAGTTCCGTACGCAACGCTGCCTCGGGGCGGAGCAGGATTTCTTGTTTTGATGGGTGAAAATAATAAATGATCAGGAGCCCGAGGATTACTGGCAGCGGACAGCAGGGCTGGGCTCGCCCTGCAGAGTTCCCTGGGAGCAGAGGAGAACCACGTGTGCTTTGGGATCCACAGAGACTCCCCTGCCCATCCCAGCCCCACGCAGGGAAGCCCCAGGGCCGTGCACCTACCCCGCTGGACCAGACGTAGTAGGTGTAAGCCATGGCCTCGCGCTTGTTGAGCTTGTACACCTGCTGCAGCTTCTGCCAGTACACGTTGGCCTCCGTCTCCTCGTTGGCAAAGCTGCGGACGGTCTTCATGGCCGAGATGGTCTCCTCGGCCGTGTTGTTGGCCTTGGCCAGGGCGCTCTGCACGTCCTTGGAGAGCTTCTGCAGGCAGCAGGGGGAGGGAGAGGGGGCTCAGCGGGTGCCAGGCTGCCCGTGGCACATCTCTCCACTCACCCCGGGCTCTGGGACCCCACCAAGTGACTCCAAGAGAGAAGAGAGATGGCATGAGGACAGGCAGGCGCATGCAGGGGACACCCCACGGCCCAGCCACCTCTTCTGTCAGACCTGAGATGCTTCCACTCCTGAGCATGAAGCAAGGTAAGAGCCCAGATTACACCTGTTTGCTCACTCAGGTTTAATGTCACCCTCCTGCCCCCACTGCTGGCAGCAAAACACTCCAGCATCCTCCCACCAGCTCCAAGGCCACCCACAAGCTCCTTGATGGCTTCACGGGGAGACCAGCCCAGCACTGTGGCAATGCCAGCTGCTCCTGCCTACCTGGTAGTACTTCCCATAGACATCAGAGACCAGCATGATGATGGGGAAGCCCATGAAGGTGACCAGCGAGAGCTTCCAGGAGAGGCTGAACATGAAGAAGATCACGCCCGTGGCCTTCACCACGTTGCGCAGGAAGATGTTGATGTTCTGGGAGACCAGGTCGCTCACAATGGTCGTGTCCGACGTCAGGCGGGAGATGACGTCCCCTGCAGCAACGAGGGGTCGGGGAAGGGGAGAGCAGGGACGTGTCACCACGGCAGATCACTGCCTAACTGTGTCCCACGTCCCGTGCCAGGGGCCAGGTGGAGCTCCCCACCCAACCAGCTGGGGGTCTGAAGGGTGGCATGGAAGGGGGGCAACTCTCCACCGCTGTGGATGCGAAGCAAAACAGAGGAGCTTGGATTGCTGCATGCATGAGGGGCCAGAGGTGGCAAGTGAAGGCACAAGCTACATCCCTGGGTCACCAAGGGTGGCTGTAGGACAGCAAAGGGGACTGTGGCAGCACTCTGCACTGGAGGGCAGCCCACAGGCCACACACAGTCCACAGCCTGGAGCTGACTCAAGGGACATGAGGACAAGGGTCTGGCTGCTAAGGGATGAAGCTCTGGCGGTGCCTTTTGGTGGAGCTGAGTGTTACAGCCAGCAAACATCACCCTGAACTCCTAAATACTTTGGCCTGTGTTTGAGTCCAGCTGAATTCCTGTTTTTGTGCAAGTCCAGGGTTACCCATATCTCACTTCCAGTAGCATCTCTGCTGTCCTCAGCTACCAAGGCACTGTGCAGTGACTGCTAAATACAGCAACAGCCTCGAAACTAAAAATACCACCGAGACAAAATTAAACGTGGGAAAGTTGCACCAGAGTGGCATGGCCTGGGATCAGGACAGGACGGAACTGCAAGCAGGCAAAGCAACAAGCACACCCAGCAACCTTCACACATCCAGGTTTCAGGGACAGGAGCAGTGCTGGAGAGCAGCCCACCAATAGGCACTGAGGGGAGGAAGGAAATGGGAGTTTTGGGGGTGGGACTTCTGGATGCCAGGCTGATGGGTGGCAGTGGGATATCCCCACGGTGGGAGGCAACCCAAAGGGAAGAGCTTTCTGTCTCTATTTCTAACTACGAGCACATGGGTGCTGCCTCTGACTGCCCCCAGTCTGCTGTGTGACAGCAGGGCAAGCCAAGGGGAAAAAATCTGGGATGGGATAGAGGGGTTAGAGCAAATCTGGGGTAGAGAGGAACCCACCTGTGCGATTCTCATCAAAAAAACTCATCTCCTGAGACACCAGCGACCTGAAGAGGCAGTTGCGAAGGCGGATGTTCAGTCTTGCGAAGATGAGCGTAAAAACGCCGCCCCGGATACCTGCGGCAAATGAGCTAATTGCAGATAAGAAACGTTATAGAGCCATGGACACGAAACCCTCTCAGCAACACAAACACCCCCATGCCGGGCCAAGGGCCTGGGCAGTGCTCACACCACTTATCACCAGCCCACACCTCTCCTGGGTGCCACCAGCACAGTGGTGGCTGGTCCTAACCATGGCAGTCACAAGTTTTGGGAGGGAACACAGCACTGCTGGAACAGCATTCCCCAGGGAATCCCTTCCCTGTGTCCATTCCTGCTCCCCCACCTCCAGCAGATGGACATGAAGGGCTACACAAAGGCCTCGTGACTGTCAGCCACAGCCTCTCTGCATCGTGACAGCGCAGAGGATTCACAGCACATCCCTGGGGTCTGGCAGTGAACTGGTGGAGTGGGTGCCTGTGCCCACCATCACCACGAGCTCCTGTGGGAAAACCCCACACTCCTCCTTGTCAGGGCCAAATCCAGCCCCTGGATTACCTTCCTATGGCGAGCAGCGACATGACCAGCACTGCCGTGGAGAAGCGATCCATGCTCTTCTGCACCACGATGCCGTCGATGGCCAGCCCCGTGTAGTAGGGCAGGAAGGTCTCCCCTGCAGGACAGGCACAGGACATGGAGGTTCAACCCCACCGCACTGGATTGGCACAGGACCTGTACTCACAACTGCGACAGCCTGTGGACAACCCCATCCCCACCACAGAGATACTCAGCCATCACACAATACGCCCTGAGAGGTGCAGCCCTCAGTGGCACATGGGGATGTGGCACTCCCAATGTATTTTATCCCCTATTGCATTCAGTTTGGCCCCATTGCATTTTTCACCCACCCCGTGCAGCACGTGCCACCCAGAAAAAGCAACCCTAGGGTGCTTCCAAGCCCCACCACCGTGGCTCTGTCCCTCCTGGTGAGGATGGGAGCACACCACGGCCCACCCGGGCCCTTCACTCACCCAAGGCAGCCACAAGCAGGAAGAAGGAGGCAATGCCCAGGAAGAAGGCATCCGGCTTGGTGTAGGACAGCAGTTTATGGATGGTGGGACCTGCTGCCTCCTCCCTCTTGTCCCTCGGGGTGCCCCCATCACAGCTCTCCTCCACCTCGGCGCGGGACTCGGAGCCGGGCCCCAGTGCCTCGCGGGAGGAGGTGACACAGGCCAGCAGCTGCCACAGCCCGAAGGTGGCCGCCAGCGCCACGTAAGTCCAGGCAAAGAGCCCCCAGAACCAGGGGTCCCTGATGGTCTTCCGCACCTCCGAGTAGAGCAGCAGCTTCACCATCATGTAGATGCCCATGAGGAGGCAGACGACGGCGATGAAGGTCCGCGATGCCTTGAGGCGCCGGGGGCCATAGGCCGTGTTGGTGGCCACACCGATGGCAGCCCCCAGCAGCACGCAGCTGCGGTACAGGCAGCCCCCCCAGATGTCCAGCAGCGAGTTGAAGATGTTGAAGTGCCGCAGGTCCTGCAGGACATTCCTGCCACCCTGGCCGTGGGTGTAGAGCAGCGTGGTGACCACCACGTCGGCCCCACTGAGCGCCAGCGTGCTGGCCACCGCCTTCCAGGCGCGCATCCTCGTCGCCGGGCTGGGGGGTCACTGAGGTGGTGAGGGGCAGCCCTAGCACGGAAAGGACGTGCTCATGTCGGCCTCTGTGGGGTGAGAAGAGGGGGATGGGGTTGTTATTCACGCCAGGGAGGAGGCAGGGGAAGGGAAGCAGGGTGGGGGGACAACCGTGCCAGCTCCCCACCAACCCATCCTGACCCCAGACACCACTGTCTGCTCCTTCCTCCCCTCCCCTGCTGCACACGCTCCAAGGTGTTTCATTAAATGAGCAGCACAAACTTCCCTCCTGGATGCCTTCACCCATCCTGAATCTCAAAGCAGAAATCTGCACATCCCGATGGGAATCTTTGTCCCCGCTTGCTGTGGCGGCTGCTGGGTGCTGCCATGACATCTGTGCAGCCACGTGTCCTGCACTAAGGAGCCGTGAAGGTGCTGGACTTGGACAGTCATAATCCCAGAGTCCCTGCCCACCTTTCCTAGGACAAAGCTGAAACCGAGCAGTCAAAGCCATAGGAAAGCAGATGGGAGAGCAGCTCAGCTTTATAATGGATTCCCCTCATCAAAATAACACTGAACCACACGTACTGCAGCTTGTCACACTTTACTGTCTCCAGCCCTCTTGGATATTGATTCGGGGTAGCCCACTAAACCCGCTGTGCAGAGAGCGTGCAGTTCAATGACACAACAAAAATCCCGAGAGGAAATTAAAAAAGGATTGGAACTCCACAGCTGCGTCCCGGAGGAGAGGAAGGCTCCGGGGCGGGACGCTGCCTTTGCTGTCGCCCGGGGGCCCGTCCGGCAGCAGCGATGGCGAGGCAGGATCTGGATGGACACGGGAAAGGGCAAAAAGCTCGACTTGCTCTAAGCCGAGCGAGCCGCTCACCTGCTCCGGTGCCATGCCCTGAGGAGCCACGCATTGGCAAGAGGGAGGTACCTGATCCCGAAATTTGTGCTGGGTCAGCGGCTCGTGACGGTGCACAGTGCGGAAGGCAGCGCACAAGGGGTGCCATGTGTCGGCCACGCTCCGGCCTGTGTGACCGCAGCCCCCCAAAACCAAACCACCGGGAGAAGGGCAGCCCTTGGCACCGGACAANGCTCCCCACCACCCGCAGCCGCGTCCCCAGCCCCCGAGCTGGAGCCGCCCAAGGTCCCCAGACGCGTCCCGCCTTTCCCCCGCAGCAGAACGTCCCGAGGCGGGGGGGAGACGCCCGGGAAGGGCCGTGCCCGCCACACCCCGGCCGGACACCCACACACGGCTTCCCCCTGCGGGGCAGCTCAGCCTCGGCCCGCCCGGACGGCTCTTACCGGCGGCGGGCTCGGGGACCGGCGGGATCAGCCCGGTGCGAGCGGCGGCGGCGCGTCCCGGGAACAAGGTCGGTGATGGGCGTGGCCCCAGTGACCACGCCTATTGAGCCACGCCCACCAACCACGCCCTCTCCTGCGGCGCGGGCCCGGCCCCGCCCACGGCCGGAGCGGGCAGCGGCACCGGGGACCCCCAAATTGGGGGTTTAAGGGGGGATCCCCGCTCCCTCCCGTCCCGGTAAACCCCGCCCCGACACAGCAAAAGCGGCCCCGGGGTTTTCCCCACCTTAGAAGGTTTTTTGTTCTCCCCAAAATATACGTATTTTTAAATTTTAAAAAATTATTTTATTGGTTTTATCTCATTTCTGCAGTAGAGAGGGAAAATACAACACAGGAGTTGGCTCAAAAGCAACCGGGAAAAGGGCTCAAAATCATTTTAAATTAATCCTTAAAGGGGGGCTCGACGGGGGTTTAATTAACCCCTCAAGAGGGACTTGACAAGGGTTTAATTAACCCGTAACACAGAAGGATCCACTTCCAAGAAATCCAGCTTGTAAATTACTTTTCCCCTCCACCTCCCACTCCAACTCTGAAGGAATGGAAGGGCTCAGGCTCTTCCCTGGGCGGCACCCACGCATCCAGGTGGGCTATACAGGTGACAGAGGGGCAGGACTGTCATTATCCCAAAGTTTCCATGTGTTTTTGGAGTGCTGGGCTTAAAAACACCCCTGTGACCCTCATTAGCAGAGGAACAGATGTCAGGATTCCTGGAGTTCACACCATTTCTGGAGAGAACAGAATGGTGACGTTACAGAAGACAAATTAACTTTTCTCTGCCTGGATAACCAAAACCAAAAATACCACGTTCTGTTGTTGATTTTATTTCTGCTAACAAGTGCTTAAAACTAAAATAAAATAAAATAAAAACAAACTCTCATTTCAAGCCCTTCCCACATCCACCAGGAACACAGTCAGACCTGGAGTGACTATTCCTGGCTCAGGCTCACAGCAGGGACAATTTTAAGCTGCAGGAAACATTATCCGTGGCTAAGCCAGGTCTGGTTTCTGCTTCTCTTCCATGTGCACCCAGATCACTCCCGGGCTTTGGTGCAATCACTCCCAAAGGGCAACTTCCCAGCCACAGTCAAGGTGGAGCTTTTTGGCAGGACCGAGTCTCTCCCTGCCAAACCTAAACGAGGATGGTGCCACCTCCCTCGGTCCGAGGGATGATCCAAGGGCAAACCCAGACCAGGAAGGGACTGAACAGACTCCCTCGTCTGAACCTTCCCCTTCCTTTCTCCCAGGACAGAGCAGGCACGTCTGCACCCTGCACTCCCACGCAGCCGGGCCACACACCTTGGGGACAGTCCGTGCTGTCCCCGGCGCCGCAGGACCCCCGGAACGCCCCAGGGTTAACTGGTTTTCTTGCCGGCGGCCATGCTCTGCTCAGGGGGCAGCACCGTCTCAATCTGGAACGACACAAACTGGCCCTTCTTCAGCTTCTTCAGGGAGCTGGCAGCGCTGCCCCCGAACATGTTGTCTTCCACCTTGAAGGCCAGAGAGGGCAGGCCCCGACTTTTCCTTTTCATGGCCTTCCGCTCCCGCTTGCAGGCCGTGGCCATGTTGGAGATCACCTGTCAGGAGGATGGAGGGGTTGGGCTTTGAGGAGTCACTCAGGAATCAGCTCAGCTCTGACACGAGCTCAGTGAATCCCAGAATCCCAGAATCCTTATGGCTGGAAGGGACCTCTGGAGATCATCCAGTCCAACCCCGTGCCCAGGCAGGGTCACCTGGAGCAGGTGACACAGGACTGTGTCCAGGTGGGTTTGGAATGTCTCCACAGAGGGAGAATCCACGACCTCCCCGGGCAGTTCCAGTGCTCTGCTAGCCTTAATACAAAGAAGCTCTTCCTCGCCTTGAGGTGGAACTTCTTGTGGTTTAGTTTATGGCTACTGCTCCTCATCCTGTCACTGGGCACCACTGAGAAGAGCCTGACACAATCATCTGACACCCCTCAGAGTATTTCTGTGGATTGATGAGATCCCCTCTCAGTCTTCTCCAGACTGAGTAGGCCCTGCTCCCACAGTTTCTCCTCATAAGAGATGCTGAGAGTGAGTGAGAGTTGGCAGTGGCAAAGCTGGATGCACCCGGGGCAAGGGAGGGACTAACAGGGGCTTCCCAGCCTTGTTCTCACCACCCCAACCAGCAGGAGCCCTTACAATGTGAAACTGCAATTCCACAGCTGTACTCAGAGCTGTCGGTTCTCCATCAGTAGAGGGCAGAAGGGGATCTAGGCTGGAGTGCCACAGAACCCAGGGAAGCTTTATCACCTCCTGTTAACTACAGCCCCAATCCCTGCCTGGATGCAGAAGAGAGCCGGTGATCCCAACAGCAGAAGTTCCCTTAGGGACAGGACAGAGCTCTTGCTGCCCTGTGCCACGATGTGCAGCTCCATTTCATAAAAGGGGAGCTGAGCTAGTGAGCCTGAGCTGCCAAAGAGATCAGATCCCACCCATCCAGCTCCCTCCTGTCCCATACTCCTCCTGCTGCTCCCTGGCAAGAACAACCACAGTCCAGGTGAGATCAGAGAAAACCACACAGCCCTGACTGAGTGTAAGAAATGACTGAGCAAACAAAGCACTTGAGCCTTGTCTGTGGTTTTTTGGCACACAGCTCACCAAGCACTTCACAGGGGACACTGAGGTCATTTTTCAAGTGAGAGACAAAATGAGCTGCCCAAGGTCACCCAGCCCATCAGACATTCAGGAGCTGCATGCTAACTTTGCTCCCCAAGCCCATCTCCCTGTCCACTGGGCTACTAGTCCTCATGGTAGCCCCCACATCTTCCCATTTTGGGGCAGGGTTACTTTAAACTTTTGTAGGTACACAGCATCACCCTGAAGGCTTCTTGTCCCTGCCTAAGGAGGGACTCCCTTGGCTGATTTGGGATGCAGATTACAAGGCAGGGAGCTGGGCAGGCTGGGACACAGCTCTCATTAGCCTGATGGGGAAAGTCAGTCCCTCGTGTTTCATCACCCAGCTCTGAGCAGCACCACCAGCAGCTTCCCTGTGGTGCTGGCCCAGAGAGTCCAGCTCTGCTCCTGCTGCCCTTGGAACACACTGAGGTGCCGCCTCTCCTCTCAGGCCAGGCCTGGACTCGGCTGCAAAATGATTTCAAGGCACCACAAGACTTACAATTTCCTTCATCATGTTCTGCTGCTCCTGCACCGTGGCTGTGAACGCCAGGAGGCTGTCAGCCTTACCAGAGCCAGCCCCCTGCTCTTTAGAGTCCTTGACAAAATCCACCTGCAAGGCACAGATTTGGGTGTTACTCTGTAACCACGGCAGTGACAAAGCTCCTGCAAGGCTCCCCTGGGCCGGGCAGTTACCTCTGAGGACAGGCACACGTCTCTGTTGAACATGAGGAAGAAGGGGCTGTACTTGGTGGCGGAGTTGACCGAGGTGCGGAACTCGAAGAGCACGGGGTCCAGGTGTGCGTCCCACTCGCTGGGCTTCTCGTTCACCACGCTGCAGATGGAGGCCCTGAGCACCTCGGCGCTCTGGTCACCAGGGCTGGGGGGGTCTGCAGGGTCTGCAGGTGTGAGGAGCTGGGAGATGTTCCAGCGCTCGCACAGGTGCCGGCTGACCTGGGAGAGAACACGGAGATCACGGCGTGTCGGCCCCACAGCGGCCTCCAAGGCACTGTCCCCCCCGTGCCAGGAGAGGCTGCGCAGCAGAAAACGCTCCCCAGGAATGTTAGAGCCTGGGAAGATGTTTTGCAACGGCTGCTCCCGTGCTTGAAGCTTTCCACAGCGCTGGGAAGCTGGGTTAATCCCAGGGTAGGGCTGGAATCGCATGCACATGGTCTTTCCTTCTGAGCAGAGAGGACTTGCACCACTGATCCACAACCTTAAAGCCCTGCCAAGGCACAAGCACTGGCAAATCAGCTCCCACTCCCAACAGGGCTGGAGCAGGGATAAGGCAGCATCAGCTCCTCGCCCCCACTACACAGCACATCGCAGCTCTGCCTTCAGGACCTGCTGCCCAAAAAACCTGCTGAAGGTCACACTGCTTCCCCCTAAACCACCCCACACCAGACCTACCTCCTCGCAGAAGTCCCAGCTCTCACCAGTGTAAATGTTCTTGGAGGCACCAAACCTGGGCAAGAAGAGGACACACAGCTGGTTTTACTCCATCAGCTGAGGCAGAGCCCAGGGAGTTCCACCTTTATGGGTGCAAATGGGACAGGAAGGGGACAGGACCCTCCAGTGTAGCTGGTGCTAACGAGGCTGCCGTGACCTCCCCAAGAGCAAACAGAGGTGTGCTGGTCCCTCTGTTCCAAACAAGCCAAGCCTGTTTGCTTTTGAATGATGAGGCAGCAGGAGAAACCAGAGGAGCTCCTTGCTCTGAATTCAAATCTCTGCTGGCCCCACGTGTTTTCCACAAGGACAGCGTCACATGGTGACACGCGCCGCGTGGATGCAAAATGAGCACTTTCTAGGAGAAATCTGGGAATGGCTTTAAAGCTTCTGCAGAGAACTGGGACACAGCTTCCCCAGCCTCGGGCTACTCAGAGAACCATTTCTGCCTCATTCTTCTCTGCCCATAACGGGAGGATAACAGGCTCTTCCCAAGGACTTTGTAAAGAGCAACTGAGAGGCCCTGCTTGGTCTCTCCTGTAGAAGGGAGAGGTCCTGCTCTCACAGGGAAACATCTTGAGGACACCAGGTATTTTTGCAACACACCCCAGCACTCCCCATTGCACTGCAGAGGTGCGATGCAACCAACAGCAGAGGAGCCCACCTGTAAAAAACAGTAGCCAGGGCTTTAGCCACGGAGAAAGGATCTTTCTTCTGCAGAGGAGCAGCCTCCACCCACTTGGTGAAGTAGTCAGTGACAAGCAGGACGTGTGTGTTGCTCTGGCTCGTCTCGGGAAAAGGCCCTGTGTAAACAACCATCAAAAAAAAAATCGATGTGATGCCGTCATATCCCCCAAACGGGGAAAGTTAAAAACCCAGTCGCTGCAGAAGTGACCACGACTCTCTTCTGCAATGTCATCCGGCCAGAACATTTTCGGTGACCTTTGTCAGCAAAAATACACCCATCAGAGCTCCGGTTCTGGGGAAGAAGGCACGCCCACAGCTCCCATTGTGTGTGGAGAGGGAGCCGAGCCAAGCACGGGGATCAGGTTGCACCCTGGGCGGCTGCTGTGGCCTCCTTGGCACCTCCTCAGAGGCACCGGCAGCAGCTTTCCCTCGGTGCGTGTGGCAGCAGGTCTGCCACGCTCCCGGCTGCTGGGGAGGAGCCCCGAGAGCCCCTTGAGACACTCACTCACCGTGGATGTCTAATCCCAGCACTTCCCAGGGGGATTCCACCCTGACGGGCCTGGCTTTCCGTGTCACGTTCTTGTTGTGCTCCGCGTTCTGGCACGTCTCACACATCTTGATCTGGAGAGGGAAAAGAGGGATCAAAGGACTTGGGAACGTGCTGATGGATCCTGTCAGACTCAGGCTGCACAGGCTGTGCAGGGGTGAGACACACAGCAGGGATGAGCAGTTTCCTTCCACCCAATAAAAACAAGGAGGTGCAGGAAAAAAAGAGGGCAAAACACAACAGGCTGACGCATCTCACCTTCCACAAGGCTCACCTGACAGCTTTCCCCGACACAATAACCAATTTTCTCAACGTGGCCTACAGCTAAGCTATTTCTCACCCTGTTTCCAGGCAAATATTTATTGTATTTTAACCTCCTACTGCTGGTTAGAGAAATCCTCAGCCCTAGGATGCTGGAGGCGCTCAGACCATGCAATGCAAGCAAGCTCCTTAAACCACACTGCTGCAGAGTCCCGCTGCAGGGAACTGCCAGCAATGAAACAGGCAAGGCAAAGCAGCTGAGGAGACACGGAGATCCTCCTCCTGCCACAGTTTAGGGAACTGGGCAGCTCTGGACGGAATCCAGACTGCCCAAAGCTAGACTCAGCAAAACTTGTCTGAAACAATCCTACATTCCCACGCTGACCAAAACTGCCCTGCACGAGGAGGCTGATGAGGCTTCCTGACACTCAGGGGAAGACATCCAGTCTATCCAGCTGCCTTGGGACGTTCCAAGATTCACCTGCAGCGTAACTCACTGTCTGACTTCCCAGCACAGGCACAGGGAATGACATCATCCCTGCACCAGCGCTCTTGTGGCTGCTGCCTCGGGACTGCTGCCAGCACCGGTGTCATGGACACGGTCACTGCTCTGCACTCACCCAGTCCACAACATCCTTCACGATGCCCAGCCAGTAGTACCGGCTCTGGATGCGGTGCACGGTCTTTTTCTGGCCCAGGTGGTTCCCGATTTCGGTGAAATGGCTTTCCAGGAAGACCTGGCGCCTCCGCTCGGGATCCACGATCACCTCGCGCTTCTCCTCCTTCTTGGGTCCCACGTAGTAGAGGCAGCCGCCTGCGGATGCCAGAGGTTTGTCTCCATCAACATCCTCTCACAGCTCGCCTCCAGGAAAAGGGTCATTTTCCACAGTGGGAAACACAGCTGAGACCCAGCTCGGGGGCTGCTGCTGCTTTGGGAGCTCCCGCTGCCCCGGGAGAAGCTGCTAAACCGGAATCACCCCACGCACGCCCAGGGAGCTTTTCCGCACCCGGGACCGAGTGAAATCCTCCGCTACAACAAAACCACCGCGCTCCCCACGGGGCAGCCGTGGAGCACCGCTGTTCCCCCGGGCTGAGACGAGCCCCGCTCCGCGCCCCTCAAGCGATGCCAAGGCCGGGGAGCGGCGGCGGCGCTGCCCAGAGGCCACATCCCCTCCCCACGCCGAGGGTCCCGCACATCCCCCCGGTGTCCGCGGGGCCGCTTCCCCCCACAGGCCGCCCCCAGGCCCCGCGGGACAGGCCGCGGCCCGGGGCAGCCCCGCACCGCCGCGCTGCCCCGCGGGTCCCCACCGTCCACGACGAACTTCTGGGCGTAGCGCTTGAGGTTCTTCCTCTTGATGGAGCAGAAGCTGGGCGGGAAGCAGCCCTCGG
>VZTG01001431.1:94937-125393 GCA_013397845.1 Melanocharis versteri
GGAGAAGGGGAGGGAGCGGGAAGGGAGGGGGGGGCACAGGCCCGAGCGCTGCGGCGGCCCCGCGGCCGGGGGGGCTGATAAAGAGCTGCGCTCTTAAAGGGGCCGCGCCCGGAGCCGCGCGCGAAGAACGCCTCCTGCCGAGCTGTTAAAGGGCCAGCGCACCCTGCGCCCGTTCTTAAAGGGCCAGCACCCCTCGTGCTGAGCTCTTAAAGGGCCAGCACCCCTCGTGCTGGGCTCTTAAAGGGCCAGCGCACCCTGCGCCCGTTCTTAAAGGGCCAGCACCCCTCGTGCTGGGCTCTTAAAGGGCCAGCTCGCCTCGCGTGCCGCAGGCTCCCCGTGCTGGGCCGTGAGGGCAGGGCCAGCCGGTGCCCTGGGCAGCTCCGGGGCCGCCGCCGAGGGCCGGGCCTGGGCGGGGCTGCGTGGGCTGGAGGAGTCGCTGCGGGCCCGGCCCGGTGCCGGGGTGGAGGTGAGAGCCCGGCTCGGGGCACCGCCAGCCTGGGGGGCTGCTGTGATGGATTTGGGATTCGTCACCCGGATGCTGCTGCTGTCCGAGCCCAGCTCCAGATCCATTCATTGATCCTGCTGCTGTGGTTGTATAAAAGTGGGTTTTTTCCTGCTGCCACGGCCAGAATGGAAAGATCCCAGTCCTAAACGCTGTCCCCAGCAAGGCCCTGGCGCAAGGGGCAGCTGCTGGGTGTGTGTCCATGGAGGACTCTCATCCTCTGCAACTTCCCTGCGTGCCCATCATGGTTGTGGTTGTTTTTAGGTTTTTTTTTCCTGATTGAAATTTCCCTATGGAAATCAATCAAAGGTCTGATTCACTTGGGAGCAAATCCGAATTGCTGCCTGGGAATGTCGAGGTGGTAAACAAACAATTAATTAAATGTTGTAGTTGGAAGGTGGCTGTGAGAAAGCGTTTCCCAGCTCCTGCTCTGCCCACGGTGCCAGTTTGTTTTTTAAATTAACGAGAGCATGGATCACACCGGGCTGGGGCTGCCGGCATCCCTGGGGCTGATGGACGGGGGTGCCAGCTCAATGCATCATCTGTTTTCTAAGAGTAAATTGGAATATTAAAAATTCGTTCTTCCCCTTGGCTTGTGCCTGCTCCCAGCATTTTAGGTAACGGGGTGATGGGCTCGGCGTTGGGCTCGGGGAGGGCGTTTTGTTCTGCTGGCTGTGGCCGCAGGACCCATCACCCTTTGCCTGTGTCCGTCTGTGGTGCAGCATCTCCTGGTGGCTCCCGGTGCCGAGGGGTGACCGTGGGCACAGCGCTTTTCCGAACACCGGCCTCAGCCCCCGCCGCGCCTGCCCACAGCGGGGATCACCCCGGTTCTCCCGGGACAAACAGCAGGAGTGCAGGGAAAACCTGGTGCAAGGCTTCTGGGGGAAAACCTGCTTGGGGACAGCTGTCAGAGGCAGGCGAGGGCTGCCTGGGGACGGCAGTGCTGTCCCTGTGCCAGCTCTCTGCCCAGGGCTCCGTGCTGGGGTTGCTGGAATTCCACGTGGGCACGGCTGTGATGGGAGACCCGGAGCCATCGCTCTGGCAGGGGCTCGGCGGAGCGGGCGTCAGCGGGGAGGGAGTTTAACAGGAGCAGGTTTTGCAGGGCTCAGGCTGGAGTGAAGGTTTTTGGGGCCGCTGGGCAGGGTTGGTCCCCCCGTGGCTCTGATGTGACCCCTCCCCTCCAGGAGCTGCCATGGCCCACAGCCGCTCTCGGAAGCGGTCGCGGAGCAGGAGCAAAAGCGATTCTCGGAGCAGGCAGGAGAGGAAGGAGAAGAAGAGGAGGAAGAGCAGCAAGGACTCGCAGCAGGGCAGCAGCTCTCCGCCGAGGAAGAGGATCTCTGGCTCCCACGGGCACAAGTCGAGCTCGGCAGCAGCCAGGGAAGGTGGGGAAGGCCCCTGGGCCTGTGCTTCCACATTTCCCTGGGGCAGGTGCACAGAGAGGGCCCAGGGGGGTGAGGAGGGTTTCTGTTTTTAGTTGGTGTCTGTCGCTTTGTCCTGCACTTTGTGCCCACTTTGGTCTCGTTGTGACAAGTGCAGAGCCCTCAGCCCCTCCATGTACCACACAGCACCCCGGGTTAAAGGTGGGCACAGAGGAGAATTCCAGGCAGGAAAGAAACCAGGCTGGGAGGGGGATAACCAACGTCTCTGCTGCTGCAGGGCCAGGGCTGCTCCACCCACCCTCTTCTTGTGTATTGCAGAAAAGAAGAAGGAAGGAAAGGACAAAAAGAAGAGGAAGGCCAGTACCTCTTCCTCTGGGACATCTTCGCCCACCAGCTCTTCCTCATCTTCCTCTTCCTCCAGCTCCTCTTCTGATGACTCCAGTGACAGCGACTCCAAAACAAAGAAGAGTCAAGACAGCAAAAAAAAGCGAGTGAAACAGAAAGACAAAAAGAAGAGGAAGAAGAAGAAGAAGAAAACAATAAAGAAGAAATCCAAAAAGAAGGCAAAGGAGAGGGCTAAGGAGGAGAAAGCCAAGGGAGAGGAGGTGCCGGGCCCCTCGCTGGAGCAGTGGCAGAAGGAATCAGTGGTGGACTCTGGGCCAGGTAACGATGCTCTTTCCCTCCTGCTGGAGCCTGTGCACACAGGAGTTGTGCTGGTCCCTTTCCATGCAGGGTGTCTGAGGGAAGCAGGGCTGTGTGCAAGGGGAGCCCCAGGCTCTCCTCCCTCCCTCGTACAGCGCCCACCTTTGAGCCACACTCAGAGATTGATTTGTGACGTGTCAGGATGTAGTTTATAGATGTGAGTGAGGAACAAAGATGCCACATGGAAGGACACAGCCAGCAGTAACCTCGTGGCACAGCTGGTCCTGGCTTTGGGATGTGAAGTGTCCCTTCCTTTGTGTGGTTTGTCACTGAACCCCGAGTACTGCCAGGAGTGGGGTGTGGAATGTTGTCCTTGGCTGCAGCCCTGGTGCTGTGCCCCTCTCCTGGAGCCAGCTCTGACTGACCTCTGCATTCCAGTTCTGACAGATGAACAGAAATCCCGGATCCAGGCTATGAAGCCGATGACCAAGGAGGAGTGGGACGCGAGGCAGAGCGTCATCAGGAGAGTTGTGGATCCCGAAACGGGGAGGACCAGGTACAACCCTGGGGAGAAGGGAGATGGGCTGTCTGCTCCCATCCCTGCTGAGTGGGCTGGAGGCCTGGAGGGTGCCTGACCATGGCACTGCAGCACCACACCTGGACACAGGTCCCCTTCAGCAGCAAAGGCCTGAGCTGACCCCTCACAGGTCCCCCCTCATCAGGCCTGCTGTGACTTACCCACAAAGTGACACGATGACACCAAATCATTGAATTCTGCTGGGGCTCCACACAAGGAACACTGGGCTGTGTCCCAGTATCCCACTGCTGCATCCACCCACTTTTCAGCTCCAAAGCCCTGGGCCCTGGTTAACACCCAGATGGGAGTGAGGAGCATGTGCCCTGTGGGGTTACAGACAGCAATCAAACCCAAGTTCATTTAGCTGCCAAATAGAAATGACCCAGTTTTTAATAAACTGCATCTTCTCAGCAAGCAGAAAACGTCATGCTGAAGAGAATTGGGCATGACAAGTCCAGTCTTAAAATAGAAGGCAGCCTGCAGGGCTCAGGGAGGTGTGGAACAAAAAGGTCGGTTCCCTGTAAGGCACGTAATGAAGACAATTAAATTTCTGTTCATGTTTGGAGGTGTGAGCCGCCTCCGACACTGCTTGGAATTTGCTCAGCAAGATGCTCCCCGGCCTGGCTGCATTTCAGGCCCACACTGGCTCCTGTTCCTGAATGGCTTTGCAGTTTCCTGGGGCAGCCAGGACCACACCTGAACTCTATAAGAAAAAGAAGAGGTTTTGCACGGGTTGGGGCACTGCAGATTGTGGGGTGACGGGATGCTTTTATTCAGAGTGTTTTCCTGTGCCAGTGTGACTGACTGCAGCAGGCAGTGCCCACAGCCTGGGGCAGGGCCAGCTGGCCCTCAGTTCCCAGGGGAGCACTCCTGTCCTTGCTGCAGTGTGGTGACATGAATCCCATGGGAGCAATGGCAAAGCCTGCTGTGCTGTTTAAGCTTGATACAAAAACAGAGCCACAAAATACAACGTCAGGGGTAGGTCAGCACTGGCCTTGCCTGGAGGAGCATCAGCCCAGCACCTGCTCCTGGGTTTGGGGGAGCTGGGGCACAGCAGGTGCCCTCGGGGTGGGGGTCAGCACCTTTGCAGCTGCAGGAACTTGCCAGTACCTTCATGGCTCCTGGGCCTGTCCTTGTCTTGCAGGCTCATTAAGGGGGACGGGGAAGTCCTGGAAGAAATTGTCAGCAAGGAGAGACACAAGGAGATTAACAAGGTAGGGGGAACTGGCCACCAGCAGGAGCTGCTGGGGGGTGGGTGGGCACAGCCAGGGAGCTGCTGCACCCAGAGGGGCTGTGTTTCCACCCTGGGGACAAGCTGAGCCCTGGCAGCACTGCCAGGGCCCCCAGGGTGGTGCTGGTGGCCCTGCAGCCCTGGGCAGGGAGTGCTGTGAGTGCTGTGTCTCCGTTGCAGCAAGCCACGCGTGGGGACGGGCTGGCCTTCCAGGTGAGGACGGGGATGCTGCAGTGAGGGCAGGCACCAGCCAGCCCAGGAGCCCGTCCTGCTGCCCCTGCCAGCCCGGGGGGAGCCTCTGCCCCTGGACCACGCAGACAGCACCGTGTCAAGATGTCCCCCAGGGGCCCTTTCCAGCTGCTCCGTAAGTTACTGACTGGGAAGGAGAGTGACTTCAGTGGTTCATCTCCCAGTAAACAGCTTCTCCCCTCCCTGTCCCAGCTTGGGCCAGTGTGGCTGTAACTTACCTGAGCCATTTGCCTTGGTGCTCCTCTGGATGCTGGAGGAGCTCAGCAGCACCCAGGGGACAGGCTGGAGGGTGCTCTGGGCTTTGGGGGGCAGGAGCCAATGCTGTGGCCAGGACAGGGTGTGTACCAGGGCCACAAAACACACAGCTGGCTGCCCCTTTTTCCCTTCAGGGGCTGCCCATGGCCCTTTCCTTGCTGGATCTGGCTCACAGGCCCTTTGCACCCCCTGACCCTGCTCAGGGAGGAGTGGCTGGGGCTCTGCTCAGGCTGCAGCTCCTCTGCACCCCTGAGTGCCACCCTCCACTGTGCCCCGGGGCTTCTCCCAGCCTTCCTGCAGCTTCACCTCCTCGGGTAGGGCAGCACTGACCTGGCACGCTGCACTGGCATCTGTGCAGGTGTGCTTTGTGCAGGGGTGGCTTTGCCTTGCTCTCTGCTCCTGCATGCAACTCGTGTCCCTTCCCCACAGCACAGGCCCTGGGCAGCGCTGGGGCTCTGGGCTTCTCAGGGCCCAGGGCTGCTCTGAAGCAAACACAGCAGCCTTTTGCCTTGCTGGAAAGTCCATAAATCTACAAACTGTAAAAAAGGAAAGGACAAACGGGTTAAAGGACAAATGGGTCCTGCAGGACTGATCTCCGCAGAGGGTTTCCACGTTCTGTTCATCGCTGTAACCCCATTAAACTGGCACCTGCTCACATTTTATGGCTTGTCCGTTTCTAGAGTCTCCCCCCAACCCCAAAAAAAAAGCAGAGAGAGAAGAGCCTTCCCATTTCTTTAATCTGTGTAACTCACAATGATACTGTACACGAAGCACACCAGGCATTGGAACGATGCACTAACAGCAAGGAGGAGAAGGAAGTTGTACAGAAGGTTTGCCACACACAAGCGAGGCGTCGGCACAGCACTGCGCACGCGGGGCGTACCCGGCGCCCTCGGGCGTCCCCCCCGGTGGTTCCCCACGCACAGCTGGTACCCCTAGAACGATTTTTTATAAATAAAATATAACTAACATCGTTGGAATATAAAATTGACAGTCGAGGGTATCAACAGGCAGAGGGAGGGGACCGTAAGGCTTCTAGAACTAATAGGAAATGCAGCAAACAGTGGCGATACCTGAAGAAGGGGCTGCTACAGCAAGCACGGCGGCTGCTGGGCGGGCGGGAGGGTGGTGGTGACCCTTTGGCTGATTTCTGCTCTGGCCTCGCGCCTCCGACACTGTAAACGGTTTTTGGTATTAGGATTTCGCCTCATCGGACCGAGTGATCTGAGCAAACCCAGGAAAACAACTCGGAGGGAATGCACGGGCTCCTCTCACTGGTTTTTTAAAAGACTTTAAAGGGACAGCGTCAGGTAGAAAGTCTGGCCTAAGGGTGCAGTAATATAAAAAGCTGCTTTTCGTAAAAAATCTGAGCTCCGCAGCAGAGTTTGATTCCCATGGAAACAGAAAAGCAACCCCAAAGCCCGAGGCTGTGTTGTGCTGATGTGCAGAACAGGACGCGGGCTGTCACCGAGGGCTGCCCGGACAACGGCCGAGGGAGGAGGACAAGAAACTTCCCATTCTCTCCTTTCAAAGCAAACAAGTTACTCGTAACAAGGATAAATTAGGTCTTTAACCTGACAGTGCCCCTTTAGGAAGGATGGAATATACATTCATCTTTCCCTCACCACGTCCAAACGGATCCTCTTCCATACACGTGGAAAGGCATCGGGTCACATGCATTGCTCTCCAAAACAGCTCGGGACAAACAGGTTATAAACACAGAGTTAAACTATTGCTATTGTTCTGTGAGTGTTGATCTCTGCTTCAGAGGGATGAGTGCCAGATGGGGGCGGCGGAGGATTGAGCGATGGAGACGGGGACGGACTGAGTCGGTGAAGAAAAACTTATTGGCATTATTTCCTGGTAACTCCACCCACCTCCCGTGGTATTATTGCAGCAATAAAGGTCCTGCTCTACAATTGCTTCTCCGTGTTGGATCCGTACAGTGGCGACGGATGGGGGGCCAGGGAAAGGACCCGGGCAAGGTTCAAGAAGCTCAACAAAGGATGAGGACGGAGGTGCTGTGATTGTCAGGCTGACTGGTTAGGAGCTGTTTAAAACATGAAGTGATGGAGAGGGTGAGTATCATATTGCACTTCTGCATTCATTGACAGTTACATTAAACTTGGTCCATAAAATAATTGCTTTGTACATAATGCCTGAAACAAAAAGCTACATTTTTAAATATTAATAAACCCTGAAGGTTCCAGTCCCTCCAGACATTTTTTTTTTTCCTCTACATAAATAAATAACTTTCAATTTTATATATCCACTTTTTATGTTGAACATTTACATTCGCCTCTGTTTTACACTATCTACACATAAGAAAATGTGAACATCTCATCAACATTGGAAAATGTACAGATCATGCCTCGGTTGTGGACTTGGAGGAAAGGTGAATTTTGCAAAGGCCATATCCAAATTTGCAGAAATTATTTAGTGATGTGGTTTGGTGACTTCACAGGATGGATTGTGGCTTGGCTTCCTACTCAGATGGCATCTGTTTGATAGAACATTCGGCTAGCAAAAATCTGGGACAAATTCAAATTGATTTCAAACCCAGTAAAAGCTCTGGATGTACATTCAGAGAGAGCCAAGCTGAGTCAGCAGAAAGGGAAGTCAGTTTCTGGTAACAAAAAGTCCTCAGGTACATTCTGTAATTAGATAATTACCAAAGAGAAGCGGTCAAACATTTTGCAGTTGGGTCTGAGCGCTCCAGGGGCGCGGATGCCGGCGGCAGCTCCGCACTGTCCCTGCTCTGCCTCGGCCTGGACCCTCCACACCACGAGCACATGAGTTGGATGAGTTGGATTTGCCTACCGTGGCCCAGAGGCAGTGAGCAGAGCAGCGTTCACAGTGCTGTGTATCTCAGTGCGGCCGTCCTGCACCGTTCTTATTGAAACAGGTAAGAAAATGAAGCAGCCAGTCTAAAAAATTCTCTGTTATAAATAAGATCCTCGTAAGTAGAAAGTGATATAAAGACAGGAAGGTGTGGTGGGGAAAGCGGGGTTACGCACAGTCGGGGAGCTCGGTAGGACTATAAAATCTCCACGTGAAGAGGCCAACTGGAGTCTGTGAATGGGCACCCTGGAACCCCCCGTGTGGATGCCCCTCTGCCCCGGGAGGTGTGTGCAAGGAGGGAACCTTCACTGGCCCCGGGAGGGACAGGACTGAGAGGCTTTTTGGCAAGCCCTGGCTCTAGGCACTGTTCTCTGTCCCTGCCTGGGTGTCACCGGGTGCCAGCCCTCTGCCACGCGCCCGCCGGCTCGCTCCAGCAGCACAAACCCAGCGCCTCAGGCACATCCACTGAGAAACACACCAGAAAAATTAAGATATGGCCTTTTCTTAAGGTTGCCTGACATTGTTGGCACACTTCCTTACAGTCTCCTTACTGCTGGAAAAACTTCTGCACAGATTTTTTTTTTTTCCTTAAATATATACATATATATGTGTGTGTGTGCATATATGTATAGATACCCACACACACCCTGGCTTAGCAATATTTCATTGTCATGCACTACAAACACCGGTGTAGCTACATGAGATGGTAACAGGTTTCCATTCTAAAAATCATCAGTGCAAAAAACAATGAGGTTTTTACAGTTCAGTAACTATAGGTAAAAGAAGCGAGTCTAGTTCCCATGAAAGCTGCTACTGAACTTGGAGAGAACCTGGGAAGAAAAAAGGTCTCAGAGGTGGGTGTTGAGAGAGTCAGACCCTGCATTTGGATGAGAAGAACTGCAATGCAATCCAGCTGCTGAGTGCCTTCAGCTGCTTCCAAATATATGGTGGTTACTTGTTGGAAATAATACATAACGAGACTATTTGGAGACTTTAACAGCAAATTAAGTGTCTGAGGTTTGTAACAGCTCAAACAAAATAGCTTGTATTCCTCTTTTAATAGGTCAACACATTAAATTCCATCGGCTTCTAAAAGGTCTCTTTAAAAAATAACAGTAATAACAATAACGACCCCGCTGTCTTGGGCACGAATCTGCCGACATTCTGCCTCTGCCAACGGCATCGATGCAGCTTTAGCTTTGCACTGCACCAGCTCCTCGACAAAGTGGCTGCACTTGGGGCTCTCTGTACAGGAAAAGCTCTCGGTCGCTCTGCCTGGCACAGCCCACGACAAATCCCTCGCTGGGGCCGGGGAGCAGCGCGTTGCCCACCCCCAGAGCCCCCAGTCTGACTCCCGGGACAGCCCAGAACAGCTCCCCCAGCCTCACGCCCTGTTCCTGTGGCTCTGAGGACAGCACTCGGTCACCGTGTCGGAGCGATGGCTAACAAGGCGAGGAGGCACGTATTTACAGTCACTGACCCTGGATGAGAGGAGGAGGCAGGAGAGAGCGCCGTCCCGATCTGGAGACTTCCCCCCCGATTTCCAGCTGTTCCTCGGGCTCACGCTGCACAAACCTGACGCTCTCGCTGCAAGGCCTGCACGTTCTGTGTGGGAAACATCCCGTCTCTTCCCAGAACACCGTGTTATTAGAGTAGCACCATATTTACCCTTCCAGCCCGAAACACTGGCCTCGTCCCTCTTTCCTTTTTGTTTTCTCCTCCGGTGGCTGCAGCTGACAATCCTGGCTCCGGCCTGGCTACTTCTGCCCCAGGAGGCCAGACTCCAGCCGGGACGCGGCGCTCCGGCCCCAGCAGCCCGTGGCGATGCTCATGCTCCTTTGGCTGCGCTCCCTGTCCCTGTCCTTGTCGCTGTCCGACTGGCTCTGGGTGCGCTCGGGCCGGTGGCCGGCGCCGCTGGCCGAGGGCTGGGAGGAGATGGTCCGCAGCAGGTGGTTCCTCTTGCGCAGGAACTCGGCCTGGCTGGGCAGCCCGAAGCTGCCCTTGCGCAACGCCATTCGCGTGGTGTTCTTGGCGGGGCGCGCGCGGTGGTTGTACTCCAGCTGGGCCAGGTGGGCTGCGTAGCCCTCCGTGATGAACTGCGGGGTGAGGGCAGGCGTTACAGGGGTGGGACACGTTTCCCTGAGAGCCACTGGCAGCCAGGCGTGTTCACTCTGCCGGCTTCTCCGGGGTGAGCAGCCAGGGCACCGCTCAGACCCATGTATGTGGCCCTGCTACCTGGGACAGTTCCCACCCTGCTGGCTGCTAGCTCAGTCACCCGTTTTGTGGTGACCAAATTCCCACCTCCCTCCCGTGGCAGGCCCTTGGCAGCACCTCCAGGGCTCAGCCAAGTTGGCTCCTACCTGACACTGGCTCTGCAGCTTCTTGGTGGGTCGGCCAACGATGTAGATGTGCGTGGGCGGGAGGCTGATGGAGCTGTACACGGAGATGTCCTTGGTGGATCCGTACGCCGCGTGGATCCTCATGTGCAGCTGGGGGGACAGAAAGCAACACACGGTCAGAACACACGGGCACCCCGTGCTGCTCAGCAGGCCGGGCTTTGGGTTTTCCAATAGCATTTGTGGGAATCTCAGGTCACTGGAACTAATGCAAGTTCCCAGCTGGATAACGAAAGGTCCAGTGAAGTGCTAATTAACAGAGCTGGGGATGTTTACGGGCCATGACAAGAGGAGTGACAGCGATACAAAAGCAGATCTCCACTTGCTGACCCACAGCCTTCCCTTGAGGTCTGCAGGGGGCAAGGATGCTGCACACTTCCCTGCTGCCACTGGGGGAGAGGAGCTGCAAAACCCTGTGCAGGAATCATCAGCTAGGAATGTTCCCCTCCACAGCCAAGCTGCTGTTACCTGCTGGGCAGAGGGAGAAGGGACAGGCAGCAAAACCTGCTGCTTCTCAGGGATACCTCTGCCTCCACTCCGAGCAGAGAGCAGCTCCTGCACAACCCTTTCTGCAGTGGGCTGGAGCAGGGGCTGGCAGGGGAGGTGTGGACACTGGTGCCACCACACTTCGCCAGCTTTGAGCCCAAAAGGTCAGGGAGATGGAAAGAGAATTTCTGACCCTGGTCCAAAACTTATGGAGGACAAGAGAGCAACTGAGGGCCAGCTGCTCCTTCCACTGTGACCCAGGCTGAAAAGGGAGCCCAAGAAAGTTAAGAACAGGCTTTTCCTGCTAATCAAGGCAGGGCATGTGCTGGGGACACCGGCAGCTCCTTCACCTGCCAGGCTTGAAAAACTTCATTCTGTCTGGAGCTTCTCTGAGGCTCTGGGCTGAGCAACATCAGGACCTCCCAAGGGTCAAATGCCTGTAAGATCTCTGTGGAGAGTCCCAGCAAAGCCATTTCTGCAGCAGCTCCTTCCCCTCAGTCCTGCTGTCTGCACCACAGGCAACCAAAAGGCCACCAAGCAGGTTAAAAAAAGTGCACATGTGGGGAAGGGAGGCTCTGCTGCCTCTGTTCCATTAGGGGTTTGAGGAGCAGTGATGAAATGGAGCAGTGCAGAGCAGAGGCAACGCAATTTAACAGCATAGACACTTTTGTAGAGCAATAAAGGGATGAAAATAAAATGAACAGATTAATCTTCCACTGCAGGTCACATTGCTGCCAAGAGACTGGTGCTGACAGTGGCGGTTGGACGAGGAGCAATCTAAACCCGTGCCACGATCCTATTTCAGCAGAGCCAGGCTTACGTCGGTGATGAGGGATTTCAGGAAGTTGGCCTTGTGCCGCAGCGGGTCGTGGACGAGCCCATCGCAGAAGGACACGATCCCATGGGGGAAGTTGTGCTGTGCTAACCACGCCACCACCCTCTGCTTCTGCATGTCAGGGCGGCCCGTGACATAGATAATGAGGTAGCCGAGGTCTTGCCAGTGCCTGGAAGGGAAGCCACGAGTCAATGGATTGCAGAGCCACGCCAGTGTCAGATCAACTGCCCCAGGCCCTGCCCTGATCCCTGATCCCTGACCTTACAACGTCCACGGCCCCGGCGCGGACTTTGGGGTCGCTGCCCATGATGGACACGCTGGCCGCGAAGGAGCCGTCGATGCTGAACACCACGAACTCTGTCCCCTTGGGCAGCACCGTGATGTAGCTGTCAGCGAACGTGTGGTCGCCCCTGAGGGAAGGGATGCAGGTGCTCAGAGGCATCAAAATATCCAGGAGGCATCACCGAGTCCTGCAGAGCACCACGAGCCCAAAGCAGCTCCCACATCTGACCCAAAGGCTCCAACAGTGATGCCACCCTCAGTTAGAGCAGTTAACAGGCACAGTGTGGGGGTCTCTGTGTTCAAGTGGGGATGGATTAGCACTCCTTGGCAGCAGAGACTCAAAAGTTACCCCCAGAAAACCATTGCTGGGTTCACCACCAAGAAGATGCTCCCCTCCTCCCCCTCCCAAAGCCCAACCCCAGCAAGTGGAGCTGAGCTGGAGCCCCTGGGCTGTGAATCATTACAAGTACGAAGTCCTGTCCCTCAAGGACAAGTTTATGGTCTTTAAAATATGCTCAGTCATGCAGTTTTGCAGATGGCCACGAGGCCCTGTGGTGCAGAAGACCTGCTCCTGCAGCGGGAGCTCAATTCCCGTGCTGGTGGTGATGCAGGAGCCACAATAAAACGTGGATTTTCCCCTTACGGCTGCAGAGTACAAGTGGCTTTGCCCCTGTTGCTGGCAAACCAGGCTCTGAACTCACCCAGCAACAGGAGGGACCACGTTCTACAGTCATCCAATTCCTCTCTGCTCCTCCTGCAAGCCCCAGGCCCCTCACCTGACCACCATCTTGACGGGGTAGACGCCGATGCCCAGGCGCCGCTCCTCGGGGATCACGTAGGAAATCCTGCCGCTGCTGTTGCTGATCTCCGTGTCAAAGTACACCCACTCCCCCGACGGCGGCTGGGTCATGATGTGGATGTCCACCTGGGGACAGCGAGGCTGGTCAGCCCCGGCAGGACAGACACACAGCAGCAGGACAGGCCGAGCACAGGGACATCCCACCCGAGCCCCTCTGGGCTGCAGCAGGGCTGGTCCTGCTCCCGGATCTGAGCTGGGAAGCACCCAAACATCAGGGGCTGGAATGAAAGCTGGCCTTGGTGGTGAGACCTCTGTGACAAACACTGCTCCTGGTGGGAGGCACCCACAGGTCTGAGCAGGGGAACCTGGCCTGGACACAAGGGCAGCGAACCCTGACAGGGAGCAATGGAGCACTGACCAGTGCCACCTCTGTCCCCCTGTCCCACAATTGTCACCACATGGTGACAACCCCCCAGCACACACGATACCTTCTCTCCTGTGAGGGTGACCATGTCTAATGGACCATACATGAACCTCCCAGTTAAGGTCTGGGGCCCATCCTCGTTAGCAATGGTGTCGTTGATCCTGTGGTTGGCTGTGACGTTCTGCACGAGGCAAGAGAGGAGAAGGAAAAAAAAAATAAACAGTTTGCAGCAATGGATAACCTCACAGGGAAATGCCAAATATAACTGGACAAATTGGAGCATGGGTTTCTCTGTGCCATTCCCCTCCTCCACTCCACGCTCAGCTCTGGGAAAGAATTTGACCTGTGGCAGAGGTGAGGCTCTGTGCCCTGCACTGATAGGTGGATTGGAGTGCTGGAGAGTCAACTTCCATGGCAGGTTGTAGGTGCAATTCTGATACTCTCTATTAACTCTCACACTTTGCAATTAAGAGGAAATACGTAGAGCTGCCAGAGAAATCTGGTGATATTATTTCAGTTCTAGCACAGAACTTCCTTCTCAGAAACTGGAGACTTTACTGGGAGCAAAGGGCATTTACTGAGCTGAGAACTGGTATTATTGGACTTTGAAAGATGTTCCATTCTGACTCGTTCCCTGACCCACAGCCAAAGCTTCCTGTGTTTTACAGGCTCAAGGCTAAGAGGAGACCTTGCTGACACACATCTTTTGGGTTGCTCTTTCACAAGCACCCAGGTAGGATATAACCATTAAAACAGACCAGCAATGCAACACAACCCTCTGTCTGTGCCATGCCCTCAGAACAGTTTGTGCAGCCTCAAAACCCCCCTTACCCGGAGCTTCACGTTCGTCCTCTTGCGGAGCCACTTCTCACGGGGCTTGGAGGGGGTGAAGACAGACACCTCCTTCCCATCCAGCTCCAAAACGCTCGAGTTCTCGTGTCTCATCACCTGCAGGAGGACAGACCCCACCGAGGCATCAGCTCCCTCCTCCTGCCCGGCTGTTCTGCATCTCCTGAGCCAGCAGTGAGGAAGGGCAATGCCTGGAGAGAGGTCCCTGAGTTTGCTGCTGGGTGTTTGGCTTGTCAGCTCGCAGGTTTTACAGGACAAGTGGCCTCTTCTGCTCTGGCAGAGCCTGTGGCCAGCGCTGACTCAATCCTGGCTGAGACGCAGGTTTTTTGGATTGTCAGGAGGTACAAAACTGACTCAAACACAGCAGGATGAGCTCTGCACTAAGATACCTGCCCTTCCTCCTGGGATTCATTAGTCCCTTCCCACGGTCTGCAGGGGAACACGAGCCTTCCTTCCCCCATTCCACAACAGATCCAGCAGCAGCTGCTCTGACCGGCCGCATGCCGACAGATGCCGTTCCTTCAGCTCCCTCCTAATTCCTGCTGAAACACATCCCCAACTCTCATCCCATGGCTGTTGCTCCTCTCACTGATTTGACCCCCGTGGAGGCACGCAGGGTTCTGGCTTGGCCGCATGTGAGGCAGAGCCCAGGCTGTCTGTCCATCCTCGCCTCGTCTCCGAGGCTGACAGAGCTCCAGGACTTTGTGCTGGTGGGATGTCACTGCCAACCAGCCAGTTCTGGGGGGCAATTCCTGCCTTTCACCAGGGCCTGGACAGGGATGGGAGGCAGGAACATGGACAGAGGAGGGTTAAATCCTACCTAGGTTGCTTTTAAGTTCTAGAATGGAAAAGGAAGAATGACACCCAAAGGCTGGGGGACACCTCAAAGACTCACAGGACTGCAGGGCTGGGAGGTGACCCTGCACACAGAACTCCAAAACTGGCAGTAGTGCTTAGTGACCAAAAAATTAAGAAGCCTCCTAAATGTGGGCTCTTTCACAAGGTCCTGAACATATTCTGTGAGGTCAGCAGCTCTCCAGCTGAGCTCGGCTGACATGGGCCAGGTCTCTTTGCAGAGCTGAAGCTGGTTTTCATCCAGGGAAATGGAAAAAGGACCCCAGGGAGGATGAGCTTGCTGGGGCGGGAGCTCATGGAAATCCAATGTAAACAAAATAACAAGTTTTACTGAAAATTATTTAAATCAGGAATGTGTTTTGAATCCTATTTGGGCTTGTTTTAACAAGATTTAATCTTCGGAGACCAAAACTATTCAACAGCTTCTTTTTACATTTTGTCCAGAGATGACTTTTAAAGGCCATTAGAAACAAGTCCTTATTAGGGGAGGCATTTGTGTGGTGCTAGGGAAGGATAGCGAGAAGACAAAAGATGAGAAAAAGCCTGGTCTCGAGGCAAAGAGGAGTGAACAGAGACAGGCACTGGGCAAGAGGGTGCCAGACTACCCAGGCAGCCACCAGAAGGCTTAGAATGGATGGAGAGGGACTCCCAGGTCCTCAAGCCACAAGGTTTGAAACACCACACAGTGCTAGAGACCCAGGTTTGGGCTGAACCCTGAATAACTGGCTCTTTCCCAAGTGGAACATTTTGTGTATGAGACTGTCATGGCTGTTCCCCTTCATGCACAATGAGAGTTCTCTCTTCTTTCCAGCTCTCTTGGGCTGAGTTTGATGTGGGACCATCCAGGCAGGAGTGTGCAGGCACACAGCCTGGGAGGAGAAGGGTCTCACCGGATTATCAGCACTGCTCAGCTGCCACCGGCGCTGACACCGCTGCTGTTTATGGTTCTCACACTATTTGGAAGATAACACTGAGAGAAAGTTTGCCAACAGAATCATAAATAATTGAGGGCTGCAGCAGAGGAGGCTGGAGGAGCACGGGGAGGGTTTAACAGCTGAGTTAACACAAAGCAAACCCGGCGCCGAAGTGGGCAACACAAACCACAGAGTTGCTTTGAGTTTTGTTTTTTTCCAGCTCCATGCCCTAAGTGTCATTCCCTGGGGAGTTCATGTTTTGTAAGGCAAATAACTCCCCCTCATCCCCAAGGAACTGAAGGGAAAATATTTCTTTTAGGGAAAAACACATTTTAGACAGTAAATTTGAATTTTAGGCCAAATATAGGTTGATAAAATCGGAGGTGTCAGACTCCAGACATCAGCAATTCCCATTCTCCTGGCCCTAGAACTGCTTTGTGCTGCAGGAACAAGGACTAAATCCCAATGAGTTCCTAGAGGAGACAGCAATAACTTAGAAAGGCAAAATGGAGAACTGCATTCTGCCTATCAACTCGTGTCGAATTCATATAAAAC
Source organism: Melanocharis versteri (assembly GCA_013397845.1). Taxonomy (NCBI): domain Eukaryota; kingdom Metazoa; phylum Chordata; class Aves; order Passeriformes; family Melanocharitidae; genus Melanocharis; species Melanocharis versteri. The sequence goes on from VZTG01001431.1 coordinate 111,009, forward strand.
TTCCCCTTTGGTTTTATTGTATCTGGTGCTGTTTTTATTTGTCCTTTGAGAAGTTTCAGTTTCAGAACTGAGATCCGACCTGGCACGAACAGAGCACAGATCACGTCAAGAAACAAGTGCCACTGACCTTTGCCACTACGGATCTGATAGGAAACTGCCCTGGGCTCTCTCCATGGATCCCTGGTGAGCCCATCTGAAACCTGCTGTGGTGATAAACCCAGCCCTAAACCAAGCAGGTGTGACAGCACATCCATGAAGTTTGTATGTGTGCAGCTCCACCAACACCACAGGTGAGGAACAAAAGGAAGGGGAAGAAAATGGATCTGCAGGGGCAAAGGGTATTTTTTTTCACCTCTATGCATCATCAAATGGGAAAAAACAAAGAGCCCGAAGTATTTTTCAACCCAAGGGAGATCAGGGAGAGAGGATGACTGTACCTGTCTGAGCAGGAAGGAGACAACGTCCGTGGACTCCCAGTAGCTGGCGTGGAAGAGGTGAGGCAGAGCCACTGTCGGGAAAGCCGTCAGGGCGTCGGGGCAGTACAGGGCGTAGTCGATCCGTTTGGTTCCCCACCACTTGGCAGCAACTACAGAAGCAAAACACTCGTTCAGACAAAGGGGGTTCACCACGGGGATTTCAGGGCTCTGGCTCTGGCTCCAGGTATGCCAGGAGGCTGCTCCCTGGCTGGTCCTGCTGCTCCAGGGGAACAACCGACCCAGGGCTCGGTGTTTGCTCACACCGAGGGAGGAACACACGGCCACCAGCAGTGAGCTCTCCCTTGTTTAGGCAAAGAGGAAGGCACTGGAGGGCAGGTTAATTGGCTGTTAGTCCAGACCCCAGGGAAGGGGCCCAAGGCTCCTGTGCAATGAGCCAAAACATAAAGACAGCAATGCTTCTCCCTGGAGCTGTGGGAGGAAGGATGGGTGTGCTCTGCCCATCTCCGACCCTGCCTCCAACTCCTTTAGCTTTCACCAGGGAACTGCATCCAGGTATTGGCCACACTAAAGAGGACTGAATACTGGGAATCCATACAGGATGCTAAAAGGCACCACAAGGCAGGGAATATGGCACGTGCTGATGGGGCTGGTAGCTCCCAACAAATCCTTATTGCCCTCCATGGTACAGGCAACCGAGATGTCCAGCCCAGCCTTCCCAGGGGCACAGCCTCTGTGGTGGACAGCAAGACAAGCACCTGGGAATATTGGGTCTTCCTTGCATGAGGGACTGAAAAATACACTGGGATTTTGTGGGGGGCAGGGATACAAACAAAACAGCCAAGTCTCTCCCTCAGGGAGCCAACAACTCGCACACAAGTGTCTGACAGCCACCCTTCACCCTGAGACATCCCCACACCTCAACTGCCCTGAACTCTGCCCCCGTGCACATCCTGTCCCAGTTCCTGAAAGAGAGCAGGTCTCAGTCCAAAGCCTCAGATCCCAAAGCCATGGGCTGCTTTCCCAGCAGCAAGGAGTCCTCAATGCCTGTGCACTCCAGCCCAGAAAAGCAGCCAAGGAAAGAGAAGATGGAGATCAAAAGAGCAGCAGAAGAATTTTGTTTGTGTTTGCATGCAGGATGCAAGCTGGGGCTTTGACAAGGGCTTCCTCAAGCTTGGTTTGTCTCTGTGACAATGTTCATTTCTTAAGGACTTCCAGGAAAGCTGCCAGGTTTAAGGTACAATCCAACACACCCCTCTGCAAAGGGAAATCTGGCTGGTGATGAGCACAGATGCTGAAATTGAAAAGATGGATCCACCAGCTCCTTCCAGAGGCCTGCACAGAGCTCCACCACAGCAAGTGCAGAGGGATATGGATTCAGCACATCCCCATGGCCCAGCCCTGGCTGTGCCCAGTGCCAGGCCACCCTCATCCTGACAGTCCCTGCTTTTCTGAAGAGCCGTGGGAAGGAGGAGCAAGGTTTGACAGATCAATATGGCTTTTCCAGAGCTCACAGGCACCTCCTCGCAGCCACTTCTGACTCCCTGCCTTCCAAACTGACAGCTCCTGGTCATGTCCCAACTTTCATTTCTCATGCAAGTCCCCAGCTTGGGTAATTTTGGATTCTTTACAGGAAGCAGACAGGATTGACTCTTCCATGCTCAAAAGACAGTGGTGGAGGCAGAAGCGTTGTCCCCTCAGCTCTGCCCAGAAGAATTCCTGCTCCTGCCAAGTTGTTAGCGGAGTTATGATCAATCTTCAGGCCAAAGTGACAGAAATACTTGTTAAGGTGCAATCAGAAACTGCAAGTGCCTCAGTGAAAGTGCAGAGATTTATTGTGAAGTTCTGTGACTATCGAATGAGAGAGGAGGCCGACAGGAGTGGATCTCTCCAGAATACCTGTCTTGATGTCCAGGTCTGGTATCCGAAGAGCACAGCCTGCAGCCCGGCTCCGTGGCCCTTTGAGCTTCCTTCCCTTGGCAGAGATTTCATGTTTATGTTGCCTACGCCTCCTGAAGGAGGTTTGGGTAGGGGATTTGTGAGGAAGGGCAAGTTGGGACAGAAGGCTAAACCCCCTACTATGATTAAGGTGGTGTTTGGTTTCTAAAAGGAAAAATAAAATAAAAAAATAAAATAAAATAAAAAAAGCAGAAATCACACTTATTATTATGGCACACACCAATTTCATCCTCCACAAACTCACGGTACCAGGGGAGCTGCACCCTAGGGAGGCTCCTGGGAGGGAGCCATGGTTTTGCAGTGCCCCTCCAACCTTCCTCCAGCTCTCCCTGGGGATAAGCACGGATCACATCCAACCCTCAGTGCCACGGCTCCACGGCACCAACGAGGCTGAGAGCGAGAGCCACAAAGGCAGAGCCGGAGCTCAGGGGACACTCGGAGTCAAGGGAAGACTCTTCCTCCCTGATCTCAGGAACAGGCTTTGATGGCTGTGTAGAGGAATAAATTACACAAAGCAGAAGCTTCACAAATGGGGAGAGTGTGGGGAAAGCAGAGGTGAGTGTTGTGTGACCCGACCCTGCCACAGCTTGGGACAAGATCTCTCCGTAGGACACGCCGGCCTCAGGGCATCACCCCGGCAAAAACACCTCCCCAAACCACCACCGTGTGCCAGCCCAGCAGCTCCCCGTGGGTGGGAAAGCAGCACAAAACAAACACCTTCTCCCCCAGGAGCTGCTTCCCAAGCAGGCTCCTATTTAGCAGTGCTTGGCAAGATGTCAGGACAAGTAAAAGGACGCACGCGGGGAGTGTGGTGTCGGCCCCTGGATCCACTCAGAGAAGGAAAACCTCGTTTGTCAGAGAAGGTATTTTAGTCCTGCTGCTGAGCGTTGCCTCAAACAGGGCAGGAGGTTACAGCAGCCCCTGAGCAGCGCCCACAGACCCTCAACAACTCATACCTGCCTCCGGGAGCATTATTAACTTCAGCAATTAATTATGGAGTGAGCAATTCACAACCCGTGCCAGGAATGTATCTCTCAATTTTTGACACCTTCTGGAAAGAGTTTAGGCTGAAGATTTTTTCATATGCAGTTTTGTTTGGTTCATTTTGGTTTTTTAATTTGAGTTTTCAGCCTTTTCTTGGTCTGAGTTATCAGAGGTACATGAGGACACAGAGTGTTCATCTCACACCTCAGCTGAAACAAAGAAGGGGCTGAGCCATCAACAAAGTCTGTTCTTCTCCACTGTATTAGTTAGGAAGTTATACAGGTCTTGGGAAAAATAATAAATAAAAAATCCCTTTTACTCCCCATTCAGCTCTGGGAAATGGGTCATGACTGACTGGGAGCTGCCCTGCGGGCTGCAGAAGAGCTGAATTTCTAATGCAAAGTAATAAATGTTCTGTTCTGAACCAACCTGTCCTTGCCTTTCAGCGTTACAGAGGGGCTTACTCATCCCTGGCTTTGTGGGCCACATTTGAGGGATCTGCACATCCTGCATTACCCATCTGGTATCAAGTGCTGATCCCGACCAGTTCTGCATGACTTACCACGGAACATCCCTCCGGATTGATCCTCACCACACAAAACAGCCAAACGGTGCTCAGAGTCAGCAGTTATTACCTTTTTATAAAGAATTTATCACTAGCAAGGTCCAGCATGCATAACACAGCCGTGGTCCCTGCGTGGCCATCAAATACATCACCTGTTCTTCCAGGGGAAGTGACAACACACGGCACTGACTGTGGCAAAGCCGGGCGAAGGCGGAATAATTCCAAGCTTTTGGTTATGGATGGGAAGCACCCCCCTGGACAGACGGACGGACAGAAGCTGCTCGGCCCGGAGCGTGGTCTGAGAGCGGAGCGGCAGCGAGCGGAGCCTCGGAGGGGTGCAACACTTACTGTTGGCTATGTTGGAAGCAGTGTAACTGTCTGCCATTCCTGAGACCTGGCTGGCAATGCTGATCTCACTGGCTCTCCGGAAGCCCCTGAACTGAGGGGCTGAAATGGGGGTGGACAGGGACGCGTTTTCCACGAAGACGGCACCATGAGACTGAACAACATCTGCTACAAAGTTGAAACAGGGAAATCAAAATATTAGACCAACAGACAGAGGCTGGGCAAGATGAACTCGGGGCGGGGAGGAAGGAGGCAAACAAAGCTGGTAGGTGCAAAAACCTTTCAGAACTGATTGGAATGAAACAGAAACACCCCACATTTCACTGGAGCTCTGGTTTGAAAAGAAAGCAAACAGCACAGCAGGCAGAGACATGTGGCTGGAGGAGCAGTCTTTGATTGAGAGAAGCAAAGTAAGTAGCTCAAAAACCAGATCCAAAGAAAAACCCAGGCAGACTTACTCAAGCAGCAATAACAAGCATGTGTCATACATACAGATGTGAATATACACAATTTTATATATTCACATCGAGACAAAATAACCAAAGTAAGGAAAACAACAAAAAAACAACCTTAGAAAGGGGTATTTGTTTTCTTGAGATATTTAAATTTAAATCAGTGTCTCCAAGATAGAAGCATTATTAAAAAACAAAAATCAAGAAAACATCTTCATGCCTGGCAGGGACTAAATTTGGATTTGGATACAGCCAGCACTTGTTTATCTGGAGAAAGGGCTGCTGAAGGGAGTCTGGTGCTGAGCACTTGTATCTCCCATCAGAGTCAGCAGATCAGGGAGCACTCAGGCTCTATGAAAACAGAGCTTCTTCGGTACAACATGCAGGTCTGGATTTTTAAATCCCAGCCTGAGGTTTACCAAGTTAGGCTGAACCCCTCAGTACATAAATACGGAAAGGAGGGTTTAAAATCATGCTCACACGGACCTTATACATGGATGGGAGGGAAAAGGACCTCAAACGCTCAGGAGTGGCAAAACGAGAGATGCTGAAAATCACGCTAAAATCTCTGCATTTCAGTTTTCTCTCTGTAACAGTGCTGTGGGGCCGAATTAAGTGGGATATCCCAAGCTCCTGCAGGGCAGAGGTTTGTAATGCCAACACCAGGTGCTCACAGCAGGCAGCACCAGCGTGGCAGTAACATGCAAAAGCAAAGCAATTCATTATGGTTTTAAGGTTGCCCATCTCTGCTGCACTTGAGGAGCAGCACCTGAATTTATTCCCAGGTATCAGACAGGAGATACCACAAGGAATGTGAGCACATTACTCCCACACACCAACATCCTCCACCTATTCCAGCCTGTTTAGATATCCCTGCATTTAATTCTGGCACATGGCTGACACAGGGCGCTGTTTTAGCAACTGATTTATTTTAATATCAATCTTTTTTTGCTTGGGGCTACTGATTTTCTCCCTCCCATCTCTCAGTTCGCAGCAGCAGCGTCTGTGCCCACACAAATCCTGCTGCAGCCGAGGGAGAGGGAACGTATGAAGCAGAAAATGTGTGGCTAAGTGTCAGTAAAAGAGTTCTGTTCTCTGCAGGGAAAATCAGGCCACAAGCTGCTCTGTGTAAAAGCTTTGTGGACTGTGAGATCTGAGCCTTAGCGGGAGCCTGACCTGATGATGAGCTGCACACACAGCCCACATCGTGCCTGAAAGGCCATTAGCAGCATCACTTTCTCGGCACTTTCCCCCTCTTTCCACCTTGCCTCGAGCTGCTGGCTGTCAAGGCTGTGACCAGGATCCACAACCCAGCCGGTGCCACTGGGCCAGTGCTGTTTTCTGACTGTACAAAGCACCAGCACGAGCAAGAAGAGACAATCCAAGTGGAGAACAGGAGCTGCACAGAACCCCACAAAGATCTCAAGGGTAGAGGCTCTCGTTCCCTCTGCTGGGGGACCTGGAACAACCCTTTCTTCTCTGGTCACCCCTCCCTCTCCATTCTCTTGCCTATGAGGTCCTCCTGTGCTCCTGCTCTTGTGTCACCAACTGGGTGCCCCAACACGGCTGATGATCATCAGCTTCCCTGAACCTCCTCAGATGCATGGAGAGGTTGGGCTTTGTCTGTGTCAGGAAAAATGCCCGATTCAGGTTTAACCACCAGCGAAACCTGAACTTCTTCCTCTGCTTTAACCTAAAGCACCTGTGCCTTGAATTAGGAAGACAAGTTCAAGAGTGTTACAGGAGAAAAGGCTGGGCCCAACACGGTCCTGCCTGGGGTGGTCATGGCTTTGACTCCATCAGCCCATCTTCACTCAGCCCTGCCTGAACGTCAACTCCTTTTTGAGAACCCAGAAAGTGAATAAAGAAAGCAACAGCGGGATTTTGGGCTTGCTCTTTTTTAGCCAATCTTGTTTTTCTGGGCCTGACCAGTGATTTTGAAATATAATGAGCTTGCAGCGAAAGCACCCAACCTCAACAGCCCTTCCAGCCCCATCCTGGTCACCAGAGGAACAATTCCCACTCCTGTTAAAGCCTGAGGTGTTTTAGCATTACTGAACTGTTCAGTTCAGCACTGCCTGCACTGGGGGCAGGACTTTGCTCTGCAGGGGACAAGGTGCCACCCGACAGCAGCGCTCCCCTGCTCCTGCCCACTCAGGTTGCTCTTGTGCTTCTCCCTTTCCCCAAGCTACACACCCTCTGCCCCTGAGAAAGGACAGTTTCTAAGAAAAACTAAGGCCAGGAAAAGGCAGGGCAGGAAATGTGGAGAAAAACCTGTTTTTCTCCAGCCCCCTCAGAAAAGCTTCCTCCACACCAAAGCTGCAGTGACAGCAACTTCCAAAGAAAATCCTGAGACATGACTTGCAGAAAAAACCCACAAACCCAACAACATATTTCCTGAACTTGTGTATTCTCTGCACCATGTCCCTTGTGCAGCGATTTTGAAACCAAGGGGGCTTTCTTGGGGAGTGTGGTGACCAGGGTGGGATGTCACAGATGCTGCCACGCTGGCACAGACTGTGCCCAGCACCTGCATCCAGGTTTTCCTAACAGGAGCCATGGGAAGCCTCCTGCACCGCAGAGGTGCAGCCCCAGCCCCAGCTCAGGTCCTGACAGCCACGGGGAGCTTTTCCAGTCAAGCCCAGAGTGAAGCCAGAAGGTCCAGAAGCAGCAAGACCTTTATCAAGATTAGCTGTTCCTCTGTCACCCGGTGAGGACAGAGGTGCCCTTGTTTTCTGCACTTTGTACTGTGACTCAGGGCTGACTCAGGGCCACCAGAGCAAGGAAGAGGAGCCTGGCTGGAGCAGTGCCCTGAGCACCCTCCCAGCAAAGCACCTGCTGCTGCTGGACCCACGTGGCACAGCCCATGCCATGACCCAGGGTTTAACTGCACTTCAAGGGGAGAGGACACGGGAAGACAAATCACTTTTTTTTTTTTTGGCCTACCTATGAATCTTTAATACTCATTTTGGTGCTGTGCTCTTTCACTTATGGACTCATTTGTCAGTGTTCTTATAAGGGAGCAGCCCTGAGCCACCCTCTCAGTCCTTGGGGTACCTGAATGACAGATTTTGATTTGTGCTATTTGGAGACTGAGCTATTGCACCAAAGCGGGAAATACTGAAAGCAATCAAAAAATACGTACAGTTCAATAAAAACAAAAAGATTAAAAAACATAGAAAAGCCAGCCAGCTGCACAGCATAGGCTGTGCTTGCACTGCAGTCACTGATCAGTGCTGGGCACTCTGCAGTCACTACCCTGAGACCATGAGCAACAGATTTCTGCTGTCCACAAGTTTTTGTGATTTTGGACATCTCCTGCAGTCCAGTGGCTGAACTGGGATTCAGCACTTGCTACACTCACATCAAGAACTGCTTGGACGCGCTGTGCTCTTGACCCACGATGTAAACAAACAGAGAATCACAGAATCCTGTAATGGTTTGGGTTGGAAGGGACCCTAAAGACCATCTAATTCCAAACCCCTGCCATGGGCAAGGGATGCTTCTACAAGCTCTGTCCTGACCCCAGGCAGAATCAGCTCACAGTAAAATGGCATTTCATCAGGGACCTCCAAAGTGATTAATTAATAGTACCAGGTCCTCTCCCTCTGCTCTGTCACAGAACCTCACAGCACAGGCAACACGGCAACTGCACACCTAAAAATGCTCTCCACCTCCAGGAGACAGAGGGAGAGACCACCTGGAAACCTCGGCAATGTTGCCATCCTGTATGACCACATAACAGCCCAAACTGCTCAGGGACAGTGAGGGTCAGCTTGTTAAAGACAAACAGGGCAGCAGAACCAGCTCTCAATGCAAAACACCGGGAAAGGAACAAGAATGAGCAAGTGAGACACGCGGGGAAGAAAAAAACCAAAACAAAGGCAAGTCTCATCAAAATTGCAGATGTAGCACCAGCCACAATCAGAAAAAATGAGGCCATGCAGCATTGATGATGGAAAATAAGGCAAAACAAAGGCATCAAACTTTGCTTTAAAGGCAGGAGACGAGAAAGTAATTTAAAATAACCAACACGCAGAGCCACCCTGGGGTCTGAAAGCCTCAGTGCTGTGTTCAGCAGAGCCACGAGGAGTGTCTAAACATGAAATACTCAAAGGGACAAAATCTGGTGTGACATGGACATCAACTGGACTTCTGGGAACGGTGGCTCGTGGCTGCTGGGGAGCTGCACAGTGCAGGACACCCTTTCCCAAGGGATCCTGCCCTCGGTGAGCACCACACGAGCAGGGCCACCAGGGACTGACTCTACCAAAGCCTCTCTGCAGTAGCACAGGCTTCACACAGGAAACCAGCCCGTGCACGGCAGCAGCTCCCCTTCCAGCATCAGCACAGAATGGACAGAGTTTATAACCCCAAGCCCTTGTTTCCACAATGTTCCTCATTCCCAGACCCAGGTGTGATCCCCAGGGGTTATTTTGTGCAGCACGGCCTGAGACACAGCACGAAGATTTCAACTCCGGGAGGCAACAGTGTGATCTCCAAAAAAAGGACCCCCAAGAACCCAACACCACAGACAATACGGAAGTGTAGATTACACACACTCAGCACAACCAGCACTTTTATTGGAAACATCTTGCCAATTCAGTACGGGAACAGGGATACTTGTTTCCATGAAGCTGTCCTGGTGCTGGAGAGCACCCAGAGGGCTACTTTCCATGAGGAGGATGGGATTGTTCTGGATTGTCTCAACTAGAAGCAGATGGGGAAAAAAAAAACATAACAGAAGGACAAAGAACAACAGACATGCGGCCACAAAGTGTTAAACATACAAACAGTTACACCCCAGCACTTAATTATGAGTCTTCAATGAACAGACAACCTTCAAATAGAGTAAAAGAAACAAAACAGAGGTGATTTCCAAACAGACCAACATCAGAGATCAACTGGGAGCAGAGGAGAACACAACGATGGCATTTCAACAACAAATGGGAGGCACCTTCACCCCCTTCTAAACCAAATCCATAAATACACAGCAGATCCAGAGAAATCTTTTTTACTATGAGTGGAAAAAAATATGCTGTAAGGGAAGAATCAGACTCACAGCCTACACAGTGCAAAGCACAGCAGTAAGCAGGGATGTGAGTTTGATTTTTCTCTGCAAGTTCATTAAAATGAAACAGGGACCAGCATTCAGTGCAGATGGAAAAATGGGGGGAAAAACCAGCCTGAGAGGCTTTCTGAATTGTGGACTCCCAAAAAAGCTACTTGCATGAGGAGATGTGCACAAGCAGTGTTACACAAGGTTCTGTACAGAACCAATTATAACTGAGCACCTGAATTTTACGTGATCAGCAAAACATACGGCTTAATTATAGCAGCAATTAACTTTTCTGGAGTGCCCTCCAGTGAACACTAACTTCAGGAGCAGCTTGGTGAATCATGGTTAGTCCTTCTGGGCAATGTGTCCATCACAACACAGACTCTAATGGAAAGGGATGGCCTGTTACTTTCTGATAAGCAAATGAAGAGGCTTTGTCTTACAGGAAAAGAGAATTTAAAGCTGTTTTTTGTCAGTTTTATCCATCAAGGCAGAGCAGTATCTCTTGAAATAACAAGGCTCAGACCTGGAGGTTTTGCAATCACACTGCCCTTCTCATAGAAGAGCTAATTGCTGTTTAACTCCACTGCATAGCAAGTGTTTCTCCAAACACAGCCAACTCAGAGGTCCAGGGAGGCTCTAATGTTCCTGCTGCTGTCCAGAATGATAGCCAGAACACAGGTTTAGTGTCAATGGGGCCTCCACCTCTGGGTTCAGTGAGAACAGGGGCTTTGGAATGTATTTAAGAGAGAGAAGGTAAGATGTTTAGCTGTAATTTTTTTTGTAATAAGCCTCTTGCAGCTGATACCTAGAATACACCCAAAAAGCAAATTGCTTTTCAAGTTGCTATAGATTCCCTGAGCTGTTGTAACTGGCCTGGGTACAAATGCAGTTGTGGGTGGATCCATTTTTAAAAAGTGTTGCAGCAAGATCTTGGCTAAATTTGACGAGTGAGTGGGGCCTGCAGAAAGCATTTTATTCACTTCATTAAACATGGGTTTTAGTTTGTGCCCATTTAACAAATCAGACCTCTAGATTGAACAATTACAATCTTTAAAGACACTGATACATAGAAGGACACTTCTTTGGATTTTCAACTTTAAAATGATGCAGAGGATCTCCAGAATTATCCAGCTCTAGATATACAGTCTTCTTCATTTAGTCCTGCATGATTCCAATATTAGACAAATGGGATGCAAACAAGTAAATCATCTCATCATGTCACTGTAGACTCTACTCCTTCCAGTCTTCTCTGGCCATCCAAGTCCTTAATTCTGCCAACTCAATTGTGCTTCATTCCCTCTCAATCACAAGCACCAGTCTGGGTGTAAAACAGGCCTTTACAGAGAGGTCACCACCCCATGACCCTCAGGCCCTTGTGTGACAAACAAAGGGCACATGGGACACAAGGCACTGATTTCACTGGAAGAAAGTTCCTTTTCTGGTAAATCAGCAACAAGGCTAATGCTACAGGGCCAGTTCCCTTTCTCACCATTCCCAACTGCGTCGATAACTTCATGTAAAATGTGGCTGCAACCCTTTAAACAGCTAATGTGGATCCAGAGGGACTTACCCAAAACAGCAGAGTTGCCATCTCCCAGCGGGAACCTCTGGTACCGGGGGATATTGAAGGGGGGCAAAAGGTAAAACTTCCTCTCCAAAAGAGGCTCGAGGCGTGAAGCAGATGGGTCTGCAGGGTGGAACAGGTTATAGACCTGCTGACAAGCTGGTCTGAGCTGAAAGACTGAAAAGACAGAGAAAAAAATCCCTCAAGTATCAAAATATTACTTGTTAGAATACTGTAAATATTTGTCTCTAAAAAGGACAATTGCCGGGTTACAAAATTGCAAAGGATTTATTATCTCCCTCATCTCCCAGTTTAGTCAACTGAAACAATTTATTACCATGTTTACAGACTCAAGAATTGCCAGCACTTTTCATGTTTGGAAATAGTATAACTGGTGGTGCATAGAGCACACAGAGATCTGCTTGTTTATGGTGCAATAAATACAATACAGAAATGTTTGGGTTTAACCAGACTCCTGCAACTGCAGCAGGAGGTGCTTACACCACCCACCAAGGGAGCAGTTTGCACCAGGACTTACTGTCAAGAGCTGGAATTACAGTTTTCCGCAGTGCAAGCACCAGACCCAAGGGAGAACCGAAGAGGAAGAAGTCAGTGATCTCAAAGTCAAACTTGCCAATATTTCCTCCATCCAGCATCGTGGAGCTACTGGATCGCCTGGATGTGGGGTCGTTTCTCAGGACACTGGAATGTAAACTGGGACAAGAACAGAAAATAAAGTCAGAATTATATTCTCTCTGTGTTTTCATAATCAAAGGCTGGATTAGTGATTGGCAGTGGATATAATTTCTATCTCTTTAGTGAAGGAACTGTGCTAATCAACCCACAATGACCCCATTGCACTGGCATCATTTAGATGTACAAATCCAAGCTTCAGGTGGGTTCATTTAAACACCATCTCCCCGAAATGTTTTTTCTTTAAGGAGTCAAAATTGTGGTTGCTGCTACTATATAAAACATGTCCAGATTTTCCTCCCTCTCTCAGGTGTCAAATCTGTTTGCAAAATTCCACCTCTGTGTTGTGCAGGCTGGACAATGCACAGACTTAACACAGGGATTTAAATTCACATTTTCCCTGGACACTGAAGAAGAAGCAGCAGGAATGCTGAGGTGAAAATCCTGGGAATCCACCCCCACGTTAGGGAGAGTTGCTTCTTTGCAGTCTAGATCTGGGAAAGTGAAATGACAGATGTGTAGCACTGATAGCCTGGTTCACAAAAGGCTTTCTGAGATGTTTCTGTTTCCACCCAAAAGCACGAAGCTGCAAATTCGCTCTTCAGGTTGCACAGATTCCAGTGGCAGCTGCAGTGGGTTACCTCATTATAATTAGAAGCAGAGAGTTGAAGGCAGTACCAGCAGTGCCTTAAGAGGGTGTTTGCAAACACTTTAAAAAGCATCAGAACAGGTTCTATAAAGCATGTAGGAGAAATGGATACTGTAAGAGTTGGGCTGGATAAAGAGTTTACTGGCCTGGAGTTGGGAATGATGCAAATCCAACAGTTTCCTGTGGCCCCAAAACAAAACCCTGGGTAGTGCAACAGCTCTGGCTCATCAGGGCCAATCCTGAGGGCAGTGACACCCCAGCACTGCTGTGATCCCAAAACAGGGCTGTTCCCTCCCCACCACCCTCAGCACCAGAGCAGCTGCTCACAGACCCCTCAGACACGGCCACTCAGGATGGGAGCAGCTGCAAAAGCTCATGCTTTTGGGGAAGAAAACCAGGCTTCATGCAGACTTTGCTTTCCTGCCGTGGCAAATAACGCATCATCCCAGAGACAGCTCCTGTGCTGAGCACCATTCCCAAAGGATGCTGAACCTCCGCCTGCTCCTGCTGTGCTGTCATGTTCCCCCTGCAGCTGCACACACGCACATGCACGGCTCTGCTCTCCCGGTTCCCAGCCAGGCAATGATAAGTTACTTATGCCAGACACACACACATCACGGGGAGTCAAAACACTGGTGTCAAAACGGGAGGTTACAGCAGTGACAGCTAAAACGAGCTGTTCTTGTTTCTGTGATGCAAACAAGCCTGCCTGAGATCAGAGTGCTGAGCTGCACAGCCCTAAAACAGCTCTGAGAACAAGCCACCTTTGGTGGAGCTACAACTGCTTTAGCTAACAAGATGCAAGGCAGCGAGTTTGCTGTGTGTGAGGAATGCAAAGTCATTTAGGAGACGCTCAGCTTCGCTGAAGGCAGGGTGACAGCGACAGGATTCCAACAAAGGCACCAGAGGAAAAGCTACCCCGATGGCAGGATGGGTGCAGGGGGGGTTGGTGTATTCCACACAGCTTCCCACAGCATCTCTTTGTGGGGAAGGGAAGAAGCAGAGCAGGCACAGCACGGAGCAATTCGGGCAGCTTCTCTCCTTTTGCTGGGAACTTGGTATCGTCTTTTCAGCAATCAAAAGAAATGAGAGCCAAGGGGAACTCTGGATCCATCATGCTCCAAGCAACCTACAGTGCCCTGTTCTCCCTTTAAAAAGCAGCAGATGTACTGTGTGCATTAATTAAACAAGAGCTTATGGATTTCAGAAGCAAATCAACTCATTTACAACAATACAAGCACAGCACAGCCAGAAATAATGTAGTTGTGCAGAAGGACTGAATTTAAAAATAAATGTGTGATTGTAATCTCCAGATGCTGCTCTGGCTTGCTGGGCATTATCCCAGAGAAGTGGGTAGGTCTGATACATGAATAAAAATGAGTGTCTTTGGCACAGGCTGAAATCTGCAGTGGGCACGGACAGAAAGGTCCCTGTGTGCCAGGCTGCCCGTCTGCTGAGCTCTGGAGGAAAACTTGGCTCTGTTCTGCCAACCTCCAGCTCAAAGCCACGTCACACCAGGGCTTGCTTTTTGCATGGGAAAAGTCATTCCTTGGTGGCAAAGGCCAACGGGGCATTCTGCTGGTGCTGGCTGGGAGAACGAGGTCCAGGGATGGGCGTGGGAGCAACGTCCTGCACCAGGGATGAGTGAATCCCTGCTCCCCAGCCTCCCCTGCACCAG
>VZTG01001431.1:125405-214240 GCA_013397845.1 Melanocharis versteri
GCTTTTGGGGAAGAAAACCAGGCTTCATGCAGACTTTGCTTTCCTGCCGTGGCAAATAACGCATCATCCCAGAGACAGCTCCTGTGCTGAGCACCATTCCCAAAGGATGCTGAACCTCCGCCTGCTCCTGCTGTGCTGTCATGTTCCCCCTGCAGCTGCACACACGCACATGCACGGCTCTGCTCTCCCGGTTCCCAGCCAGGCAATGATAAGTTACTTATGCCAGACACACACACATCACGGGGAGTCAAAACACTGGTGTCAAAACGGGAGGTTACAGCAGTGACAGCTAAAACGAGCTGTTCTTGTTTCTGTGATGCAAACAAGCCTGCCTGAGATCAGAGTGCTGAGCTGCACAGCCCTAAAACAGCTCTGAGAACAAGCCACCTTTGGTGGAGCTACAACTGCTTTAGCTAACAAGATGCAAGGCAGCGAGTTTGCTGTGTGTGAGGAATGCAAAGTCATTTAGGAGACGCTCAGCTTCGCTGAAGGCAGGGTGACAGCGACAGGATTCCAACAAAGGCACCAGAGGAAAAGCTACCCCGATGGCAGGATGGGTGCAGGGGGGGTTGGTGTATTCCACACAGCTTCCCACAGCATCTCTTTGTGGGGAAGGGAAGAAGCAGAGCAGGCACAGCACGGAGCAATTCGGGCAGCTTCTCTCCTTTTGCTGGGAACTTGGTATCGTCTTTTCAGCAATCAAAAGAAATGAGAGCCAAGGGGAACTCTGGATCCATCATGCTCCAAGCAACCTACAGTGCCCTGTTCTCCCTTTAAAAAGCAGCAGATGTACTGTGTGCATTAATTAAACAAGAGCTTATGGATTTCAGAAGCAAATCAACTCATTTACAACAATACAAGCACAGCACAGCCAGAAATAATGTAGTTGTGCAGAAGGACTGAATTTAAAAATAAATGTGTGATTGTAATCTCCAGATGCTGCTCTGGCTTGCTGGGCATTATCCCAGAGAAGTGGGTAGGTCTGATACATGAATAAAAATGAGTGTCTTTGGCACAGGCTGAAATCTGCAGTGGGCACGGACAGAAAGGTCCCTGTGTGCCAGGCTGCCCGTCTGCTGAGCTCTGGAGGAAAACTTGGCTCTGTTCTGCCAACCTCCAGCTCAAAGCCACGTCACACCAGGGCTTGCTTTTTGCATGGGAAAAGTCATTCCTTGGTGGCAAAGGCCAACGGGGCATTCTGCTGGTGCTGGCTGGGAGAACGAGGTCCAGGGATGGGCGTGGGAGCAACGTCCTGCACCAGGGATGAGTGAATCCCTGCTCCCCAGCCTCCCCTGCACCAGAGATGAGGTGAATCCCTTCTCCCCAGCCTCCCCTGCACCAGGGATGAGGTGAATCCCTGCTCCCCAGCCTCCCTTGCACCAGGGATGAGGTGAATCCCTTCTCCCCAGCCTCTCCTGCACCTGGGATGAGGTGAATCCCTTCTCCCCAGCCTCCCCTGCACCAGGGATGAGGTGAATCCCTTCTCCCCAGCCTCCCCTGCACCACTGAGCTGAGTGAGAGACATGCAGAGAGAGCTCCTACTGAAGCTTCAACCTGCCCCTTTCCCTGAGGGAATCCTGCTCCTGAGTTCTGTGAAGAGACTAATTTTTAACCCAAGGTCTAAAAAGGGAGGTTTGAAAACACATAAAACTCTTTGTTAGATGTGTAAAGATACACCAATCTGTCACCTCACTGAATCCCAACAGCTCTTGCCAGGGACCCTCAAGTGCTGCATGTTGGGTGCAAGCAGAGCCCTTCAGAGATGGAACAGGAAGGACCAGCACAAAGCTATTTGGAACAACAAAATGAGCAATCCATTTTCCACATCAGGCCCAGAACTTATTCTAAAATAGGTGCAAAAATGCATCAAGATGCCAGCCTGATTTCCTTAACCGAGTCTGTGCCCCTGAGGTCAATAACGAGGAGGAGAATGAGCACATTTTTGCACAACTCATATTTTCTCCTGTAATACAGGAGACTGTTTTGAGGAGGCAAGAACAAGAGCCTGATTGCCTTTTATTAACCTGCTGGAAATAGCCAAGAACCTTATTGTGGATTTTGTAAATGCAGCTGTCTTTCTGAATATCCTATCTCTGTGCACCAAACACATTCACTTCGATACCTTCTCTCTCCTATAAACCATTTACAAAAGGGCCCTGACATGGCAGGACAACACAAATCCCAGTGCTGAGACAATGACTCCAAGTAGTGAAGGAGGGGGAGAAATGCAGGAGAAGCCTTCAGCTCAGCACAGGGCAAAAGGAACAGCTTTGGACACAGCTGCAATGCAGGTAATGGGGTCTGCTGTGGGGAACACTGCTCCCCAGTTCCTGGGACATGAGAGAAGAGGGATTAAGAACATATTTATTGCAGTTCCTCCAGGCCGGCAGGAGAAAAAGGTCTGGGCTGTCCAGCTGCAGAGGCTGAAGATGATTCAGTCAGAAAAGTCCTCTGGGTTTACAGAAATAATCCCTGAATGACCAGTGGCCATGGACAGACTGCTGTGAAAATTCCATGGGTTATGTTAACAGACACATTTCTGAAAGCGCATTTGAAAAGCTTAAAAATGTGATATTGGGGGCTTCAACAGTGAGTAACACATTCAAAACATGTCCTTGGTGCAATGAAGCAGCCCTGGCAGGGGACAGAATAACTCAAAATCAGGTTTCAGAGATGCTTTAAAATTAATACAACGCTGGGTTCCAAGATCTGCTTCGCCAAGTTCCTTTACACGATTTCTCCATTTGCTTGCTGACCTCCATCCCACACCTGGAGCACAGCAGAGAAGCAGTTCCCTGACTGCCTTGGCTGTCACACTACAGCTCAAAGGGCTTCTTGCCATTGCAGTAGAGAAGCTGGATTCTCTCAGTGCCACTCAGCAAGAAAGCTGTTAATTTTTTTTTTTGCATATACAACACACCGAAATCGATAACCCTCTAATCTAAATTGTTTTCCTCCACCTTGCTTATCACAGGATGACAAAGCAACCCTCACGTTCCACAGATGCCCCACCCTCAGCTCCAGGACACTGCTGGATCTGTTCCTTCCAAATCTGAAATCTTACCTTGAAAGAAAGGCTTGATGCTGCTTTATTGTGTCCAGCTCATAGGTGGATGAATCACTCCTTTTCCGTGGCAGCTGCTTCTTTGGATCTTCTCCGTTGCTACGAGGAATATCAATGTTGCTCCTGCTGAGGTGTCTGCTGGCTTCCAGATTAGAGCCACTGGAACAGTGGCTGTTGTTCACCGTTATTCCAGGAGACAGAAGGTCAGTATCCTGGGATTTGAAAAGTATGGATTTAGCTGAATTAAGAATACATCCACATTATAACACCGCCCTCCCATCCTCCTTTCCCCATTTACCCCAAGATCCAGTTGAGGCCAATTAAGAATCTCTCAGGCCCAACCATTTTCTAAGGTGTGGGTGATGCTTCACACCAGAGAGCGAAACATCCCTGTTTAGAGCAAACACACCCAAACTGACACCCGTATGCACCTTAAGACATGTCTGCCACTGATAAGGAACAGAATCTTTGTTGTTTCAGGAGATCCTTACTAAAAACAGGGTCCATGGAGGAACTGGGAGCCAGCATTACCTGGACACTCACCACGCTCCCTCGCCGACTGCTGTTCTGGCTCTCGGACACAGTCTGATTGCTGTAGCATAAGGCATCAAATCCCAGGATCCCTCCAACACAGTCCCCTACCAAGCAGACCTGAGACAGGAAACAGAAGCAGGGGAGGAGAGGGAGGAGGAATAAAAAGGAAATTTAAAAAAAAAGCCCCTTGATTTCAGCTCGGAACTAACAGTTGGACACAGCACTGGATTACAGCTGGATAAGCTGGAGTAACAGGATGCCCAGTGCCTCCGTCAGTAAAACTGTTCAGCCACTGAAATCCATCATTGCCTGCAGACTCCCATTCTCTCACACAGCTCAGGTGTCCAGGCTGTCCCCACCAGCCAACTGGAGTGACAGGACAGCAACACAGAGCCCTGATCTTGGTGCTAACTCCAGAAACCAAGCTGGATTCCCCCTTGCCAGCTGCCCGTGCTACCTCAGGGAAGCTTCTGCCCATTTGTATCCCGAGGGGGTAACAGTGTCCTGCCTCCATGGGTATGAGCAGACAGGCACAGCAAAGCACCAAGATCCCTGGGCAGGAGAGGGCTGACTGGGAGGAAGCTCAGGGTGGATAAACCACAGTAGAGCAGAGCAGTGTGACAGCTCCTCCAATGTCTCTGCCCTCGTGGGGCTGGGGAGTCACTTTGCTCAGAGGTGTGAGGCTCACTCATGCTCTTTATGGGGTGCAGCAGCTGCACAGCCTCAAAATATAAATCCATGGGTATGACAGCTCCAGCACGAGCTGCTGAAGGTCTTTTTAAGCCAGGAATGCTTAAACAGCCTTGGTTTGCAATGGGGACAAGACCATGCTTGGGAACAAAGGCAGCATTCCTGCTCCGGCAAGGTGTGTCATGCTGAAACCTGATTAACTTCACAGCTTTGGAGCTTCATTTCTGAACACAAACTCAGACTTTGCTTTGAATCCCAAAGGTTCAGGACAGCGCACAAGCAATAATCTCTCCCTCTCAGAAAGAAAGAAATGGAAAGCACAACACTTCCTTATTGCAGCCCAACACTGTCATGTTTCCATCCCTCCTGAGAGATTTAAGGCAAAGAGAATTTCAGAAGGAAATTGCTTCACTTATTCTTCCTCTGGCTGTGGCCTGAGCAGCCCCCGGCTCACCTGGCCATTGAAGGAGGTGCCCTCCTGGGATTTGATGAACTCACTGTAGGCCTGGTTGGCTCTGACAATGACAGTGGCCACGGCTTCTTGGTACTGCGGGGAGGACGTGGCGAGCAGGGGGAGCGCGGCGAGGGGAATGTGATCCTGGCTGTTGGACAGGCAGCCCTCGTCATAACTGTATGGGCTGAGGCTGGAGAGGGCAAGAGACAGTGGGAACATGGGGAAAACAACTTGCAGGCAGTACAGTCAAGTGTTGTGGTTCATAAAAAAAAGCCTCAAGACAGAAAGGCCATTTATTTCTCTGTGAATGGGTGAGAGCTTAATAAATCTTTCCCTCGTGTCAAACGTAAATCTTCAAGGACAACATACTTACACTGACAGAACAACCCCCAGACAAGGAATTAAATCCTTAGTATTTATTGGATTAATTAGAATAAATCAAATCTCAGAACTTGTGCTGCATGATTACTGTATTCACTGCAGCCAAGTATGAAATCGAGATTGAATGCCTGGCTGGTACATTAATAAATGCATTCTCAAAGCATGGTCAGAGCTCTCAGTGCTACATGAAGAACATCTCAGGGAAACAAATAAAACAAAACAAAACCCCTAGAACCCCCCGCTCCATGATAAAACAGCAGCAACTCACCTGGACACCAGGGAAAACGCTTCGGAGCAGATGGCTGGGCAAGGGACAAGTTTGATGGCAATGTGTCCCAGAGCAGCTGGGTAATGCACCCTCATCACCGTGTCAAACACGGTCGTGATGGTGTTGACATCCCCTTGCTTAGAGCTCTGGTCACCACTTCCTGAGTCCAGGATGTTCCCTCCGTGGAGGACCAAGAGGAGGACATGGATTTTACTTGGCTGCATTAATGGCTGCACTGATTCATCCTAGGTGGGGATGGAAGAGAGCAAATAGAAACGCTCATTTTTCAAAGGGGTTTGACTTGGGCTTAATTTATGGCAAAGGCCATTAGATACATCAGAATACAACAGCTGAGAACCTGAGTACTCCTTCCAGGTCTCTTATCCTACACTCGTGCATGCACAAATGCACACACAGCCTCAGCCTGACTTGTCAGAAGCAGAAGGAATGCTGAAAGTCTAAAAACACCCTGCATAATTGTATCCATGTAAAATATGGCAGCAGTAAAGACACAACGTGTGTGTATTAGGGTGGAAAAATACAGAAATAAGAGATGGGTGTTGCTTTTTGTGGGGTGCTGAGCTCAGCTGCAGCAGTTGGCAGTGAAACACATTCAATAAAATTAACAAATGAGATCAAACAGGTCAGCAAGTAGCAAGTTACTGAGAAGTTGTGGGAAGATCAGTCATTGCATGTTTGCCTAACACAGAAGTTATAAATAAGACTTCAGATTTGCTTAAACTGTTGCAAGAGAGGAACTGAAAAGAAAGAAGTTCATGACCCTATAACCCAAGGATCAGCCAGCATATGGCTGGCATGAACACAGTGAGGGATTTTAATTTGGCTGTCCAGGTGATTTGCTTATTGTGTTGAACCAATTCCTTGCCTAAACAGACAGGCTGTAATTTGGGGGAAGGAAGGAATTGTATCCTGATCATTAATGCCCTGCCAGACAGAAGAGCTGTAAACCCAATCCTGATGCCCCAGGCAGGTACAAGAGCATCCATGTGCACATATTGTAACACAACAGAGCAGTAACTATTTTTAATATCTATTTGCTACCAGGGTTTTCGGTGTTTACAGCTCCCACACGGACTCAAATCCTCCATCCCACACCTGTGAGATCTGTGCAAACCCTCCTGTACCCGACCCCTGTGCTAGCAGAGACAACACCTGAGAACATCCTGAGCATCTCCCTGTTGCCATTGAGAGGGGATATGGAAGGGGTGGAGGGCAGCAGTGTTATCCATTTGGCAAATTGTTCTAATTCTAGCATCTTCAGTCACCTGTTGTCCTTCGAGCAGTGACTGAGTCCCTGACAGACCTGCTGGTGGGAGGAAAGCATGCCCAGGCACACATTAGCAGCCTAACAACTAGATTGCATTTTTGCCAGATAATGTTAAAGCTTGTCTTACTACACAGCCCACCAGAAGTATTAAAATTCACATCCAAGTCTGTAATAACGATTTTTCCACACCTCCTGCATAAGAATGGCCTTGAATTATTTAGCACCATTCCACTGTATTCATGCCTGCTCTTTAAACCTTCTCTGACTCCAGTTTTAGCACCTGCACAGTGAACCCTTCCCTGGGTGGAGGCACAGGAGGAGCCCTCGAAGCACCTCAGCACCTCTTCTGCTTCCAGAGAAGTACTTTAAGTGCTCATTTGGAGAACAACATGAATCACCAAGGTCATGCAGAAGTTTATCAGCAGTGACTTGGAGGCACCTTTCAGTTCATTACCCTCTGCTCTGAAGGAAGTGGGGAACTGCTGATTAGTTTAAGAGTGGAGGTAACTATTTAGAACTTCCCTATAAGATCTGGAGCCTCTTAAAACACCTAAATTCTGAACCACCTTCTGGCAAGGGAAGCTTTTAACCTGAAAATCATTGCAATTGGTGGCACAGGAATTTCATACTATTTTAGCAGACAGCTTGTGAACAACTACAAATAACTGTCTTTTTCATCTTGCTTTGAAGTCTGTTCTTTTTCTAAAATGAAGGCAGAAACAGGAGGGGGTTGAGTTTGCACAGCCCTCTGAGGAAGACAAGTTTCCCACACCATCTTGAGCTCCAAGAGAAATCTTAGGGCTGTGACTTGCTTATTTTGAGGTGGCCAGAGCTGTTCCCCTCCCAGCCACCCACTCTCCTCATGGCCTTTGAGCTCTGAGTCTATTATGGAAAAGCCAAATGACCATGAGCTTACAGCCTAGCACAGACAGTAATTCCAAAACTCATGATCTTTGATGGACCCCTCAGACATAATGCAGGCACTCTGCAAAGCAGCTGCACCACCTCTGCAGCACAGACAGGCAGCTGCTGAAGGGCAGGACAGGAACAGCCACCCCGGGGTGTTCACCAGGACTCTGAACTGCAGAAGTCTTAGAAAGCTGGGCTGGGTCAGTGGGGGGTTATTTATTTATTATTTTGCCCAGATCACTGACACAGGCTGTGCTATAACTGGTTTCCAAACAAGACCCTGAGCAGCTCCACGCTGTGGGCTACAGCTGAGTGCTGTCCTTTGCACCTTGGTGCTGCAGGAACGTGTTCTCCCACTCCCACATCCACACCTGCTCATCTGGCATTGCAGGATAGCTCTACCCAGCCTCGAGCTGCTCTGATCCCCACAGGATTACCAGCTGTTTCCAGCTGGATACCTGATGCTGCCTGCAAACCACACAGAATTTTCTACATGATGTCCAAAACGTGGGTGAAAAATCCCTTAAATCTGAGGTACAGAGGGACACACAGAGGTGTAACTGGGGCTCAGCAGCACATTGAGACAGGACACTGCTCACAGCAAAGCGATCCGTTTATCCCACACAGAGACATTCCAGCAATGAAGGATCTGGTTAGAAGAAGCCAAAGCACTCACCTCGATGATGCTGAGCCTCTCCACGCTGGAGCCAACGTGGTATTCTGCTGATGTCTCCTGGTACAAGTCACCTGCAAGCACAGAGGTGTAAAATGTCAGCGCTGCCAGATGCTCTTTGGCAAAGACACTCTTCCATAAAGACACTGCTTGTTCCAATGCCTCACATCTCCTTCATTATTTCATCAAATCATCCTCTCCCTCCCTCTTGCCTCCTTCCACCTGAGAAGTCTGGGCAATGCTGGGTCATTTATTTTCCAGCAATTTCTCCTAAGCCGGGTAAGAGCTGAGGACATTAGTGAGCTCTTCTCTCATTACAGCGATCTGGTACCGCTGCTTTATCAAGGATGGCAACAATGGGAAATCCCTGCACGACTGTCAGAAATGATTGGTTTGTGGGAAAATAAAAGGAATTGCTTGAACTATGCTGGGGAGTAGAGATCTGATGTATTCCTACATCTGTGCCTACACAGACTGACTTTGTAGAAAAAACCTGAGTGTCACCTTCCACCGTGAATGGCTTTGGCTGAGGAGCTACAGCTTCCTTTCACCATTTCATAATGACGAGCAGAAAATAAAACTGAGGCAGATATAGTCAAGAACAAAGGATGGAGCAAAAGAAGAGCCAGGAGAAATTCAAGTCATTCGAGACGGAGCTGGGATATTTCATCATTATATGAGAGAATCCTGGCTGTCACACAAAGGAGCCAAACCAACGTGGAAAATAAAAGAGAATCAAAAGCTATCCCAGCTCCCACTGAGTAAATCTTTTTCGGCAGCACTGGACAGTCATTTTTATGCTCTCTCTCAGCTTCTCCCTTTGTGAGATGAGGATAACAAGTTTTACCTTGTTCACAATGAGGCTGTGACAATTGCCTGGAAATACTGTAAAATAGCACATGCAGTTTGTACTTGGAAAAGAATTACCCTGGACATCATCGCATTCGGGGGTTTCAATTTTATCCATCAGATCGTTGGAACTCCATTTCGTTATTTCTTTCGGGAACATTTCCTCATTGTCAGACAAGTCCTCTTTAAAAAACAGATTTTTTGAGAGTCACACACACAAAAATATGTATACAGACAAAAGCAAAGAACAGAATTTTAAATAAAACCAAGGCCCCACAACTCTATGGAATCTATAAACACTTGGATAGCTTAAGTCAAAATAAACCACATACTTTACCAGCTTTTTTTACATAGAAACCAAAGCACCTTTTGAAAAGTAAACAAAATGTTTTAGTTGCATGATTTAAACAAACAAAACTCCTAAAACATGGAAAAAAGTAACTTGGATTTTTAATGCTACCATCTAAGGTACCACGTTTGGCCTTTGCCTTGCCATCCTCTCTGATGCTAAAGCAGCCAGAATGCTCCAGTACAGGAGAGGACAAAGCAAGGATTCCCTCTGGGATCCTCCCAGACCTGTTTGAGAGCTGTGGGATTTCTCTGTGGGAAGCAGGGACAAGGATCACTGTTACTCATAGGACCAAACACCTAAAAAGGCAGGAGCAATAAAGGGACTGTGAACTCCCCAGGCTGATTTCCTCAAGAAATGAGACACAGAGCATGGATCTGCCATTTCCTCCCTATCTCAGAATCTTCCAAATCCCCAGCCCAGTTCAACTATAGTCAATAAAGAATAAGAGTCCCAAAAATATGATGTTCTTAGAAGTGTAATTAAAAGGAACAGACACATACAAAGGGGAGCTCTCCATTCTCTGTTTTGTTTTTTTTTTCCGTTGAGGATGTCTCTTTTGCTGCTAAGAAGGTTAAGTGCTTTCTAATTTATTTATACTTCTGTGCTTCGTATGTCTTTCCTGAAAATTTTGGGCTTGTAAATTTAATAAAGAGTTATAAACGTATTAACAGCAGTAATTACAGATGTCTTGAAGATCTAAAAGCTGTAATCTTCAGAGTCCCTGACTAGGATTTCCCCTTTCTTATTGCCGTACAGCTACTAAGAAAATAATTAGCTGGAAGAATCCCACAATAGGGAACAAAAAAAGGTTATGAAATATATTAATCTTTTCAGCAAATCTGAGCAATAGCTTAAAAGAAAATTGTATGAAGGGCACTAAGTGAAGATCCAAGCAAAACCCGATTATTTTTAGGAGTTTCT
Source organism: Melanocharis versteri (assembly GCA_013397845.1). NCBI lineage: Eukaryota > Metazoa > Chordata > Aves > Passeriformes > Melanocharitidae > Melanocharis > Melanocharis versteri. Next base: position 135,789 of record VZTG01001431.1, read on the forward strand.
ATTTCAACTTTGACCATAAAAAGAGAGCAACCTGGAAATTTTGCACCAGCATGCCATTTCCTTTTTCAGCCATGGAAAAAAATTGAGTAAATCCCAATTTCCCTGCACATGGGAGTGTGGAGCTGCCTGTCCAGAGCAAGCAGAAAGTACAGGCCTATAACACATGTGCTGGCAGAGAATTAAGAGGACGATTGCACTCAAAGCTCCTCCAGCAACTTAATCTAAATATTAAACTTAATTCCTTGAGAGGTCTAATTACAGCCCTTCCTGCTGCTCAAGTAATCCCTGAATGGGATATTACTCCCATTATTAGCATTTATTACAGGATAGATATTCGATATTACTGTATTTGTCACTATCTTTACCAGTGAATGAGGCTGAGTGGGAAGCTGGAGACAAGGAATCTTCTCGGGCTCAGGTTCCACCCACTGCACTGTGAGGAAATGTGTGTGTGTGTGTATGGGAAGCACTTCTGAGGAACTCTGCTGGCTGTTGACTCACATCCTGAGCCGTGCCAGTTCCCATGGCACCGACCCCGGCAGGATGAGCTGCGAGCGGAGCCGCATCCCTGCTCGCAGAGCCCGAGTCTCCGCAGGCCAAGGGGCACCACGAGGTCCCTCCTGGGGATGGGGCTCTGCTCAGCTGCACACACACGCCAAGGCTTTGACTCATGAGCCAAAATCCCACCAGATTTAGGCAGACTTCTCAACCCAACCCTGCCGACTGCAGAGGACAAACTGTCCGTACACGGAGACTCGCTGTTGCTCGCAGGAGAGCAGCTGCTTTTACTCTTAGCAACCTCCTACGAGTATTGCAACAGAGGTGCACAAGGCTCAATTTTGTTAATTCCACTTCCCAGGCCTGTTAGGAGCACGCCAGGGATTCCCTGGGGCCTTGGATCCCAGGCAGAGCCGTCTCCATCTCGATTTTATTACTGAGTAATTAAAAAGGCAAAAAGCGCGTGGATAGCGACGGTGCCGTTTGGATGACTCACTCCTCTTCCCTTGTATGTCTATTGCTCCAATAAATCCCTCACATTCCTGTTGTAAATGCTACATAAGTTAATAAATAGAGACACTTTAACTAAGCTGGCCCTTCCCTTTCCCGGCAGGAGACACACATTTATCCCAACTTACACATGTCCCGGCCATTTCTGCTGCTGCTGTGCAGGTCACCACACTAACACACCCCTTTCTACCCCACCGTTTGAGATCCATGCCTAAACACCCACAGGAGGACTCTTCTGGAACACGATACTATCAATTTTTGGAGGCTGAACTTCAGCTGAGCATCGGGGAAATTCTGCTTTGCAAAACTGGGGTGTCATCTTTTTAACAACTGCATTTCCCACTTCATCAGCAAATATTGCACCTCTCACTTCCATCAGGCCAGCCAGGAGGAGAGCCCATCTATTGTCAACAGAGACAGAGCCCTTCAGCCTTAAATTTGCACTAAGTACAAGCTATAAAATGAGTGCAGTGGAACAAAGCTTCTTCGCACACACATGCACAGAGGAAAAAAATAGAACAGCATTCTCTTAATACAGATAACCAAAATTACTTTGAGAATTCTGGAATCAACACCGATTAATTTTGGCACCTGAAGTACCTTGCTGCATTTGCTGTTGTATTTCTTGGAATGGGAGAATGAGGAGTTAATAAAGGCAAATTTGGGTCTCTTCAGGCCCAGACAGGACAATTAATCATACCTCTTACTGATTAAAAAACAAATTAGAAAAATAATCAGTCACAGTGAATCATTAGGACACACCCACAGCCCAGTTAGTACTGCTGGATTTCACACACACTCATTTGCACCAAATAAAATACAGCCCCTAGGGCTAAGACTGTTCAAGATCCCCTCAGACTGCACCTGAAATGCTGCTGCATTAATGTAAGATTCTGCTGGGTGATGCTGGCAGAAGCTGCACCGAAGCTGCACATCGTGGTTAGAAAGAAAAAGACTTCAAAGCAAAAAAGTCTCGCTTCCTTCCCTGCTCACCCCCCGCCCTTCATGCCTTCCGTTCTCTTACCCCACCATTTCAGGGAAGAAACGATGGTGATTTAGGCTCCACATACCATGTGCATCAAAGAATTCATCATCTGAGCTGTCATCTGAATCCCTGGCAATGCTCTGCATCCTCCACTCGGAGATACTATGGCGCGAGGGACTTGCTGGAAAAAACAAAAAAGCCTTATGCGAAACGCTACATCGACAAGACGGAGAGTTCCCAACATGATCTTTGCTGGAGGAAGAATCATGTGTTCTCTAAGAAAATTCACTGCTGCAATACTAAAAAACACAAAACCCCGATGATGCTGGTGTGATGTCAGTGTACCGCTTTACAGATCCTGTTTGTTTACTGTTGGTAGAACCTGCCAGCAAGATGCTACATTAAAGCAAAGCTGCTTGGATCACTCTTCTGCTATTTTGAATGGCAGCTATTTATAATTGTTAGTAGGACGTGCAAAATCAGCTGGGTTTTAAAGTTTGCAATTAGGAAGGAAGCAGGCTGATTGGAAGCTCTCTCTGTGCCTCTCATCAGCACACAAGCCATGCCTCTGCTTCGCTAACTTTTGGGTGGGTAGCTGAGCAGAGCAGCCTGGAGAGGAATAATCTGTTTTCTGGAAGGAAATTGCTTCCACACAAATTGGATTAGAGATCTATTTAAACTTTAAACTTGAATGATTTAAACAACATGCTATCTGACTACTTCAAAGGGAGCTGTTGGAGCCACAGTCCTGACAGAGCAAGGAGAAACCCCGAAGTCCTTTCAGTGCTGTTTGCCCTCCTGTTCTCACACCTACCTGCTCCCTTTCACTTTCCCCTCCAGAGTTCTCCGAGCTAAATATAAACACATTATGGCTTCTTATTTTCTTTGTTTCAGATACAATTTAGCAACCATCCAGCCGGAGCTCTTCTCGGCTGAAGTTGTCACAGAACAGCCACCTGCTGAAGGGAGCGCTGTCCAGAGAACGATGGGAGAGAGATTCTGTCCCCTCGTGCCTGTCACACAGTGCACACAAAGCGCTCACAGCAGCCACCTAACCCAGCAAAAACCTGAGGAGACTGACAAGTTCTCATTTAGCATATACAAGAGCCTGAAAGGCTCCGGTTACTGTGACAGCCGCACGAGCCGTTTCGTGCTATTGTTCCAACAGAGTTGAATACATAAGTAAAATTCTTCTAATCTCCCACCCGGCTGTCACATGGAACAAGGATGGAGACCCTGTGCAGAGTCATGTAATTGCAGCTCAGCAGCCCCCAGCACCCCACCGCCCACCCCTCGGGAGCAGCCAGCGAGGAGGTGGCGGAGCAGAGCTAATTCACGCCGGAGTGACGTCAAGGCACTCGCATAATAGTTGCTAAAAATAGAGCACCTAATAACATATGGGATGGCGACAAGGGTCCTGCCATCCCCAGAGGTCTCGCTCGGGTGGTGGAGAAAAGGAAAACCTTTTGGAGAAAAGGCTTTTTTTTCAGCTGGAGGTGGTGGTGCGTCGCGACAGCCCTCCTTGCTTCCATATGGTAATGCGCTGCCAGCATGAAGGAGGATTAAAATATCTGTGTGACGTACTTCCCAGCACATCACAATTAATTTCTTTCATTACTTTTCCTTGTAAAAGCTCAGACATTCTGCAGTCAAAAAGAAATCCATGCTTTGCTCCCAGTGAAAACCTTCAAGTGAAATCCGGAGAGGTCTGAAAACTCCAGCTCCCAGTGAACATGTCAGCAGTGGAAAAGGGGGTTTGTGCAAAGAGCATAATGGGAAATGGGTGCATCAATATAAAATCCTGGTGCAGGCAAAGTAGCCAGTATTTTTATCTTTATGCAGTGATTTATGAAGCATCTGGTAGGTTCTTCCCTGGGGCTCACTCTAGTGAGTCATCGCAAGGTAAAACCACTGCTCCTCTCTCATTCACCCCGCGATGAAATCAGTGATGGAGTGGGAAATAAAAATGGAGACTCAGCTCCTGATATTTAGTGCATATGATAGATGGAGAAGCTTCGCTCACCCAGATGTTCCCTTCCACTGGAAGAAATGCTGCCCCTTGGAGTTTTCAGAAAAATCAAGATTTTTTTCCCCTCTTACAGTGAGAGCTGCTGTATTTCCCTGCTACCAGCAGTACTTGGCTAAACAGAGGGAATTGCTGAGGGTTTGAACCTTGCAGCTGTAACTCACCAGGGACTCACTCCTTTGTACAGAACGGTCCAAAGAAGGGAAGAGTTCAGTACAGCAAAACGAGGTGAGTCCCAAGGGAGAGGTGAGTAACAAAATCCAAGACTCAAAGCTGAGTCCTTACAGGGCATCCACAGCAGAGCTTTAACATCAAAATCCTGAAAGCTTCCTGAATGGTGTTTCAAAGGGAATGTGGGCACGATCCACAGTCCCACCTAATCCCAGGGTGAGGTTTTGTCTCCAAACAGCTACTGCACATCATCACCAGGGCAAGGCAGCAGCCCCCACGCACCTCTGGGCGTTCCTGCCTTAATCTCCCCAGTAGCTGATGAGATGTTTCACTGTGTGCAGCCCCATGGAGCCAAACACCCCTTCTGAAAAGACAGGCACGTGGTGGCACAGAACCTTGGCCAAGCAGCACAGGTACCTGCTGTGACACCGGTATCAAGGATAAGCAGATATCCAGAAGGGAACACCATGGAAGGGCCTTATAAAGCCACCAGTGGCTCCTGTGTAACAAGAACCACTTCTGTGCTTCTGGCTGTCTTTTGAGCCCCAGTGCTGCCAGCCAGCTCCTGCCTGCTCCTCTACGATGTTTTCACAGATTCTGTGCTTTGGACATTGGCAACAACTCTGCCACGTGACACTGAGTCACATTTATGTGATGACTAGAAACATTCCCAACCCCAAAACAGGTCACCTCAGAAGAACGAGCCTGCAGCACCAGCAGAGAAGGCCTCTGAGCTAACAGCACTCATGGGACAAACACGCATTGTCCCGAAGGCACCTGGCCACAAGGAGACATGGTCCAACCTCCCAGAAGCCCAACCTCCTCGAGTTCAGAAGAACAAGTCATTGGCAGCGTCTTACCTCCTCTCTTTGAAGACCGTGAGGACTTGGAGGAGGTGGACCACTGCTTGGTGAGCGACCTGCTGGAGGCCGCGTCACTGTTCGCAGAGGTGTCCTCGGTGTCGGCAGGTGACCCCGCGCTGGGCTCCACGTCCTTCTCCCCAGGAGTGTCCTTGACACCGTGCTGCTCTGGGTCATTCTCGCCGCAGAACTGGGCCATCTTCTGGGCCAGCATCAGCTGGGCCTCCTTCTCCAGCTGCCGGATGTCCTCAATGGTGAGCCCGTACCACTCGTCCTGCCAGCACCACGCCTGTCGGTGGGCCCGGACCATGACCTTCCGCAGACCTGCAAAGCCAAAACGTCCCTGTCACCAGAGCTACAAACTGCAGGAACCAACGTGCTCCCCTCCCAAAGCCTCACACCACCACAGCAGGGACATTACAGTGACATCCAACCCACAGTGCAGGACCCTCACACGGTCAGGGTGGCAAACTGGTCACTTCATGTACTTTATCTCCTCAATTCTTCCTAATCAACCATGCACTGAAAAATCAGCCAGTCTCCCCTCACTGCTTTTAACTTGGAAAAGTATTTCCTAATTTTGGATGGAAGGCTTTGGCTGCCTGCTTCACCAAGGAGAAGCCACACACAGACCACAGTTTCAACTCCCTGAAGTTCTAGGAAGTTATAACATTTGGATCTGGTCTTCAAGGTGAAATATGTTCCCAGGAGTTAAAAAAAAAAAAAAGTTACTGATTTTTTTTTTTAATCCTGGAGAGTTTCAAGTCATTCCTCGATGAATGCTCCACAGCCCTCCCCAATTGTTACATGACAGAAGCACATCCCACACCAGCAGTGCTAAGACTAAAACCTCTCCTTTCCTTGGAAACCCATTTTCTGCACCTGGTTTCTATGTATCAGTAAAACAGTACTACAAATGGGAGCTTCTGAGATAATGGGATAGAAAGCAAAGTAAGGGAGGGAATAAAGATGCTTTATTTTGCAGATACCATCTGTCTTTTGCTGCAGGAGAAAAATTGAGTGAGTAAAGCCAATTTAAAATATTTCAATGTATCACATATCTGAAAGGAAGAACAGCCTCAGTATCAACACACAATGCACCTGACCAGGCAACAGATACTCTCCTCAAGACTTAGACTCACTCCCTAACATCATCACACCCCCAAGACTTTCAAGGTGATGTTCATATGTCTTCCGTGATGTTCAGCCTAAAGATTCAATTTGTTTTCAGCAATCACTTTTTGTTTGTTTTCTTAAACACACAAAAAGCATATTTTTATACATTTATCTCCTTCCAGGTCTGAGCACTTTATCGTCTGTTCTGCTCTTTGGCCAGTCCCTAATGTCACCAGTCATCCCAAGCCAGGCTATCAGGAGGAAACGGCCACTGAGATCAGCAGCTAATGCCATGGACCAGCTCAACCTGAACTTCATTTACACAGTAAGATTAAATCTATCAATATTTGATGCATTTTGCTGACAGACTTTCAGAAGGGAGAGGCAAGTTTGAGCCAGCAGAGTGTAACCTTCTGGGGGCAGAATGACAGCCCTCAGCACCTTAATTCTGTTCAACCTGAGTCAAGATTCAGAGTTATCTCCCCTGCCAGATTACTTTTTGCAGAACTACAGGAGAATGTTTTAGCCTCTTCACCTCCTGTTATGATTGACAACCAGCAGAGCTTAAAGACCAAGATTAAATTCGCATCACACCCACACTGAAAGTCAAGAAAACATTTTTCTTGCTGTCCTCAAAACCACCCTTTGGACTTCCACACCCACAGTGTTCACTTCTACCTTGCTTGGAACACCTTGAAAACAGGCTGTGATCAGACACAGAAGGGAATGCTGCTCTTATCCCAAGGCTTCCCCCGTTCAAGGGCTCAGCAGGCTCCACTCCTGCTCCTGGATCCAGCCTTGATGTATCAGTGCACCAACAACTCCTCAGAAATTCTCTATGTAGAGGCACAGATGCCACCGACCACATACCTGTGTTTTAATGGACTAACATCACAGGGAACATGAAAACCACTCGAGGGTAAAAAAAGTCTCTTGAAGTTCCTCTCTGCCTTCTTAGATCTCAAAAATCGCCTGCACTGCTTCCTGACAACCCACAGACCTCCCCATGTGCCCTGCTCACATCCCTTTGATTAGACATCCCAAACCACCCTTCCCTAAAGCTTTGCTCCTTTGAAAATAGGATGGCACTACAGGGCTTCACAGCTGGTGTGCCTCTGCCCCTCCAGGTTAATTAAGAAGTCCAAAAGACACATTACTTTCCCAGCATCTGGCCTTCACCTGGGGTATGCCAGCAGTGCTGCATTTCTCTTTACTAAACACTAGGAGAAAACCCAGGGGAGAATGAGGCTGTGCAGGTACAAAAGAAATGGAAAAATAAAAGCCATGGCTTGCAGAAAAGGCTTCAGTGCTAGGGAAGAGAACTTGAGGGGCTCCTCAGTGCACAGCAGTGGGCACATCACTGAATTCCTGCCCAGCCTGCAGCCTCCCAGCAGAGACCCAGGGAACACAACAAGTGCCCCACACAGCTACAGGGAGCCAGGATCCAGCTACAGATGACCAACCTCAGCTGCCCAGATACTGCTTCTCTCCCTGTGCATCGGAAAAAAACCTAGTCTCAAAGCATTTTTGTATCAAAATCTTAGAGAAAAACAAGATTTTTATTGAAAAGTGAAAAGGAGGGGAGACACCAGACCCAGAAAAGAGCGTAACTGGGAGAAACTCTCTTTGTAACAGATGCCCATCAGGAGAGTGCTGAGGGAATCTGTGGCCCGGCTGGCTTTCCTTTTTCTCCCTGGAAGGAGAGAAGGTGTGAATGTGTCCTGCTCAGCCAGAGAAGTCCCTGTCACACACTGCCCCAGCTGCAGCAGCTGGAAGTTTGCCTTGCCAGCAGGTTTCCCCCTCCACCCAGCATGTCCCAAGCTTATCTGAGCCTTCTTCCCCAGAACCAGAGGACAGCCCCACAGCCTCATCAGGCACCTCTCCGGAGTCACCCAGAAAAAATGGGAAGAGGTTTTTTGAGAAGGATGCAGGTACCAGCTGATTATCAGTTGTTAAGCAGACTATCATTTCTCCAGAGTGCGAGGCTTTGTTTAAAAAAACAAACAAACAATAACACCACACATGCACAAATGTGCAGGCTGAGTTCAGAGCACCCGTCATCATGTGTTGATTTAATTATTGTAACATTTCCCACTGTGCCGTGCAGAAAGACCATCTGTGAAGAGCTGAGCAGGGTGCAAACATTTAAATCACTTGGTTTCCAGCTCACCACCTCAACAACTCAGAAGCTGGTTGAATGCATGAGGTGCTGACTTCTGGAAATGATTTGTGGTGCTGGACTCCATCACACAAAAGGAAGTGTAAATGACCATTAGGCAAGCCAGGACAGAGAGGAGTCTTCATGTGAATTTAAAAAGCCTTGGTCTATAGTTTTGGGCTTGTTTTTCAACGTAAAATAAAAATAGTAAATGTAATAAGAACTCAATGGAAATAAATCAGAAAACCCATTAACAAATTCTGCCCCAAATGCCCTCAATATTCAAATGAAGCAACTGTTCAGATACTCATTAACTCTGTACCCAGAAGCAACTTCCCAAATAATTTTATAATGCACTGTCACAATTTCCTGACAGCAAATACAGGATGGCTGATTGTCCATGTGCAACACAATTTCCCTGACAGTCCCAACAGATCCCATAACCTTGTCAGTACAATCCAACCAAAGGCCACCTGCAGTTACACCTGTTTGCTTCCCTGCCTCCCTTGCTCAGAACCCTCAGAAGGAAAAGCCTATGGTCACATCACACCAACTGCAACCTGCCTCCCCTTGGAAAGACAAAACTCTACCTTTGGGATCCAGTGGGCAGTGGATGAACTGAGTCATTTGAGTGCTTTAGGTGAAGCCAAAGTTCCACAAAAGCACTTTCTAAAACCACTTCACCACTGTGCAGCAATTTGGGCATATTTAGCCTAAGACACAGTGGCATAGACAAAGCTCCAGTTACTGGGATGGAACACACTTTGCCACAGTATATAATTAATAACCCATACACAGTCAACACACTTGTTTAACAACAAAAGACTCAGAGCCCACATGCACCATTAGGAAGCAAGTGGGAGCAGAACATTATGCAGTGCCAGTCCAATTAAACTTCAAATCTATGGGAAAGGAGTAAAAAAGCATACAAATATTACAGCCAAGTAGACTAATAGCCCACAATCACAATTTTAGTTTGTGTCTCAGGCTGTCAAAGCACTGAGTAACTGTCCAATTAGTCATGGGAAAGAATGGCTGCTGCACTCAGTATGAGCGAGAACGTTTCAACGCCGTCCCCCAGAGTTCCTCCCTCTGTGCTCAGCAGCCCTTCCACATCACACAAGCCATCCGTCACTTACCTCAGACCTGCTCTTTTCTCAACCCATTCCCTAATTTTAGTTTGCTCCACTAAGTATTGCTCCCCATTGGGCAGAGTTTGGATCCTGCTGTTTGTTTCTGCCTCCAGTTTCCTTGCTGGCTTGGTGACCCCGCACAGGGTGGGCTAACTCCCCAAGAAATAAATCTGCACGAGTTGGGAACAGAGGAACCAGGAGGAGAATGCCAAGGAAGAAGGGGCTGACCCACCACAACATCTCTGGCTTCTGGGAGCTTGGCTCACCATCAGTGCACAATGCACAAAGGTCTCCATCTGCTTTTGGCCACCAGCTGAAAGCCCCACACGGGGATCTGCATCTGAGCCTGGTCGGTCCTGTTGTGACCACATCTTTCCAACTCAAACATCCTCGGACATTGCTGGCTTTGGGACAAATGCTGTGGCACTTTGCCCACTCATGGCTTCCCCACGCCCACCCCAGGGCAGGGGGAGGCCACACAGCTCCTGCAGATACCCCAAGCTTTTACTTTCACTTTTCACTCACTCTGTCTTGCCTAAGAGACTTTCCTGATTTTATGCATCTTAACCACTTTGAAAAACACTATTTGCCATCTTTGTAACAGAGTGGAAAAGCTTTTGAAAGGCAGACAATGAGCTGGCTCTGCTCTCTGCAAAGCCTCAATCAAGAGGGAAATGGCAGGCAATCTTTCACGGAATACAAAAGCAATGTTTCTAAGGGACCACAGTTTAATCTATGCCAAACACCTCTGAACAACTGGAAGAGTCACGTGCTCCTTTTTCATTTAACAGATACAATGGAGTTGTTACTCTGCCCCCATGTTTTCCAGCATACACTAAATTAACCCGTGCCACCGAAACGCCAAGGGAGTTCAGTGCAGAGAGGCACTTGTAACACACGCTATGGCAGGAAAAACTTCCATCTCTGCGTAAGGAAAAGCAGAGGAGCTTTAAGAAAGCAACCTGTGAGCATTCAGAGAGAGGTGCACACTATTCTCCTCTGCTCTATCAGTGTTTTTCACATTAGCTCTCAGGAGCACGGTGCGACCGCAAAGAGTCTTAAAATTACTTATGCTAGAATCAGGCACTTCATGAAGACTTGCACATCAAAAGCAGAGTTGCAGAGGTCATGCATGATGATTCACTGTGCACAGGAACGTGCTAGCATTCTCTACACACCCTTTTTTGGCCTTCTCTTTGCCACAGGACAGCCAGAGCTCTGCCCTTTCAAGTGGGAATGCTCCTTTAAAACACTATTTAGGTTTTCCACTTGGCCATAGATCCTGTCATTAGTGGCAAGGCTCAGAAACTGTATCAGGTGTTTTATAGATTTTCCGCAGAGAACAAATCACTGCCAGCACTGCCACCACCTGTACTGTCTCCACTTAGTTACTCCCAGACACATCCAATTCCTCCTTAAAGGCCCTGACCTAAGAATGATGCATCCATCAAAGCAGGACATTTACTCAAGACTCAGAGCCACACAGAGACCCACCAGCCCTGTCACAAGGCAGGCAGAAACTAGGGATGCTTCAGGGAGTGGCTTTCTGGAACCACTCAGGACTCTGAAGTGAAGCTTATTTCTTTAGGCAGCCCTTCAGGATGGATTTTGGTCACAATAAAGAAGACTGGCAGAGTTTTAAAATTATCTGGCAAGTTTATCTTAAAAAAAATGAAAAAAGGAGAATGCAAGATCTTGCCTACACAGGACTTGAAACCTTTTCAGTGGGTACACGTGCTTTGGATTTGTACATACCACGACTATAAATGATGGAATAACAGGATTTTTTTCTGAGCTGACCCACAGTCATCAGATATGAGAATCTCTTCACAGACATGTCTTGGAATGTGATGCATTGCACAGACCTCACCCTCTTTTTTTCAATTCAGTGGAAACATTAAGGAGGGAACTCTGCAAGACCATAAATGCTCACCAACATCGTGGATAAAGCGCTCGATTTTCGACTGCATCCCCCAGTATCTGAACTCCACTTTACACAGTTTATATGCACACATGATGGGGTATTTCCCGGGATTGTTCTTGTACTCTTGAATCCAATCTTCTGAGAGGGGCCCTCTTTTAGTCTTCACTGATTTATACAGCTTTGGATCCTCCTCAGCTTTGTATTCATGGGGAGGGATAGGATCTTTAACAATATCAATAGGATCTATAGAAAGAGAATGGAAACAGTTATACACTTCCTTTTCCTGAGCAAAACAAGAAAATATCATTTTTCATGAGTTATTTCTGTTTTAGTAAGTACCAGAAGCATTACAGCAATTTAGTTTCTTTTTACTTACACTTAAACAACTGATATTTAAATTGTTTATACACTGCTGCTGGGCAGAGATCAGCTCTGCCAGAGGAACGAGCACACACAGTTCCAGCAAACAGAGGCTTTGCTCCAAATAGATGTTTTTGCCCACAGTAACTGCAGATCCACAGCACTCTGGCAGATCTGCACACAGATCTGTTGTACATTCCATCTTCCAGCTTTTTAAATATCACTCACAGCACTGCAGCTGTCTCAGCCAAGACAGTTAAATACACCTGCCCTACTATGGAATAGACATTACCCATGGAATGTCTCATCTTTGAGTCCATCAGAGGAGGGGACTTGTAACTCCTCGTCTGCTATTGTTAGGCCAGATGTGCTGCGGAAAGCAGAAAGTTTAACTAAAGTCCTAATTAACAATCCAACAACGGAGAAGTGGAAGCCGCAGCAGGAGTGGAGTGAATGAACGTATTTTAAAGACCTGCAACCCCCAGAGCTCAGCAGAAGCATCTGAAGTTTGGATTGAAGGGCAGGATCACACTTCCCAAGAAGTGACAGCTGTGTGACACCTCTCAGTGCAGTGGTGGATCTCGAGTCTGCTCAGCAGTGAAAGCCTGGTCAGAAGGGCCCAGCAATGAGGACAGTTGAAGTGAAGTACAAAAGTACTTTTCTGAAATACTTTTGCCTTTTCTCATTAATTCCTTATATTAACTCAATCCTCTAAAGACAGCTGTGAAGTCAGTGTTAACCTGTGTGAGGGCAGGACTAAAAGGAGAGGGAACAAAAATTAAATGCACCTTCATGCTCCAAAAGTGCAGATAGGAATAATTTTCATATACATGAAGGAGCCACGCTAATAAACAGCAATATTTTCACAATTACACAGCTATTTCTTCCTCTTCTATGGTTATTTCTACTTATTACCCCCAAATTCATTAGATGTCTTACTCCTCCTGGGAGCTGCATTAAAAAAAAAGGCAAAACGAAGGAAAAAGTAGAGGAAAAAGGCTATTCACCTAAAATGGTTTGTCTTTTTTCTGCAGCAGAAAGGTTGAACACGTTGTTATGGTCTCCTGGGTCAGTTTTGTAGTACGTCTCAATATCAATAGAGAACTTCTCCACAAAAGGACACGTGTACCTGGGAGCCAGAACAACACAGCTTAGAGTAAATCAGCCTCAAATCCCAGCCAGCCTTCACTCATGTTTTCCTTCAGATATGCTTAAAATATCAACTGCACAGATTAAAGAGATTGTTCTTTAATAACTTCTTGAGACAGGAGCTCACCAGTTTTCAGCAAGGAGATGAATTTTGGGCCCACTGTATTAAAAAGTTATGACACAGATACTATGACAAGGACACCCTGGAAATGTATCTGTGCAAGGAGAAAAGCAAAGCTCCTGCCTGGAACCTATGGCAGAATAAAATATGGACCAGTTCTGTGCAGCACAGGTTTCCTGGCCAACTGATTGACTCATAGGCATTTCAAGAGAAGAGATAAAAACTGACTGGAAGTGAACTTTAATCACTTAAAAGTCAGGCAGTTCCATTATATTCAGTCACTGGCAACAGCCCATATGCAAACAGCGACTCCCCACCTTCCCAGGATTGATGCTACTTGCAGAGATCAGCTAAAACAGAACCAGGAAACTTTTCTAGATTTTTCATAAAAATCAAAATACCCATTAAAGTCTTTTTATTATGAAAGATGACAAGAATATCAGATTTGTAAATCTGAAAAAAGAGCAAATGCTCTAAACTGGAGTAACTGGCACAAAGGTTATTTATTCCAGGGTATCTGAAGTCCTCCCTGACAGAATCAGCTGAAACAAGGAGGTCCCAGAGGGCTCCACAGAGCTCTCTTCCCTCCTCAGGGTGAAAACCATAGGATGTAGGTTTGTTATTTTCTAGCTAAATGACAGACAGTTCCCAGAAAAGAAGCGCTGTGATTATTTATTTATTTATTACGGTTTTTCTTTCCTCTGTACAAATGCATCCTGTCTTCCCTGACAGGATTCAGCATGATATCTGTCCCAGCACCGTGCACATTTATAACTTCCCTGAGCTTGCAGAGATCTGCAACGTTAGGCAGAACACACAATGCAGGGTACAAGACTAAATAAAAACCATTCACGATTCCCCAAGCTTTGACAGACAAAACAGCTCCACATTTTACAGCAAGGAGCCACAAATTCTCAGGTAGGTGTGCAGTCAGCCCAGGCAAACTCCTGAGATCGAGCACTGTACAGGAATTTCAGGACTTGACCCCGGCTGCTCTAAAGGATATTGCTGGAGAGGGAAACGCCACTGCCAGAGAGTGACATCAAGCCCTGTCTTTAACACAGGAGAACAGCTGGGGACGTTTTGCCCAGTTTTACCTCGTCCTCGTGTAAGGATAAGCATTCCAGGATTCCTCCTCGACGCGCAGAGCTGCCTTGGGCAGAATGGAGCGGAACCAGCTGGGGATGTGCATCCCGATGTGGTAAACCTTGTGAGTGTACTGCCCACTGCCCCCCGGGCCATCCACGTAGGGCCTGTTCTCCAGGATCTCCACTCCGCTGCCTTCCCCGCATGTCTCCTCTCTGCTCTTTTTCTGAAAGGGGAAATAGATCACAAATACATCACAATAATGTTCGTTTTCCAGGGCGTTGTACACAGCCCGGGCTCTCAAAGCGCGTGGATACTGGGGATGGTTTCCAGGACTCCTTTTGAGCAGAGCAGAGCTGCAGCAGCACCCCAGCACTAAGATTAACAAACCTAGAGATCATAAAGGCAAAATTAAGACACTCATCTGGCCAACACAGAGATTTGATTTATTCGGGACCCCATGAAAATTTCCATTTGGATGCTCAGTTTGAATGGAGACGTAATGACACCTCAATTCCTGCTCCTGGAACAGGTAACACATCACACCCCAAACCTTGGCTCCAGCTCTGAACCACCCAACAGCACAAAAACCTTTTGCATCAGCAGACAACACAGCCAAGGTGAGTTTGTCCCACCTGCCACATGCCCGTGGTGATGTGTCAGTGTGAAGAATCACCCACACTCTGGGTGCAGAAGCATCTCAGGCTGGACACCAGGAAGAAATTCCTCTCTGGAAGAGTGGTCAATCAGGCATTGAAGCCACCATTCCTGGGAGTGCTCAAGAAATTATTGGACTGGCACTCAGTGCTCTGGTTGAGTTGACAAGCTGGGGATTTGGTCACAGGTTGGACTTGATCTCAGAGGTCTTTTCCAACCTCAGTGATTCCATGATCACAGTGATAAAGACTATTCTATGACCTAAACCCACAGGATTTGGGGGTTTGTTGCACATGATCTGGCCCAGCAGCAGCTCTCCAAGAATAGCTTGGAGACTTTGCTCTGCTAATTAAGATATTTAGAAGAAACAACCCAAGTTTGCCAAAACGATCACTGCACCCCCTGGCAGCCTCCGCATTTTGGCTTATTTGTAGGACTGTCCTTCAGTGAGAAACCTGGCAAAAATTCCCTCAATAAAAAAATACTAATTTCAGTGCTTCTAAGATGAGCTAGAGGCAAACCAAATATTTATTAATTTCTCACACATTTCAGCAGATTGGATGATGTATAACCTTCATCATTTCCAAACAACAGATTCATTCTGTTAGCATTTTGAGATTATTGTTTGTATTTGAGAGCAGAGTACTTTGGAAATTAAAGGGGAAAAAGGGAATTTTATATCAAAAATCAACTGTGAAATACAACACAATAACAACTCCTCATTTTTGGCATACAAACAACTCAAAGGATAACATGGTTTAACAGAAAATTATTAATAAGATGCAAGAGATCAACTTCTTATCTTTTGAGGACAGGATGTTAAGCCAACAGAGCTATTTAGAAGTAAATAACCCTGTTTATAAAGAGCTCTCAAGTGATTTTAAATTTAAACAGCCGTAACTGACAAACCTAAATAACTGACAATCTAAATAATCACTTTTTCCTGCCCCACAAACTTCAGTCAAAAAACCCAGAAAAACAGAAAAGTACTTTTTTACAGTTTATTTCTAACACTCAGCTGGCAGTTCATTAAAGCACACATCCTCTTCTAACAAACTACTGTCTTTCAGTTCTTATATAAGCACTGACCAAGTCCTGTACAAATATTTACGACAATAACATTAAATAATCTTGATGACCCCAAAATCTGGTTAATTCAAAGGTCTCAGAAAAGGCAGTAGCCCAGCCAGCAGAGTGAAAGTGTCAGACAGAATAACTGCACAGCATTTGCTCTGAACAGTTGATACAAATTATAGAGATTTAGAGTTTTATTATAAGGCAGAAGCACATGAAAATCATAAGCAGAGGGAAGACGACTTTTCTTCATGCCAAGTTATGCAAAACCCCCTTCTAGATTGCACGGTTACAGCAATTCCAGTCAATTCTGCAAGTCCTCATTTGGGACCAAAATCCACTGAGGAGTTTTATTCACTACCACTATCCTTCCCCACTTCACTTTTCCTCGTTCAACCGATTTTAACAAAAACTTCTCTGCATGAAGATGAGCTGCCTGGTTCTCACTCTACAGCTGGAACCCTGGAGAACCCACAATACTGGTCAATTTTTGCTGAACACGAATAATTCCATCTGCAGATTCTCCCCACGACCTAGAACTGATGACACTCTGGTAAGGAGACAGGAGGGTGGCACAGTGTCATT
This sequence comes from Melanocharis versteri, assembly GCA_013397845.1. Taxonomy (NCBI): domain Eukaryota; kingdom Metazoa; phylum Chordata; class Aves; order Passeriformes; family Melanocharitidae; genus Melanocharis; species Melanocharis versteri. Next base: position 152,202 of record VZTG01001431.1, read on the forward strand.
GTCCCAACACACCGTGAGAGAAGGAAGGAAGGAAAAACCAAGTTCACTGAGACTCTCTGTGAAAGTCAGTTCACGTCCCACTTCTGAATTGTGGTTATTTTATTCACTTCCATGCAGCTGCAGCAGAGTGCAAACCCTATTCTCGGAGCAGGGTGTGCTTCCTCCTCCAGCCTTTCAAGACAACCAACTCCAGCCCACAGCCTTTGTCACTCAGTTACAAACACTGAGCAAATTTTGGCCCTTCACATTCCTCCTACTTGTCATTTATCTACGTAAGATATGACTAGGGCAGCAAGAACACTTTCTCAAATTAATGTGAAATAAGAGCTGTAGCTCTGCTGACAAAAAAAAAAAATCAAAGATTATATCGCAAACTATCTTTAGAGCCAGGACTTTTGAGTCGGGCCAAATTTATACTCATAACACACCACACTGCTGGGAAGGATAGTATGATCAAAGAGAAACTCCCCAGGATAAACCCACACAAAGCTGCTTCCCAGCCTTCCAGGCTCTCACACCCAGCAGCTCTGGCTTGTTGAGAAGACAACGAACTGCAGTGAAGTAAGGAAGGGCCGAGAGTCAGGAGAGATGGTGAACACTGACCAGTCAGAAAGACAAAGAGAAAATATGTTTCTCATATAATAAAAATAAAGACTTCAGCCACATGCACTTGAGAGACCAGGATGGCACTCTGGGCATAAGTGGTGCTGTGAAAGTGAAGCACTCCTGGCAGTGAAGAGCAATTTGCTCTGCAGCCATGCAGCCTCTTCATGCCTGAGCTACAGCCTGGAGAGGGCTTGTTACAAGGAAGTGGCCTGTAAACAACAATTAAAAACTAACCCTCGATGAGGAAAACATTGAGAAGTGTGTGGCAGGTTCTCTCCAAGGGATATCTGCTGGAGGTGCTGATGTGCAGGCACTTGATGGTCAGTCTCAGAGGTTTCAGCCTCAGAGAGAAGTAGAGACTTTATTTAGCAGAGTACCTGGGTCATTGCTACTCGCTACTGACACAGCATCTTCCCCTCTATAAATATCTGAGGAATGGTCCCCAACAAAATCAAAGAGTAGCTAACAGCCTTTATATGCAGGTTATCTAACCCATAATCACAGTAAACCATCTTACATCGTATTACAAGAGGAAATCCAGTCATCCCTATCCAAGTCCTTCTCTCCTGCTGATGACACTCCATGTTCTGCACAGCCCCATCAATAGCTTTTCAGGACAGATGGTGACACAGATCCCTTCTAGCTAAAGTAATAGCATTAAATTACTCATAACAGGGAACCCAGAGAAGCAGATGCACCATGATTAGCAAGAATGCCAGTTACTTAAAGCCTTCTATTAAAATAAATCTCTTGGCACAGCAGCATAGCATGGGACACAGCACATGACCTCAGCACAACAATCACAGATGAATAATTCCCATGAATATCACTTAACCACTGCACCAGCCTAACCCCATTTATCATCTGCCCTTCTAAACAGCAGACAACAGCTGTAAACAAAGCCTTCCACAGGCAGGTTCATCAGTTCTCAGATCTTCCATCTCCTTTCCCAGCTAGAAATATGCCTCCCCACCAGAGCACACCTTGCAAAGCCTTAGTCCAGCAAATGACCTGGCCTCGGTGAACAGAACCAGGTGACTCAATGCAATTTGTTTGCTTTTCTAGTGGGATGCAGCTCCATAAAGGAATGATGGCAATAGAAACCTCCACAGCCCAAGGAGTCTCAGCACAGCTGAAGGAACAGCATTCCCAGAACAGGAATGCATAATGCTGGATAAAACAGTTAGGATGTGGCTTATTGGATCAGCTGGAGAAACACACAAGTCAGGCTGTGTAAATTAAGATTGCCTTGTAATGTTTTGCTTTTGGGGAATTAGAAGAAAAACAGCCTCATCAACTAACTCAGAACGCCAAGAAGAATATTAATCTAAACCAGAGTCCTCCTTGTGTTCCTGCCCTGGAATCCAGCACAGGCTGCTCACGGGCTCAGGTCCACAAGCAGAGAATCTCTGCAAAGCTGACAGCAGCACTGCAAACAGCTCAGCTGGTTTGGTTTCTCCTGAAGTCGTCTGTTTTTACTGTAACTACTTTGAGCACTGCAATGGTCCTGCAGAGAACAGTAAGGACGGGGTAGGCTGCATGGTGATAACAGGTGATCCAGGCATGTTCTAGCTTTCAAAAATAGATTATAACTACACTCGCACCTTGTTTACCACTGATTATTGTTTCCAGTACAACCTCTCAATCTAAATAAGTGAGACAGGGATTACAAAAGGTTGGGATGCTTTAGCTTCCTGATGAAGTTCTTACTTCCCTTCAGCAGTGCAGTCACACAGTGCCACAGGACCCACGAGAGTTCTGATTTGAGATTACTCCAGTTATGAAGACTGACAGCACCACACTTGACACACCTATTATCCATGGGTAAGGAAGACACAAATCATCGTCTGGAAACAATAACCAGAAGATTTTCTTTTGGTGGTGTTTTTTTTCCTACCGCTCCCATTTGGAAAGGGGGTATTTTCATAGCCTGGACAAAACTCTTCTGGGAGAATGCATTAAAATAACACTGAACTCTCAGGATTTTTTTGGCCCACTTAGACACAGATAGGGATATGAGTAGTTTCCAGCCGGCTGATGGTTTCGGTTAACAAGGACAGCAAAGACATCTCTGTAACCACAGAACAAGAACATGACAGCAAATATCCCCAGAGGACCCTGCTAACATACTTGCTTATACTGTTGTGGCAAGGGAGGCTGAGAAAACATTCTCTATGACCAATTACTATTTTTTTATTGTTTTGGATGCTAAGGCTACCACAAACACCAATTAAGTCCCCAGAAACAGATCCTTCCTTTGGGAACCAGAGAAAGCATGAAGTGCCTCATGCAATCCATCAGACCACAAAAATGCCTGAAGCTGCTCAGCAAGATGACTCCTGCCATCACTGGAGAGATCTTAAGACCTGTTTTCACTAACCAGACCTGTACTGTTCAGTTTTAGAAAGGAAGTATAAAGGTACCTAGGGCATAAACAAAATTTAGGCTGGGGGAGAGGAATAAACTCTTTGCTCTCAACCTCTTCCATACACTAAGGGAAAAATAATCCCAACTATCTCCAGTCGAACATTATTTAGGCTGAGGGATATTTCACTCTCACAACTGATTTTCCAAAGTGGTGTCTTCTTTCCACCACCAAGAGCCTTCCTTGCTGTTCTGCAGCAGCTGCCCACCAGCCATCATCACTCCCACCTGCAGGCACCAGGTACTGAGGAGGTACCAGTGGCACTGGGACTGGGACCTTGCACATGGCAAACTTTGACAGAAAGTTGAGAGAGGTTATAAGAAAAGCAGCCTGTTCGTCTCAGCCATGTAATTTGGCTTATTGTGGCAATATCAGCAGCCAAACACCACAAACAAACCAGCACAAAATATGACAGCACATTCCAGCCGTAGCTGCCAGAATTAAACAGCACCCAAAACCAGAAAGCCAATGATGGACACACTGGGAAACACGGAAATGTCCTGAAAGTAATGCTTGGTTTATTCCTATCGGGTTTTCCCAGCACAGGATTGCTGCCCGTGGGTGTCATGCCCAGGGAGGGTGTGCCTGCTCAGGGGTACCTGCTCTGCCTCCAGCCGCCAGTGCTGCGGCATGACTCAGCTCTGGGTTCTGTTAACCACTCCTTCACGAGCATTTGAGCTGACATCTAATTCATTACGAGCAATCTGCTTTCACCACCAGCAACCTTCTGCCTGCTGATGCAGATGTCTGATAGACCAGGCCCCATTCATGGTCACTATCTACTGCAGGTAATCAAAACCTACATCTTTCACCATGAAAATAAAATGCTGGGTTATCCTAAAAGTACAGTAGTTTCATACTTTCCAACTTCGTCTTTTCTTTTCAAAACATGTGTGTCAAAGAAATGCTCAATTAAAATTATATCACCATAACCAGGGCAATACCTGAGCAAAAAGCTTTGTTCCAAGTGAAAGAAGGGAGCAGAGGAGATGGAACTATCCCACTCTTAGAGAAGCCAAGATGCAGAACTTCTCGTCACATCAAAACCAACATAATTTTACCAGTGCACAATGTTCTAAAAGCAAACAGGAAGTTACAGGAATTAAATTATAAATAAAAATCACCCTTACTGCTTCTTATGCAGGAGAGTGCTGAAGTACAACAGCACACACAACTTCTGGCTGTCAAAGGTTTTTGTGCCCCAGTCAGAACAGCTGAGTCCCCTCACATTAAAGATCATGGAATCAGCAAAAGAGCACCGTTTTAAAGAAGGAGAAAGTAACCTGAAGACTCAGAGCTGCTGGCAGGCCTACATCCAGTACCCAGATCTTTGAATGCCCATTTCAGCATTCCAACCATTTTGTGACAGTGTTCTTTGCTGGGCTGGAGTAGGGACCTTTATCAAAATACAGCAAAACAGTCCTCAAACAGGGAAGCTTCTCTACTCCTGTTTTGCAGGAGTTGAGAACAATCTTAATGGTTATATTAGAAAGACAATCTTAAAGGTAGGCAGGGGTTTACCTTCAATAATGGGAACCCTTTTATCCCAAGGATGGTTTTAACAGAACTTTTGAGCCTGCACTTTGTAAGTTCCAATCAGAAACAATTCACATCAAGTCGGACTGGCAGTCCCTCAACCACAAAACTGTTGGAGGACAGCAAGGGACTTGTGAGTTTTGCTCTTGTCCCTCAAAGCAAGGCTCACTACCAATCATCGTGCACAGTTAAGTCAATGGGAAAACAAGTCCAACCACAAGAGGATTCCCCAGTCTCCCCATAACACCATTCCTGCCCTTCCAGAAGCTGTGGACACCACAGGACCGTGTTTTTGTTTACGCCATGAGCACCACGTTATTCATGCAAGCAACTTTAAACTGCATCCTGTGTTTCCATGGCAACGGGAGGGGCTGCATCAGCAATCCCCCGGGTTTAGTTTGGGCCATCCTCACTCGGGCTTCACACCAATCCTTGCTGGGAACAGCAAACCAGTGATGTCACCAGTAACCATGGTGCCCACGGCTGAGCCTCCCCTGTGCCCTTTGTACTCTAACACGTGTCCTTCACACGTGACAATTACTTTAATCCAATTAGTGCTGTTAAAAAAAAAAAAACCAAAAAAACATGTAGGGCCATGTCAATACTTATTTTGGGAGGGAAGGTTAGTTTGAGTCAACAAGATAACGATCAGAACACGAGGGTTTACAATAGCACTTCGAGCTTCATTGCTCCAAACATAGAGGAATGACCTGAAACCCTGGGGAGAGGGAAAAGAAATCTGTTCTTCATCAACGGCTTCATTAATAAAGGCAAAAGAGCAGCTGTTTTAAACATCTCCCTTGCAGGTTTGATCAATGGCTGGGCAATATGCAGTGCTCCATTCCAGCCAGGCACTACTCTGTCTCCAAACGCTGATGCCTCACCAGCTGAACATAATTCTGATAGCAACCATAAAGCAGTTACCCTCCATCTTCCCAATCCAGCACTGAGCAGCTGCAGCTTCCAGGAGGGTTCCCTTTTGGGAACTTCCCAGCTCTGCAGGGAGATACCACCTGATCTCTCCTGCCTGTGGCAGGGATTTTATGGGGGGAATCTTCCCTCAAGTTTACCAAGCAAGAACTGGGACTACCACACAGGCCTGTAACCACTCTCAATGCTGGAGACATCCAGCACGCAAGGAGATGTCACCCAAGAAGGGCCTTTGTGTCAGGGAGAGGCACACGAAGAGCTGCACAAGCAAAGCTGGGTGTGCGGGAGGCCCTGAGGAAAAGACCTCTCTCACCCAGGCACGTTCACGTTTCCTGCACTGCATTTGCAGCACCATCAGCACCAGCACTCCTGGCTGCTTTTCTTGTAATGGAACACATTTTTTTTTAAAAAAAAAAGCCCTAAAAGCTGAAGGCAGGCCGGGCTGTCAGCGTCAGGCTCCTGCAAGGCGGAGCAGAAACATGCACAGCATCACTTTGTATGAGTGTTGTAGGCACTGCACTATTTAGAATCGGGGCTGGATATTAATGAAGCTGCTTGTACAAAAACAGGATATTTTGGGGACAATCAATTGTGCAGGGTCATAAAAAATTTACAGCATGAAGAGAACCTTTCTCATGGCCACTCATTAATCACTTCGCCTTACAAAGACGCCCAGTCATACTCCTTTAGAGCCAGGGCTAGATGTGCCAGAGGCACATGAATTAGGGATCACTTTATTATGGAGATACCTCAAACTTGTTTACCTCACATGCCTCATCTTTCAAAATGTCTACTATGCTTCCAGCTCAGTATTTCATCTACTCTAAGTATTTCCTTCTGTATCTTTAAACTGATTTTTCACTGCATTAACTATTCCACAGGCACTGTCTGTGAGAATTACTGTCCCTGGTTTAAAGGGAGGCAAAGCAAGTTGCCCATTACTATATCGTGAGTCAGAGACAAAATTTCAACCCGGGGTGCTCTGGATCAATTCTAATCCTCTGACTACATCCCTTATACTTTAGGAACCCAATGCAATTGTTCACTAACAATGGGCTGTGTGCTAAAATACCGCAGGACTGGCTTAAAGAAATCCCCATAGTCTTCCTAATACTTAATTCATTACCTGCCTTCGGGTATTTGAAAAAGGGAGAACCTAATCCCAGTCAAGACTTTTGTCCTTCTTTCGTAAGAATGAAAAAATACAGAAGGAAAAAGGATTTTTGACAGACAATAAGCTCAGTAGGATTGGCAGTGCTGTGTCCTGTATTAAAATCAGTGCAAATCTGAAGTTTAACATTATGTTTGTGTTATAACATCATCTCAGCTTCATTCATCTTTGTTAAGAGAAAGAGAGCACAGAACTGTCAAGGCAACATCAAGTTCACTACCCTAAAATCAATCTTTTTGGAACGTGGTATGGAGCCCCAGACAATGTAAGACAAAACAAGAAAAAAGGAGATGTAGAAAAGGTGTTTGCTCCTTCTGTACGTTTTCCCAAAATGATAACCTGTACGGGTGTCACTGTCACCTGAGCAAATGAGACCCCAAGTCTGGTACCACCAAACATAACTGCACCACCCTTGTCCTCAAAACTAAACATCTGCAAGTGCCTTACTCTCCTCCTCCAGAAGGATGCAAATCCTCATGATCACAAAGAAAAGGTTATGAAAACCAGAGGAAGAAGAGAGAACACAGAAGACACAGGTTTTAATGCTGCAGCACAGAAATCAGGGGAAAAGCTTCAAACCAGGCTTTGCTTCTAGTCTTGTGAGCCTTCCAGGGTCTCTGGAGCCGTCAGCAGCGTCACCTGCTTTAAAACTGAAGCATAAATGTCTGTCTGTGCAGATGGCCAAGGCATCTGCATGCAGAACAAAAATAATCAGCCATCCAGTTCTTCAGTGTCCAGAGATGAAGGGTTAGTTTGCTTTCCCCCACTCAATCAATCCTTCACCATCTGCTGAGCCTGCTGGCAACTGCCAAGTGGAGCTAAAGGTTTAAGGGACACGACTTCTGCACCTGGGTATCACGACAGGGCCTCAAGAATTACCACCAGCACCAAGCAGAGTTTTAAGTCTGTTCTCAAAGGTGCTTCCTGAGAGCTACATGGAGATGAAGGGGAAAATAGGACGGTGCAGGTGTCTGGAAACCGAGATGATGGACACACCATGATTCTCCAGAAAGGAGGAAAGTGACTCAGGATATTCCATCAGCAGTCAGGACAGGAGAGTACAGCACACTGCAGATGCTTGGTTTTTCAGGGAAGGCAACAAATGCAAAACCCTGGAGGACTGTAGAGGAGAGGCTCATGTTAAAACATGAGAGAAGCCCTCAATTCCCAGGATCCTGCCTGAGTTCAGCAGGCAGTGCTGAGCAGATGGGTTATCTTCCATGCAGTGCCTCAAACAGGGCCAGAGGCCTTTCCCAGTCGTGGACCCTCAAAGTGATGAATGACAAAATATTAATGTTATTAACTGGGAAGGAGGATGCTGCATCTTAAAATAAGTCTCATCCTCAAAAGGTAATCACTAGGTCCAGCAGAGGAATATTTTTAAAGCACACTATCTTTGGAGGAAGGTCACAAATACCCAGAGAAATCTGTGTGGACAAAATGAGGACCAGAGTTATTTACAACAGACAAGAAAGCTGCGCACACTGATATAAAAATAAGTTTTAATAACAAGAGGAATTCTCTTGTCTTATGAAAGGGTCAGAAGGGCAGCAGTCTCTCGGAATCTCATGGCATATGGAAGCACAGTAATGAACGTTATTAAGATGATAAAAGGACTGACCTTTGGCTAATAACATCCTGACAAACGCATTCAGGGCTCGTATTCCAAGCTTTTATGAAACAGAGACTTTACGTTAATGCGTGCATTGTTTCTGGGGTGAGGAGGAGGAGGTGTACAGAAAGGAAGGTTCCCTGAACACACAAGGAAAGGATGCCAGTGTTCCAGGAAAGGATTGCTGCTGAGACAAAAATATGCAGGACTCCGGAGGGGAAGAATTAAGAGACCCTTTAATAAGATCTCCCTAATGTGTAACACTTTGTGCCCAACAGGATTCACCTGGCAGAGACTGAAATAGCGCACACGCCTCGGATGTGATGTGCAGAGTCTGAGAAGACATCCAGGACAGAGTCCCTGGCTCAAAACTTCTGCAGGAAGAAACAAATCCCTACAGATGGTTACAGTTGTTCCCTCCATAAATGGTTTGTGCTTCATGGAACTCATTCCATGCTCATCCCCAGTTCCTCTCCTCTTATTTCAGGACAGGAGCCTGCAGCTTCCCCAGATCAAATATAAGCTCTCCCAGTCCCATGAACAACCCTCCACACTGAATTCATTGAGAAATCTCTCACCCTTGGAAGCAGGACTGGCTTTTAAATGTGCACACAGATTTCAGGGAGAAGTTACATGAATAGAGGTACAAAGACTGATTTCACTGTTTTGAAATATTTTGCCTGCTTTATGCACCAGAATAAAACCTGGTCACAGCAGGAAGGAAGATCGCTGGTTCTTAGCTCAGATATAAAAATGAGAATGTTTTAATTTGGACCTCAAAAGAGAAAAAACCTGAGCAATGATGCAAAAAGGCCTTGTGCCTATGGAAAAACTAAACCAAACTGCTCTGGAGCAAGGGCTCCCAACCTGGAGAGGCTGACAGCGCTGCGTGAGAGGTTTCCCATGGAAAGATATTGAAAGTCTGAAATTTAATAGAGAAAAACAATTCAGTTCAGATCTGCTAGGCTTCAAGCAAGTTGAGGGTACATTAAGTCCTTGCTGTAATGTAAAATTAACTTATTTATGGAAGAATTTAAGTGCTACTTAAAGTACTGAAACCACTGACTGTAGATAATATTTCAGAAGCCAGCAGAAAGCAACTTAGGAGACTTTTGCTCTCTCACCTCAAATTAAAAAAAATAATAAATAAAAAGCAAAGCAGCAGGCCACTCATCTCAGTTTTCACAGCTTTATACACCAGTCTGGAGAACTTGCAGTTATAAGAGGAATTACAGAGCAACACAAGCATGCACACAATGATTTATTGCACGTCTTGCCTGCCCAGTGGCGCAGAGAACCGGGAGAGATGTGGATTATATACTGCACAATTTTAATTCTCCCATCCAGTAAACACAGCAAATATGAGTACAGCCTGTTCCCATTTAATGGAAGGATCCTTTGCTACTTGGGCATGATGCTGCTTACATCAAATCTGGTGGAAATTTTTGTTAAGACTTTCAAGAAGAAAAAGGGATTGTTCTCTCATGAAAACAGATGATTGACCCTTCCACTGCAAAGCAAAAATCTACACGAAAACGCCTTTGAAAAGTGATGACAGTACTACAGATTGAGTCTGAACATCCCTGCCCACACAGCTTTGAGGCACCACTTCCACCACAAGGGCTCAGGGGAGAAGGGCCTTTTGGAAAACTTCCATTTGGGCAATGCTGAAATCTAGGAAAATTTATACCTAGGCAAAAAAAGAAAAAAAAATAGGCAACTTTGCACCAACTGGTTTGGAATTTCACTCATGAGGCTGAAGGTAAACGGGTGATCAACTTTGACTACGTGCTTGAGGCTCCCTAAAACCCTTGAGGAACAATTGTGACATCTCCTTTTCCACTGCTGGAGAAGGGCTTCTCACAGGACCAGGCTGTCCGGGGCCTCCAGCAATAATGCCACCATTCCGTACACGACAAATGTCTTAGAAATTAACCTTTTGTTTTTGAGAATCGTTCCTCTTCCCAGGAACTACTTCAAAACGTTCTGTTCTACATTTCAGGCACAGATTTCTCAGAAATGCCTCTTCGCTGCTGCTTTGCACGGATCTCTCAGCTTGTTCCCATAAGGGGGCTCAACACACAGAACTTACTCCTCCCGTGGCCTCTTCAGGCGTTTCAGAGGAAAACTAAAAGGACAGACATGAAGCACTTTCTCATTCTCTGAAAAGGACAAAGTGACGTTCCCCACTGCTCCTTCCCCAGTGCCTGTCACAAAGACAAAACCTCTACTTTTAAATCAAACTGAAGAAAAAGAACATTTGATATCCTGGTCATGGAAAAGCTCACATTGAAGCCAGCAGGAACCTTTCCACCAATTTCAGGAACAATTGAAGCAAATTGCTACCAAACTATGAACTCTACCTTAAGTGGGCTTTCTTGTTTTGTTATTGCTTTTTGTTTTTTGAGCTGAAACCAGTATTCTCAAAGAAAAGCATAACTTTTCCTCTTGTACTACCTGTACAACTAACACAGTGAAGTCCCTTGCTTGTCATGCACTCCTCTCCAGCTCCCCCAGACCCTGGACTCCGTGCAGCATTTCCAGCTTAGCCCCCGGCTCCAGGAGAGTGGAGGGAGATCAGAAACCTGACTTGACACCTGATCTAAGAGGAAACCTTACTCTGCTGCCTGTCAATGCAGCAGAAAATTAAAGCAGGGCTGGATGGCAATTTGGAGATGTAGTTTCTCAAGCTGGTGAACTTCCCCTTGCACGAAACCCTAATGGCTTCTCATGTCCTTTTGATGTTAAGATATGGCCAAAATCCCTGTCGAGCAACAAAGCAGAACCCAGTGTTCTGCATTAAGGAAATAAAAATCAGCAATTTAACTTCTGAGATCAAAAAGCAAATCCACGTCCCTGACCAAGTCCTCCAGAATTCCCAGGAGGTCCCACAGACACTCCCCAATTAAGGATTCATCCTCTGTTTAATCAGGTGGGCTCCTCCTTCCTAATCAGATCACTCTCCCCTACGCTCTGCTGCTCACTGACAAGTTCTGCACAGATAATACTCTGCTGCCATCCACCAGCTCTTCATGCAAAGCAGCCGAGACAAATTAGGAAGACAAAGCTGTTAACAAAATAATTACACCAATATTCAAAGCAGCCACAGCATCAGTAGAAGGTACAGAAAAATGAAGCCTCCTAAGAAAAACGTTTACCCATTTATGTCAAGATTTAGGTTGAACACACAAAAATGACACATCTGTGTCAGAAAAAGGAATTTGACCATTTTTAATGGAAAATACACACCATACATTCTTTTAACACTCAAGCCCAGCTGCATGAATCCTTAAGGAACACAGCTGGGTGGTCAGGAGAGAAATGGAGGAGTTGTGCTTTTGCTATGGTTTGGGGCGTTTGCTTTTCCCCCTTAACTTATTTTAGGTTTTAAGCCAAAGCAGATTTTTCTAGCATCACTTCATCCCGCTTCAGAAAGCAAGAGTTCTCCTGCAAACTCAATATTAGATGTGTGTTTTGCTGGATGAGCAAAATTACATTTTATTTAAAGCGTGGGACAATGAAATAACACTTCAGATTCATTTCCTTTTATAACTGCTCCTGGTTGGATTTCAAACACTGGGAGAATATGGGCACAGAGGATTTCAGTTACAAAAACCCAACATTTTAATTAACTGCTTTACTGCAGACAGGGAATTCCACAAAAATTCCCATCAGTATTCAGAAGCCTATTAAAAATAATCTACATTTTATGCCTAAACTGATTAGTATCTGTTTCACTGTGGTATATAAGCACGGATATATTACATTTAATTATTTTCCTCCCTTAATTCCAAGTTACGCCTTTGGTTTACCCTCTCAAATTTGTATCAGACTGCTGCTTCCCAAGAAAAGAACAGAATTTGGTTTACAACTGGAACTGGCATGACCAGTAACCACAGCCCAGCTGGGAAGCAGTGGCTGTTCATGCCCTAAAGCTTGATCCCTTCCAGTAGCTCCCCACTCACTTGGGCTGAGGGTTCCCACAGGAACAGGTTGTTGTTTCCCCAGGTAGGCCAAACAGAGGTTCTCCAATTTAAGGAGAAGAGCAAGCAAGTCAGAAATTGAAGTTTGTGTTACTTTCCTCTCTACTCCTTTATAAGCAAACAGCAAAACCCAAATCGAAAATGCCCAATCCTGCAGCAATTGTCCCCCACCCCACAGAGAGCCCCCAGAGCCCTGCAGGGCCCAGAATGTTCCTGACCTGTATCATGTAGAGCTGGGCGATGCGATATTCTTCCACGCTCATCGGAAGAGGAATACGATATTCCTTTATGAGCATTTTGGACACAAAAATCTCTTGTCCGCTCAGAAACACAATCCAGAAGCTTTTAGTAAAGGCTCCTTAAATAATGGCAAGGAAATGCATCGAGGATCCCTGAAACAGAGAGAAAGGAGGAGGGGGAAAAAGAGAAGTGGTTATTTTCCATTCTTATGACAGAACATCCTAGTTAGAAAAAAAAACAAAACAAAAAACAGACAAACATTAATTTTTGTAATAACTATAAGCTTAATAGCAGAGAGAAGAATCCCTGGAGTGCTACCAGACCTTTGGTATCAAATTGAACAGAATCTTCCAGAAGAATTTTGATTTGCTTCAGGGGATACCATCAAAGCTATTGCCCTCCTGACCTTTGCCACCATATCAATCAGACTTTCATACGCAACAGCATCTCCATGGAAGAGATGTGACAAAAGCTCCAAATGAATAGGCAGACCTGCTGCTGCCCACAATCTCCCGTGTCAGTAACACACCAGAGATGCATCCTCTCAAAGGCATCAGGTTTTATCCTCTCAAATTCATTTAGCAGCAAGAAAAGGCAATAATTAGACTTCCTCAGCCCTCAGTAACAACATGATGAAGGCAGGCCTTTGGATTCTAAGAATAAAGACAGCAGAAATGTAGTTTTCTTCCCTGCTTTATTCTGAATTACTTTCTTGGTAGGACCCCTTCTCTTGCAGCTCCAAAACAGTCTTCTGGCAAGATCCTCCTGTCACTTCTGTCAATGTCAGGCTCATTTTTACACTCCCACTGCATGAGAATACAGTCAAAGATCAAACTGCAACAGAGAAAAATCCCATCGTACCCCACCTCAAGGCACTGTAACAGAATTACTGCTTAAGAATTCAGGGAATACAGCATTTACTACACTACAGCTCAAAGAGGGAGCTTTTCAAGTATCTTTAATACCCACTATGGACCGTGGATAAAGACAGTAACTTTAGGTAAGGAAGGGGGAAATAAAAGGATGACTGGTGAGGAAAAGAGGACACAAGAAGCAAAGTCTGTTATCAGCCCAAGTCAGCCTTGGCAGCATCTGGTCATGGCTCTCACAGCACACAAATGATTCACTTGGTTCCTTCTTATCACCAAAATCCACCTGTCTGCTGTGCCTGCTTACTGGACATCTTCAGGTAGAGCTGCTGGAGCCAAACCAGCCCCAAACCCTGTGACCGGTGAAAACAACCAACAGAATAAACCCAACCAATTTATCTTGTGGATTAAACCATGATGTGGCAACCAGGAAACCACACCACTATCAACAGCCCTTAGTGCCAGTCGGTGTTTGCACAACACTTCACCAACCTTTTACGAGGTTTAGAGAGGTTCAAACACATGCCCATGGTCACAGAGCAACCAGGGACAACATCCAGTATTTATTATTTTAAACCCAGGTTCACTGCGACATCTCTGCCAGAGCCACCTCAGTGCCGAGCACACACGGGGACACTGCCCAGGGGACAGCCAGCCCCGTGCCACGGTGCCCCCAGCTCGCCTCCCTGTGACTGCCACATTTCTAATCTGGCACTAAAGCGAATCCAGCCCGGGCCGAATCTTCTGGAATAGTGATCCGTCTGGTGCTGCATCATCTAAACAATTTATATCCAAATTCAATTCTCTGCCGCATTTTATTGCTGTCAGAGCAATCTGTGCGCATGGAGGGGAGGATAAAAAAGTCTCTGCTATGGCAAAGCCTGTAGAGAATAATTCTGGGAAGACTCTGCTTCCCTACACTGCCGAGCTCTGCACAGAAGTGTGTGCATCCACACGCACGTGCAGGATTTCCTCCATCAAACTAATCCTCCAGAACAGGTGGATATAATCTCATTAAGTGGTTTTTAATTAGTGTCATGGCAAGGAACAACAGTTACCACCACAGGATGGATCTCAAGCACCAGATCTGCAACGGTGCAACTCCAGGATCCCAACTCTTGGAGCTAATGGCAGACAGCTACATGCCTTGAGCAGTTTGTTGTGCTTTAGAGATTCTTTGAAAATTAGATTTAAAAGCTTCTCCCCTTGTTCCCCAAATGCTCTGGAAGTGATTCTGCTCCATCATAAGGACATCAGTCACGTCTGCCCTTGCTTCTTGCTAAAAATAGGATATTTCTATCGATTGGAAGAGATGAATAAAACAAAAAATAGAACCTAAAAAGCAGTAAAATTGCAAGAAACCAGTACCAACATGGAAAAAAATGTGTTTATAATGAAGTGCCAGTCAGGTAATAATTCAGATGGCTGAGACACAGGAAAGTTTATTTTATTACAGACTAAAAATCCCAACATTTTGGCCCCAAGCAGGCCCAGCAGCAGCCTTGGCATGCAGAGCCTGTCTGGTCACAGCACTGGCTCCTGCTCCAGCTTCCTGCTCAGCTTTTATGGGAGCTGAGGGTTCAGTGTGAAGTTCCCCTTCAGGTTTCTCCTTCCTTGTGGTGGATGATTAAAAAGCAGAGGTTTGGGCTCAGCCCACAGGTCTGCAGGCTGCAGCAGACCCTGAAGGAGGCACAAAGAGAACAAACCTGACTTGTCTGCCTGGGTTTTAGCCAGATTGGCAAAAAAAAGTAAATTATTGAGGTAAGTTTGCAGCTTGGGTTGTCTTTGTGCTGAAAGTAACCTGTTCTCACCCTTCCAAGAGCAGCGGAGCCCAGGTATCAAACCATGAAATACAAACATGGGATTTCACCAAATTCACACCTGGGGGAACACCATTCTAGGTAGGACAGAGGTGACACAATGGCCCTTTCAGACAACTCACTGAGGACAGCGGCTTCCTTCCAAAACCTCGGGATTTTATAGAGAATCAAAGCTCACCAAGACCACCCATTGTGTTGTCCGAGCGAAACACAGAAGCTTGCCTGCAGAAATGATGGGAGTGAGGAAAAGGCACTTCTGGAAGCAGGGGAGCCACCACGCAGCTCTGGAAAATGGGTGTCAAAACCCCAGCTGTGTCCATGGCATTTGTCCACATCCCGCCCATTGCTACAACCAGAGGTGTTTGAGGTTCTCCACGTGCTGGGATTAGCAAACAGCCAGGGTGTCACCACTGGATTTCAGCTGCACCAAGCTGGACTTTCTATGGATTTGCCAAACCCCTGTGGCTGCACAAGTGGAAGACCCAGAGGCTGTTTGCAAACCTTAGCCTGCAGCCAGCTTCCCAGTAAGAGGAAAACAGCAGTGACGCAGGACATTTCCAGACTCGCTGCTATTCCTGCTATAGCCAAGTGGCACATTTGTACAGCCCGTTATTCAATTTATACCCAGAGCTGTAGTAACTGTGAGAGCCAGGCGCATAATTTTATACCTCAATTATTTTAAAATCAGGTTCTCAAAGCATCATAATTATGCTGCAGAGTCAATATCCTGCTGCAATGAGTCAGGTCCACCTCTGAGCCATTGCTCCAGGCTGTCTGAAGGCTCACGCACAGCCTGCTGCATTTACTTCCAATTTTAACAGTCTCCCTCACAACAACAAACTCCCTAAAAAAAGTGCCCGTGCTTTAAAGTCAGGGGAGGATTATCTGGATCTGCAGAAGCTGAACAGACCAAGAGATCCAGCAGAATCTCTCCGTTTAACCCATGAACTTGGTGGTCACTTGGGGAGCAGCCAGGCAGCCTCCCTGGTACTAAAGGAAGTAGCAAAGGACTGATAACAACTGACAGATTGTAATTAAAGAGTAAGAATCAGTGGGGGAAGGGTGGTTAAACTGTGCTACTGGAGTGCTGGAGGCCAAATCCCAGCCAGGCTTCCCAGGCTGGCCCTGAGGGGATGGAAACCGAGTCTGACAGCAGAAATCCTGGCTCCTCGGCGGGTTCAGGGCAGGAGAACTACTCACACTGTGGGTTCAGGCCACAAAAGGGCTGCTATGACTCTTCCCAGCTGTCACCTCAATGACTAATTTTTGACCAGCTCACGTTTTCCGTGCTCAGGCTGCTGAGCAGAGGCTTTTCAGGGCTGCAATGAGCAACGCCCCAGCAGCAGGAACCCACCTCAGGCCATGGCTGCTGCATCCCTTTTTCAACAGAGAAGAAAAGGCCCCAGACACACAGAGCAACTATAATGAGCTTCCTCCAGCCTCACACAGGAGGTTCATTTTATGCCATTATAAAGTTAAAAGGAAAACCCATCATGGAGGGTCACACAGCAGCTGGTAGCAGAGGCAGGTCCCAGCCCCAGGTCTCAGGTTCTGATCACCCACTGCCTGCTCAGGGCTGTGCTCTCTGTAGAAGCTGAGAAAAGTCTCCTTTATGAAAGAGCACACTCATGAGCTAAGGATTGATATCCTTGACTCAGCTATTGAACAATTTTCTTTGCAATATTTTCACATCACCAAGAAATTAAAGATAATTAACAGAAACAACTGTAAGAAAACCAAGCCAAACAGGTAACGGCAAAAGGACGAGCAAAGGCATTACCTGGAGACCTCACCTAAAGACCTTCCTTAGGTTCTCTACATCACCTTTATCCCCCAAGAAGATGCTTCCTTGAAGAAAGCGATATCAAAGAGATGTGAGCACTGATCCCAAGTGGATCAAACACCTGGCCTTTGGGAAGCCACACCAGGTTTAGCAGCCCAGCCACCTTCCCTCTCCCACAGAGCTCCCTGGAGGAGGACACAGTGCTCTCCCCCACGGCTGGAAGCGCTGCATACTTACTGTGCTTGGATTTATTTATGCCTTCAGAAGCAGCAGCATAAATGGAAAACAGATTCCCAGGGCCTAAGTCAGCAGTTTTCAAAGGCAGCCTCGGCGCTCACACCTTGATTAATGCGGCAGTTTCCCTCCTGGCCCAGAGTAGTCTTGCTCAGCTTTATCTGTCCAGAGTGGCACTGCTGCAAAGACCATTCCCTGTCACATCCTAGTTGTCCACAGTGTCCCTGCCTCTCAGGAGCTTTCCGTGAGTATCTAAAGAGCCTGATTGTCAAGCCTTGCTCAGCCCTCACTCGCCAGCCTCACCTGCCCAACCCTCTCCAGGGGCTGTGGCACACACAGCCCAAGATCCATCACAGGGACCAGCACGGCCTTGCAATTGTCCTGCCCACATCTCACTGCCAGCTCTGTGGGAAGGATCACAGGACAGAGAGGAACTTCTTGGTTTGTGAGTGCTCAGCACACCCTAGGCTGGAGCATAAGTGTCGCCGTGAATCTCTCATGACTGACCACCACTCTGTAAAGGTCGGGGGAAAACACAATTTATGAGGCTTTTCCAAGGAGATGAATAATGAGTGCTCGTATTTTACCGTTCCTTTCTCTCCCCTCCTCGTCCAACCCCACCAAAGTGATCTCTCCAGTGGGACTGTTTCAAGCCATGCCTACACTGAAAGGTTAAAAAGCCAACACAGTCATTTCTATTCAGTAGCTCCGTGGCCACAAAACACTCATCACTACTTTTAAAACTGTCTCTCACAAACGTGCACACGTACTAAACTGAAGAGACAGAACGAGCTTTTTAAAATCAGCAGTTTTCAGTTTTCATAGTGTGGGTCGTACCTGCTCACCGACAGCTAAGCAGATTTAAAAACTCATCAGGCCTGGGGAGAAAAAAAAAATAGATCAAAAGTTAAAGCTCCTTAAAAGTGCACAGTTCACACGCTCTCGGCTCCAAGGCCACTGTGTCAGTGCGTGACTCTCGGCGGGGTCGTTCATCTTAATCGCCCATCTCATCTGTCACATCTTCAGAGAGAAAAATTACCATGCAGATGTTTGCACATCCGAGTTTCATGACTGAGCTTAGATCCCATCTGACAGTGAATCAGCAGCTCATGAACAAGTGCCCACACTGCAAAACCGCAGCAGCCCTTCCAGCGCCGGAGCAGCTGGAGCTCCCCGTGCCTGCCCCTGGGGCTGGCCGCTGCCTGCCACACAGCCAGGGGACAAGGGAGTGGGGAGGAGGACAAGGAAAACACAAGCATTTGTGGAAATCAGCTTTTCCCAGGTGTAGGGCAAGCTCCAGAGCTCTTGAAGGCAGCAGCACAGCGAGGGGCTGAGGACAAACACTGCTTGGTAAGACGGGGCGAACAAGTCGCATTTACAGTACTTGATCTTTTTTCCATTATTAGATACAATTTGACGTCACTTATAGAATTTAAAAGCTCATTGTAAAGCAGACGTTTATTACAACTGAAGGATGGAAGCAGTCCAAATGCAATATAGTGACACTGGAGCTATTAAATCTTGTTATAGTTCACTGGGCAGCCAAATACTGGCTCGAAGCAACGTGAGGAGAAGGGGAGGGGGAGAAAGTAACACCACAGCAAAGCGTGCACAACACCCACCACCTTTTCTGCTTAGACATTCTCGGATATCGTGCTGGTTTTTTGTACTTTCCATTCCTATTACTCCTTTAACACCTGGGAGAGGAAAAACTGACTCCCTTCCTTCTGCTTTGTAAGTGATGCTGTGGTGCAAAGCCAGCCAGCCCTCCCCACGCACACACAGACTCCAGGGGGATCAGGTGAAGTCCATCAGCTGAACTTTGGCTGGAAAATTAACATTTCAAGTCCTGCCGTGCCTGGAGGTTATGCAATAACGAACTAATAAAGAAGCCATTAAAAGAACTAATAAGCACACTCGAGCCACAGATGAGTTCAGAGGGAAAGACAAACCAGCCTCTAATCCTTTTGCTGATACTGGGGATAAAGATGAATATTAAAAAGAACGCTGACATTAAAGGTTAAACGTTTCCAACTAGTCTGCATGAGGAGAGCAGCCCAGCGTCCTGTGGCCAGACTGCAGAGCCTGGTGAGCTAAAGGAACTGGGCAGATCCTGCTTTTAATGGGGTTGCTCTTAGTCCAAGACTCAGCATTATCCACTGAAAACAGGCCAACATTACACACACAAATATATAAATATACATGTGTAATATATATTTTATATATAGACACATATATATAGACATACATATATATACACACACAGGGAAACAAAAATAAAAGTAGCACTGCCAGTGTGGCAACTACAGCGTGTTGGCTGAAAACAGACTGAAAATTGCTGGCAGCTCATTAAACTACTGTAAAGAAAAATCTATGGAATGCCACAGGCAACCAGCACAGACAGGATTTTTCTTTGGTTGGTGGCACATCCATTAGTCTGAAGGGCCACTGGCACGCAGAAGCCTGCACACTGTGGGCAGCAGTGGCAGGGAGATGGGAGGCAAGCCAAGTTTAAAAACAAAATAAGCATATCTAATTTCCCAGGTAGGCTCCCTGGGAGGTTACTGCATTTACACTTTACAGCTCCGGGTGCTACAATCCCTCTTCCTGACAGAACTCAGGAGAGGGAGCACAAGGGAGCTTGGTGCAGTTCCCACCAGCTGGTCCAGGCTTCACTTGTATTAAGTAGTAAAATCCCAACCAGAAATCCATCCAGGCTCTTAATGTCCATGTCCACACCACCCCTGTTCTCTTCCTCTCCATCAGTAGCTGTACTGGAAATTACAGCTTTCTATTAAAACAACAAGAGCAGAAAGTCATGAAAACTCCCACTCTTTCATCTTACCAGTCACAAAGCATGAAAGTAAGAAATTGAGAGCAGGGAGGCTGAAGTATAAAGCTCCATGTACTTCCTGTGACTCTTGTTCCTACCCCTCTGCACAAAGCACCTCACAGCCACTCAGTCCCAAACCCATTACAGCCGTATCCCCCCTGCCCTGGAATGGCAACCACAGCACTCATTCCCCATTTTATAGCTTATTCATGGGTCTTTATGCTCATCTTTTCCAACCTACAGCCCATTTCAGGCTATTTCTCAATGTTAATTTGAATTTTTATCTCCAAATACTTGCAGATCCACTAAACCTGCTTTTGAGACACAAAAACGCAATTTTGGGATTTGAGTCAACATTGGATAAACCCTGGATTGCTTCCTCAGTAACTCCCTATTAAAACTGAAAAGGGTCATCAACAGCTACTCCACTTTTTCAGTAGTTACAGTCCTGACGGAAGTAACATTTTATTCCCTCGTTTATGCAAATATCATGTGGAACAGGAAATGAGCATTCAAAGCTGGTTTAAAAAGACCATTTCATGGAGGAAAACACGGTACCATTGCAAAGGCAGTGTGAGAGCACCGTAATACTTCACACTGGTTTCATTAGGCTGAGACTTGCCTTGCCTGAAGGCAAAATAGGGATAAAGAAAATAAGTCCCACTCCATCAGAAGAAACTTGTAATGACACCTAAAATTCTTACATGGGGAGCAAGACAGACACAGCAGTGAGGGCTGATGAATAATGGTGCAATTGAGGTGGAAAGTACAGGGCCATTTTGCACAAGAGCAGTAAATGTTTAATATCTCTGTTGCGTCTTTCATCCATAACACCAACAGATTAACAAGGTTTCTGTGGCTGGGTAATTTCTTTGGAGTTTTGATCTCGGAAATAATTGCACTAAATATTTCATAAGCGCCTTTGAAAGTTTTTTGTCTTTTTTTTTTTTAATAAAGAAAAAAGAATCGCTCGCTGCTCTCGGACTGCAGCAGGGTAATGAAAGTGCACAGCTAATCAATAACCACTTTCAGTTCATTATTCAGCACATTTTGGGCTGGTGTTATTTCTTCCCTTCTACCATTTCACATCCCACATACAGAGTGATGGTGCATTTTTAAACCATCACATCTTACTGCTTTTGCAAATCCTCCTTAATGCTAACCACAACATGGAACACCCAGCCTCTAAATACCACCCACACCATTTAGAGGGTTCCAGGGTGTTTCCAGCTGAGCAGATCCAGGGTGTTTCCAGCTGAGGCAGAGGAGGCCGAAGTGCCAGACCAGTTCCATTTCTTCTTTGGTCTGGGTAACAAATTTCTGGGTCATTTCTGTCCCTTAGCCCTTTTTGAGAAGTCTAAAGAAGGACAAAGCTTTGTCAGTCCCTCGGACAGTCCCAGCTCGAGGGCTGTGGGACAGGCAGCTCCAGGTTCCTCTCTGGGGAGCTGCTGATGGGACCAGAGCCTTGGCTTGGGCCCAGATCCAGCTGCTGCCCCGGGGCCACGGCTGCACCTCCACAACACCCAGGACCCTGCACGTGCTTCCAAAGCAGGATGCAGTGGCCAGTTCAGGCAATGAGAGACCCCAGGGATACTGCCAGGTGTTACCCACACCCCGAATTCTCACCTCCCCCAGGAAAACCCAACATGCTCCATCCCCACTCTGCCCACTCCACAAAAAACACAACCCAAAGGACACACTATGATCACTTAAAATACAGCTGAAACTGGAAACTGAATCCAGGACCTAAAAAAATAATAATAAATGACAAATTCACCCACACCAAGGACAGGAGTGGTACCTAAGGAGACAAATGCAGGTACTGGCAAGAAAAGAGGAAACAACAACTGAGTCACCGACCCAGAGCAGAGGCAGAGGAGCAGGAGTGCCTGGCTGGGGCCCAGCCGGGCTCCTTGCAGCAGCTCCTGGTGCTTGAGGGATGCATTAAAGCTCTGCCCTGGCCTCAGGGACAACCATCATTATCCCTCATTTGCAGGGAAGCTGAGACATAGGGAGAAAAATTATCTGGTCCAATATCCAAGAGAGAATCGGTGACAGAGGAGATTCAAGACTGGATCCAACTTTTGCCACAAAATAATTTTTTATAAACAGAGGAGGGAGTGGGGTAGCTCAAGCAAATTCAATTTCCCTGATAATTGGCACAATTCTGCAAGAAAAAAATGTGAGGAATTTTTTTTTCTTCTTACCAACTGCCTTTCAAACTATCAGCAATTTTTTCAGAAAATAAAACAGTTCTTGAAAACATCAGATTTCCCCAAGAGCCCAGAGGTTCTCAACACACATCCCACCCCATCTCCTGTCGCTCCCAAACAAGCCCTTTTCCTGCTGGAAAGCACATGGGAGCTTCAAGAACTTTTCTGTTTTGTTGAAATCTTGGTAGATGCAGGTTTGGTCAATGCAGGAACTTGAATGAAGACTGGCAGAGCTGCCCAGGCAGCCTGTGACACTCAGACCACAACCAAACACTCACCCTCCCTCTTCTAGAAGGGCTACAGACCTCTTGTTTCTACAAATGACAAGGAAAGGAACTACTCAAGATCAAAAGATGCTCAAACCCTCACTTACAACAGTATGCCCAAAACCCCATGCAAATAATCCTTGCTGGTGAAAATATTCTCAGATGTAATTAAGTTGTTCTCTGAACCCAATTTTGGCATTAATATCTTGGGCATCACAAATCAAACTCACCTTTCAGCTGTCCAATCCACAAGACAAAACTTTGAAGCAAATCCTTTGGCCTTTTATTCTGACCCATTTTGCTGAGCCCCTTCTCACAGCCCTTCCCACTTGCCAATGGTTTCAGAAAGCCAAGGTCTGGCTTCGCTCAGAATTCTCTCCAGGAAACAATTCTCTTTTCTTCAGAAGATTTCTGGATGTATCAAAGCATTTAACAGCCATAGAGCACATACTGTGGTTTCAGCCCGACAAGGCAAGCAGAGAGCTTTCCCAAGGGCGGAATTCTCATGTTCCTTGAGGACTCATGTGGAGTTTTGTGTGGTTTTATTCCTCAAATTAAATGGGATTTCAACTGCCTCCTCCAACTACAAATTCAGCTTCACGAGTCCATCAGGGTGTCCTGCAACAAGGTGTCACACTGCACATATGGGTCAAAATAAAGCAATTTAATGTAAATTAAAACAAAAGTAAGGAAATCTGTTTCCTGACCTCCAAGACCCATTCAAATAAACTTTTCCTTTGTTCCCCAACAAATATCCAAATTGTTTCGGGGCTGTTCTTTTTTGAAGTGTCCCTTACAAGAGAGTGTTACAAAAGCAAGCTCACTAAGGGTTCAGACACAAAATTTTCCTTTTTACGAGATGCACCATAGGATGGAAACCTTGTTCCAGCCTGACAGCAGCTGAGGAAGAAAGCACAGAGCAGAAGGTGTCCAACCCCCTCGGTTCAGATTTCAGGGATGGCTCTGACTGAGTGGTGCAGCTCCCTGTCCCAGCTTTACAGCTCCTGCCGTGGCCTGGCCAGTTGTTTCATACCTTGGGCATTTCTCCATCCTGGCTGATCCAGCTCTGTCAGCTCTCAGATTGCAGGAGGGCTGCACAGCCCCACATGCCCTTCGCTAAAGGGCATTACAGCTGTATTTATATCTGACATAAATCTGCTTTGTAAACAGTGACCTGATTCAGGAGCTGGGCTTTCTTAGACGGCCACATCCAGAGCACACGTGCCTGCTGGCCCTGAGAGACTCCCTCTCAAATACCCCAGAACTGGCAGGTGGAAAATCAAAACCACCCAAAGCTGGAGGGTTTGATTCATGGCATATCCACGAAGTGTAACAGAGGAGCCAAAAGACTTCAACATTCAGCTTGATCACAACATGGCATGAAGAAAAGGACAATTAGTCTGTGCAAAAAAAGCTACCTGCAGTCTACAAGTAATGCAATATCTGATGGACAGTAAAGTTTGGATAGTTTAGTCCAAAATTCACTGCAAATGCTGGCTCACAGTCAAAACAATCAGGAGCTGAACTGAAAATAGTATCAAAGCTCTCACTCCAGGCACCAGACCCTGTTTTCTCATCTCATTTCTATTCTTCTGTTTGCTGCCAATTCAAAGAGCTGTGACCAAAAAAAATCAGCCCATTAGTCTTTTTCTTAGAAGTGTTAAGCTCCTGTATATGAAGTTAGTGTTGTCCACTGGGTCCATAAATTGCAGCTAAAGTACATAAGGAAGCAGTCATGACATAACTCCAATTTAATCTGAACCAGGCCACCACAGTTAAAGAAGTGTTTTTCAAAATGTTAATTAATTTTTTAAAGAATGGATTAAAGGGAGGTCTCAATTAAAAGAATACTTTAAGGAGACAGACTAGAGAGGATTGTCCACTTCATCAATACAGCAATTTAACAGCTATTCAACATGGAATAACTTCTCATTAAAAGTCAACCCTTCCCCTTCTCCAGCAGATTAGCCACCCATTTGTCCAACACAATACAGCTTCATTAACCTAAAAGTTCCACTTCTGCTCTTCCACAGATTTGCTTTTATTTTGCTTCTGTCAGTAAGCGAAAATCCTGAATGACAGCAAAGTCCAGAAATCAAAAACAACCAGTGCCTTGGTCTTTCACGGGTTCCAGAGGGTGTTTGGAAGCAGCATTCCCAGCAATGGCAGCAGTGACAGCCCACACAGTCAATTCCTGCGAGAGCCAGGCAGGAAACCTTGGGATCAACCTAAACAACGCTGCCCAAACGCACGGCAAAGGCTCATCCATGAGCTGTACCTTGTCTGGAAGAGCTCCCAAATGATACCTTTTCCACCCAAGGATTACCCACCAGCACCACACAGCCTGCTTGGAATTGGAGTGTGTCACTGAAAAGAGAATATACAACAATTTTACCAGAAGGTTCCCACTGCAGCCTTGAGTTTTCGGGTTAAGCATTGTCATCACGTGTAACACACAAGCAGACACCTCGTTCTGGGTGGGTGTGTTCAGCCTGTGCTGAGGCTCCACAGACCTGCCCAGGAGCAGGTGGGAGCTCAGACAGGGACAGCAGGGACAAGTCCCAGGGCTGGGCACCAGCAACGTGCAGTTCTCAACACCTCTGAGAAATGTGCACCCAGGCATCCTGGAGACACAGGCAGGAGACACGGTAAAGCTCCTGTAAGGGCAGCCCTACAACTCAATAAATCAACGAGAAGAGCCCTGTGATTCCAGTGGGAGAGTTTGAGCACTGAGAGGAGAAGCTCCACTCCAGAGCAGCACAGCAGCGGCCCCGTGCTCCGTGTCAGCCTTGGTGCTGCAGCCACAGCCGGATTCTGCATGGATTTCACTGCAGGATCAGAGCTCTAAGAAGTCCTTATTAAAAGATAACAGAAACGGAAAGAGGTTACAACTAAGGCTAATACAACCCAAAAGCGAAAGGAAACAGAAACATTCCAGTCTACAATTTATCTGCAAAGACCATCCAAGATACTCTTAAACCATTAACAGCCACATGCCCGGGCTTCAATAAAAAGGGACACCTTTCCTCCAGCTCCTGCAATTTTAAGGAATGAATCCAGACATCAGTAGAACAGGAAGTTCAGGATATATACAGCGTTAGTTTCCAAGAGAATATTTATCATGTCACGTGAGACCAGCATTTTTAGCCAACTTGGGAGAAAATAGACAAGCTGCAAAGCTGCCCTAAAAATACCAGTCACGATAATTACAAGGAAGAAAAGCAAAGCATAAGCAATGGCAGCACTAACAATCCATACTTTTAGTGACAATCTGCTAACAATTTTTTTTAATTACATAGACCACAGCCAGAAGATTATCTCAGCTGCTCAGGTATGCAATTTATGTTTTCAGTTAAAAAAAAAAGAAAAAGCATCAATAATTATGTAAATCCAGGACCTTATCCTCTCTGTTCTCCTGCTAAAACACAAGCTTTTGCCAAGAACCAGCTGCCCCTCCTTCCTCAGGACAGCACTCTTCAGCTTCAGCATTTTTAAAAAACTTGGTAAAGAGCAAAACAATCCAAGAGGTAATAAAAGCTTAGCAGCTTATCCTAGGCTAGAGGTGGAGAGAAAAGAGCCTGGCTGACAGGAGCCACCCGAGGGTGAGATGCCTCCCTGGCCACGTGCTGGTGACAGTGGCTCTTCCCAAGGCACAAACCAGCTCCTGCAATGAGTAACTGCAGGGCTCGCAGGAGTCAACAGTTGTAACAGAAGATTTATTTTTGTCACTGAAATCAGCGAGGGTGACTCACAATAGGCTCAGGGAGCCTCGTTGATGGGTTTCATTTTATACAGTCACTTTTCACCCTTGATTCTCAAAAATACCCTGAGTGACAATAATGACAATACCAGTATAATAGTCCTAATTAGCTAATGGGAGAGGAAACTTCCAAGTTCCAAGCTAACCAGAATTGCTGCTTCTAAAAATGCAGTGCAGTTGATCCCTGTTGATCTCTGAAATTAGATGAGGAAGAAGAATGGCCATTCTCTTCTGCAAATTCAGCAACAGCATCCTGACAGCCCCACCAGGAGAAAGAACACAAGCAAGAGCTGTTCAGAGACCTGGCTTCAGGATGATTTACTGCTAAATACATTAGAAGCATCTCCCACTGACAAAATAAATAGTTCTGACTGTATCAAAAACCAAGCAAATCACTGCCTTCTCAAGCACAGGCTAATGTATTTTTTCCCAGCGATGATAAAGAGGACAAAAGGACAATGGCAAGCTTTGAAAATGACTTGCCAACTAAGTGATGGTTCAATAATTACATTTTGGAAAGTATTCCTTGCATTTCACACCACTGAAGCCACTCTCAAAGCAACTGAAAGCACCAGCAACAAAGAGAAGCCAATGTGAAATTTGGTCTGTTGACTTGACCAAAGGAAGGGGCTCTGCAGGAGAGTGAACTTGGTCAAGTCAAATTTAGGACAACCACTATTGCTCTTTAAAGCACCAAAGTTGGTTGGAATCTTTATTTAGGACTAAAGTCCAGTAGCTTTCCTCTGAATAGGGGATCACATGGAAGTTATTCTCTTTGTGGAGTTTATTTTGAGCTGAAAATATTTTCCAGTTCCATGCTGACAGACAGATTATAACTACACTGTTTTACAGAATAATGAACAAGTTTTTGAAGCCTGTCATTGGGGAAAGTAGAGAAAGCTGCATTTTTCTCTTTACCGTATTTATTCCTGCAGGAGTTTACTCTTTCAAAATAAGGTCATGTGCTCCTTTAGCAGAAAAGGACCCAACTGAGTAGAGCACAGCTATCTGTCCCATCTGTCATCCCAGGCAAGATGAGATAATCAGATTAGCCAAACAGCTACAAATTGCACACATCTGAAGGAGAAGGAAGTTATTTTCTCATATTCCTCGCCCTGGCAATCACCTCCAAGATTTCCAAAACAGCAGTGTCAGCCTCCCTAACACTTCTCGGTGCTGAGCTCCTCCAGGATTCAGGGACAAATTCCTCTGGAAGCCCCAGGTCAGGCTGTCACATTTATTGGAGAAAATGGTTCGCTAAGATGATGTGGTAAAAGCCTGCATTAATACTTCCAGCTCCATCCACACCTCCAGCAATGTTCTCTAAGAGCATTCCTGTGACTGGCTGCAAAAACTCTCCCGGGAGAGGCTCCTCCACTCCCCCCACCCAAACCAAGGCGCACTGGGTGCAGCACAAGGGGTGATCCCAGGACAAGGACCGAGGGGATGATTTCACCCTGAGTGGCCCAACACCTCTTCCTTCAGAAATGCTGCCTGACCAAGGGCAAGGGGAGCACCCACGCAGAAAGCTATGGAGCATCAGGAGGTTTCAAAAACAGAGAAAACAGCAAAGTGTGGTATTTGCACCACAGGCAAGTGTCTCCAAAATCCCACCTGAACCCCTTGTTTAGGGTTTGGGGTGCCCTAGGACCAAAGCTTAAGTTATCACATTCTAAAACGGTGAGGGTATTAATTAACTACATTCCTTTATACCTTTGGAGTTCAGTTCTTACACCCAAAGACACTCACACAATCTGCACTGAACAGTCTTTGGAAGAAGCCCATGCAGCAAACGAGCACAAAGTTAGCAGCAAGTACAATCCTCTTGCAGCTCTTCATCCTGCAGGTGATTGACAGCATTTCCAGATCAAAAGCCTTGTACGACACAGAACCATCCACCAGGCAATACCAGACTTTTTTCAGTGGACAGTAAATTGCTCATTTGCTGGAACACAAGGCGCCTCATTTTCCTCCCTAAGACACCACTAATCCTGTATGCAGGGCTAAAATATCTCTGCTGCCCAGCCTGGTGTTGTCAGTGCTGAGAAATACTGGAAACCAGAGTGCTTTGATTCACACTAAGGACAGCTGAAAGAAATGTCAGCAGTTTTTATTTTTAAATGCATGTAGCGCTGTGCCCAGGGCTAGGAACACTCCCAGTTCCCTCAGACGTTTTAGCACATACCAGTTCTTCTGAGAAAGGTGGCAGAGACAAGCCTATTACTCAACAGTGCCCTTCTTGAGGTCAGCCACAGAAGTCCCTCTCCTCCTTCACTTCCCAAACTTTCCACTTCTGGGATGGCTCCCAGCTTGCATCACACCCCAGGGGACTGGGGATGGTAAAGGTCCATCCTCAAGCCTGTGTGGAAGCAATGGCTTACGCAGCTTTTTGACTTAATTGTTTCACCTCCAGAGAGGATGGAGAAATCTCTTTGACTGTTATCCCTGTAACTGGTACCCCCAGTTAATGTCAAACATCCTCTGCCCCAGTCCTGCAGCACAAAACGAGCACACAAAAAATCTCCAAAAGTTAAGCAATACAGAGACAGACTGTGCTGCAGTTGGGAGGGTTACACACACCACCCAAACTCGTGACATTCCCATAGAAACCACAGTGGGAAAAGAGAAAAGCCTCAAAAAAAAACCTGACAAGATAAAACACACATGGTGAAATCTGTAATTCTGGTGAAAAAAATCTACATGTGCAGGTTCCTCCTCAGCTCTCCAGCAGCTCAGGCACTCAGGGCTAAGACAGGTAACACCCAACTGACGCCAATAAAACTCTTTTTCAGATCCCTCAGGCTGCCTGATAGGAATAACCACACGTTCCCAGTGGGGGTATTTCAGAGGACAAAGCTGTTGGGTATTAGAAGCAACTTTGTTCCCTCTTACTTATGGGCCAGCTCTTGTTGTTAAGCCTCACTAGAAACAGAGGAACTTTCTAAACTTTTCCTTGGAGTGTGTAAAGCCTTTCAGAACGTGCATTTTCCTCATTAGCAGGACCAATTAAGCAAATCAATATTGGGATGTGCAAGAGAAGCAATTAATTCTTTCAGTCAAATGTACATCCCTGTAGGAAAAAAAAATCCAAGACAAAACCCCATATTACTACCAAGAGCACACATGTTCAGCTAATTGGCCACTTTCAGGAAAGAAAAAAAGAAAAAAAAAAAGTTGAATGTTCCATTACACACTTCCCTACTCCAAACAAGTGTTTTTGTGTGACATCAAAAAAAGGAAAGAGAAAAAGAAGAAAAGGAAAACCAGTCATATTCCAGTGCTTGGCAGAAGGAAGTCAGCTCCACCAGGAGAGGCACAATCATGCAGGGAGGGAGGTTGGTTGTTAGAAACTGAATCATTCCCTGAGATGCCTGATGCACCTCCAAACCCCTTCCAGACAGAGGAATAACATCCACAGCGTGCCCGCTGCGAAGCTCAATTGACTGCACACCCCTGAGCTCTACTACGAAAGCCAGAAATAAAAGCCAACCCCAAACCCAGAGGTTTGGAAGTGAATCTGGACACCAACACTCCTCTGCTCATCCGAGTCTCCATCCCAGCAGGAATGCCACGTGAATCTCACTCTCCTGGGATGGCTGGGATGTTACGAACCCACTGCCCCTGGTTTTTTCCCAAAGCTTTACCATCAGCATCTTTCATGCAGAGCACATGATTTTCTGCTTAGGAAAAACAAAAAACAGGATTATTTTTCGGGTCTTGAGAAATACTTTAGTCTTATAGATGGTTTTTTTCTGGAATTAGTTTCTAAATAGATACTCTACCTACCACGCCATCAAAGGCAGGGCTAAAGACACTAACCAGTCAATACATTAAATGCTTTATCTTGTTAGAGGTTTTACAGCTACTTAATAATGAGCTTTGGTAACCACTGCCTGTATGTGTTTATTACTGTAAAACAGTCTTTAAAAAAATATATAATCTGTAATAGCATAACCTTTCCCTTCAGCTGCATAAAAATGCTGTACTCCAATCAATATCATCCATAGCAAGAAACTAAAAAAAGATCAGCAGAAGCCACAAAGCACAGTAAATTATGTTCCGAGAAGAGCTCTACTGCCACCATATTTTATAGAAATTCTATTTAAAATTCACACATAGAAAAAAAAATAGATATACAGGAAAAAGAAGCAGATCTGGACAGGAGATAAAGCAAGTAAGTTGCGTTGTCTGACAAGCAGGATAAGAAAAGCAGAATGGTAAGACTGAATCTGACCTTTAAGGGTCAGTCACATTTTCCATGTGCTGCTAAAGATGTCTCCCCAGGGGGAGGAGGGGGCAGCAAGAGAATCAATTAATAAAAAAACCCCATCAGTGTTTACGTGAAGTAACCAGTGAGAAATTACTATTTTACAAATCAGAGCAAATCTCCCATTACTTATCTGGACAAGAGGAAAGTTTAGCATCACCCTGCCAATATTTTGGCGTTTGAAGGTTTTACACATCTCAGAGTCTGAAAACAGCCAGGCCCTTCCATCACACAAAATAACAAGCATTCCTCCCACTCCAATTCCAGAGGCACTGAAGGGCACCACAGCAGCTGAGTTCACAAAGCACCAGAAGAGCACAAGCATTTCTTTAGCCAATAACAACAAAATTCAAAACAAAGCTACAAATATAAACTCAACCTGCACTGCGAGCCCATTGCTTAGGGAACAAGTTATTTGCTCTTTAGCTTTACTGACCTTCCTGAACAAAAAGTCTTGAGGAGATGCTGACACAAGGAATCCAAGTTGCTGCCACCTTATTACAGGAGCCATAGGTTTATACCCCAGAGCCCCCACCCCGTCACCATCTCCAACCAGTAAGGAATCAGGTGTTTATTAAGAATAGCTGGGTATCCAAAACAAACAAGTTGAAAATGAGGATAAACTTAGTACAGCTTAGGAAAAAAAAAAAAAAAAAAGGTGCAAGCCCCCCCTGCTTTTCCTGCTTGCTCCTTTCACAAAAGCTCGGAACATCTGCAGGAACTGCCTCTCCAAGTACGTCCCAGGGTTTACTTACTATTTATTCCCAGGCAAATTGCAAACCACCAGCCCTTGCCAGAGCTGTCTGAGATGACCCTGTGGCTGCCCCACCTCCGGCTCGTTCCCAAGCATTCCCGAGTGTTCCCAGGCTGCAGGTCCTGTGAGAGGTGCCAGCCACCAGCCCTCCTCCTCCTCCTCCTCCAACGCTGCTTATCTCACCTACAGCCAAGATTTCCTTCTTTTCTGGTCTAAGGCTACTTCCAATCAGAGCCGGGAAGATGAAAGGAAAGCAGATACAGAGGCATGGCTGGAAGTAGCAGTAATTAGGATGTTGGAAACCAAATCAAAACAGAAGACACAGCTTTTAAGAAGTCCCCCTCTATTAATCTCAGGCCGAGAGAGGGATAAAAATGTTTCTATTCCAATGATGATCTTTGAAGAAAAATCTCAGTATTTGGTACAAGGAGAAAAGGTAGCTCTCAAACTGGAGAATTAAGCAGTACTTCTATTTATTCCCGTTTCTTTAGCTAAGCCAGGTACAATTACCTTCATTGCACGTTTCCAGGCACAGCTCAAAAATCAGGCATATCCCTGATCTAAGTCTAAAAGAGGGCCTTGAGACACCATAGCCAGGTGATGCTCCCCACAAAGAGCAAATACAGCAATACTGTCGTCTTCTTTGAAGAGTTGGTGGCTTGGGGTTGTTGTTTTTCCAGAGATTTTTGTTTAATGGTAGACTTTTTTCTTTCTACCTTTCTGCCAGCTTCCCTAGAAGAAAACAAAACAAACCTCTATGACTAATCCTTCGCTTTGCCAGCTGACAGAAACCACGGCGTTACCCCAGCATATTTAAAATAAAATTACAATTTTAAGGGGAAAATGTAGAAGCACATTCTGGTCCTCTGCCTTCCCCCTCATCCCTGAGGCATCACCCTGCACTGACATCCTTCTGAGCAGGGGCTGGAGCTGCTCCCTTTGCTTGGGGGAAGCCTCAGTGATGCCCTGACTGGACAAAATCCACATCAGGACAGAGAGGGAACTGCTTCTGCCACCCAGAACTGGTGTGAGAAGTTGCCACGGAGGAAAGGGAACTGCTCAAGTGTCCTGAGGTACCGTGAGACGCTACAGCCAAACCAGAGGGAACACAGAAGCAAATGGATTCAAGTGCTCCCACAAACCTGAAGCTTCCAGACAAGAAATTACCAGTAATTACTAATAATATAATTTTCATGCAGCACTCATCAGCATGAACCAGTTCTGTCCTCACAACAAAGAGGAACAACAAAAGCCACAAACAGTTACTGAATTAGCTTATTAAGATCTCTGGGATTTTTTTGAACCTTCATGACCATCAAAATTGGTCTGAATGCACAAACATGATTACAATAAAAAGGCCCAGATGTCTTCTGGACACGGCAGCATCAGATCCAACATCATACTGCAGAGAGCTCACACCGAGGAAGCTCTTCCAAGGGATGAAGGCTGCTCCCCTGGAGTCACTGCCCATCCTGCAACACTGCTCCTTCTCAGGAAGGACTGCAGCACAGGAGGAATTTCAGAAGCTGCTACTCCAATTTCAAACATGCTCCTCTTCAAAAGAGCACACACTTACCAGGGGTGGCCAAGCAGACTGTCCAGGGCACAGCACAGTAAAACAAACAAACAAAACCACCTAACAGCAAAAAAAGAGAGCGCAAAGGCTGCAGCTGATTCTCCTCCTGTGCCTGTCACTATTTCCCATCAAATCACAGCCCTGTAAGGCAGAAAGCCCAACCTCGATCAGATGCTCTCCTGGTTAAGAGCCAGGCACAGGCAATGTGACCTATGGACTAAAGCAGACCCATCTACATCAAAAATTTAACCTCTGGAATATAAAGATCAGGAGGCCCCTCCTGATGGTGAAAAAGAACCAATCACTTCATCAGTGAGGTGGTCCCAAAGGGAAGAGAGGCACAGCAGGACAGAGGAGGCTTCGTCCAGCTCTGCAGAGCTCTTGCCACTGCCTGGAGCCAGAGCCAGGGCAGCAGGAGGGGAGAGGAGCCCTTCTGAGGCCGCTGTGCCCGGCCAGCAGGAGCAGAGCCAGAGCAGGACACGGCTCATTCCAGAGACATTTTTAGCACGAGGAAGGGAAGAGTGCAGCAGCTCTCCTGTATTACCGCATCCACCCAGTTTCCAGAATTTCCAACTCTATAATGATACGGTTCCTGGAAAAGCACTTCTAACTGGATTAGAGGACATCTCGTGAGCACGCCCTTGGCAGCACGATGACCACGGTGTGGAAAGACTCCTGACTGCATGATCCAGGCCCTCTATAATTCAGTTACGTCCCCATTTCAGCAGAGGTGAGAGGCAGGTGTTTTAAAAGAAGCTTGCTCTTAAGTTTGTTTTGTGTTTGAGGGGTTTTTATAATTTTTTTTCTTTGTTCCCTCCTTATAATAGTAAAACAAATTGTTGTGTTTTCTCCAGTACGAGTATTGGTTGTGCTGCTGAGAAAGCTCGTGTAGCAGAACAAAACTCAACTCAATTAAAGGTGAAGCATGAACTCGGTTTTCTTTTGAGCAGGAAGGACAGAGACTCTCAAGAAGCTTCACCCTACACTAACCAGGTTTGGCATTGCCCAGACACGCTTGCTTAGGGAATTTTTATGCAGTGGAAGATGAGTTTTTCCCCAGTGACAAATACTTTTTACAGCTGTCCAAACTAAAACACCCATTTGACAGGAGATTCAGCCCATCCTTGGATTCATTCATGCTCTGAACCATGCCCTTAAAAGGAGAGTGTGTAATTCTTTTGCATTAAGCAAAGCTCTGTTAAAATGTTTGTTTCTGATGGAACAGGGAGACAGACACCAGGAGGAAGCAAGCTGTGTCTGAAGAGCAGAATTCCTGGCAGATGGGTCAAGAGCAGCAGCTGTGTTCACAGAAAACACACACGTCTTTACATACTTGGGGCTGCCATGTGGAAAACATCACAAGAGATGGTTCACAACGAGGGGGAAATGGACTGTTTTTGACAGGTATCAGGATGCTGCTCTCCGGAGCCTCTGCAGTGGATGCTGCAGATGGATGTCTCATCGGGCAGGGAAAAGGTCAACATTAATAATGGAGCTGCACCAGTTCGTGACAGTCTCAGAAATATCATGGAGAGATACTGATCTTTACTGCAGTGTGATCACCACACGCATGAGAACAGCCCCACCTGCCCAAGACCAAGTTGAGCCACCACTGCTCCCAGTCAGGCTTGAATTTCCTTGGCAGCACCACGTCCCTGTGCACATAAGGAACATATTTCTCCCCCTATCTACACAAGAGATGTGCAAAGGGAGAATCCAAAAGCGACACATTCCAGCCTCCATCCTTGCTGTGAAGCAGATCCTTGTGCAGGGATGACCAAGGGAGACTAAACCAGAGCAACCAGAGCCCAACGAGACTGAAATCAGAGTTCACACTTAGTAGACAAATGACCTGATTTTAGAGTGCTCATTACACACCACTTTGTGCAGCAAAGTAAAAAAGCAGCTCCACATCTTCTCTGCAAGTCAGGCAAAGAGCTGCTGCTGGATTTGCTACACTGTGTCATGGAAAGAGCTACAGATGCCTTATCATTGCTGAAATGTTACAGAGATAACGTCCGTGTGTCAGCTGCCTCCT
Source organism: Melanocharis versteri (assembly GCA_013397845.1). Taxonomy (NCBI): domain Eukaryota; kingdom Metazoa; phylum Chordata; class Aves; order Passeriformes; family Melanocharitidae; genus Melanocharis; species Melanocharis versteri. Next base: position 187,118 of record VZTG01001431.1, read on the forward strand.
GGAAACGCAGCTAAGGGCACTTCATGCTTATTCTGCACTGAAAGCAGTGTATCAAATCTTTTATGCTAAAAGGAGTTCCAGACACCCAGCAGAAAACGAACACCAACATTACCACCACATACTTTGAATTGCCCTGGCCTCAGCAGGCTCTCTCTAGCCCTTCTTTCAAAATGTTTTAAGTGGATTATTTTCCCCAAGAAGGGCCAGGGAGACACAGAAATTGTTACAAGCAGAACGAGTAATGAATTTAGCAAATCCCTTATGCCAGTTACACTTAAACTGCTGCCCTAAACTCACTAGGTAGTAACAGTAATTAAATAAGCAACAGCATTGTGCTCCCAGGATTTTTTCCACTGAAGGGCTGGAAAGCACTTGAAGCCTTTGTCAGGAAACCATGTAGGTGCAGCTTTGTTCTCTCCTCCTGGTGAGAATGGAGAGGCAGCTCTCCATTTCCAGAGGAGCACTACACAGGTTAACAGCACTCTTGTTTTCTCCTTTATAGTTCAGGGCTAGAGGGGAACACGAAGTGTGATGTGAACATCTGGTGAACACACACAGGAGGGCTGCAGTAAGAGGAGGAAGAGCATTAGAGATAATTGTGTCAGAGACAGAGCCAGTACTACGAGCCTTTTGCAAATGAGTGCACTCAGGATTACTCTGGAAAATCAGCCTGCTACAGAGGAGAAAGTACAGCAGGAGCAGGATAACTCAGCAGCACTGAACAGGCTGTCCAGAGAAGCTGCAGATGCCTCCTCCCTGGAAGCGTTCAAAGCCAGGCTGGACACGGCTTGGAGCAACCTCGTCCAGTGGAAGGTGTCCCTGCCCATGGCAGGGGGTTTGAACAAGTGTGATCTCTGAGGTCCTTCCAACCCAAGCCATTCTATGATTATAAGGGAAATTAAATCATTGTTTCTGTTGCAAGTGCCCTCAGCATTATTTCAAAAAAACCATCTGGTAAGGTCGGCAGAATTCATGAGGAGATCACTCCGGGTGCTGAACTTGACTCTACACGGCAAGTCCTGCACCAAAACCACACCCTCGCCCTCGTGGGGCCAGCAACCAAAGGAAAGCTGTTTCCTTCATCACATATTCCACAGGGTCGTCTCCTCCCAATTGTTATTCTGAGAACTCGGTCCTTCAACTCTCTGCTATTTATGCACATTGTTAATCTGAGCGCACCACTCCAAGCATTCACGAGCCTACAGACAGGACTTGCTCTATTCATAAATAGCAGAGCTCCAACAGGGAAAGATCCCAGGATTAGTCAGAGCTATTGAGAGAAGGGAAATTAGACAGCAGGTACAGAGAGAAAGCCTGAGAGTGTGTGTTACATATTTAAATGACACTGACATTTCTTCAAAGCCTGACTGGGTTTTCCATAGGTTGGGTTCTTTGGGGTATTTTTGATTGATTTTTTTTTTGGAAGGCTGCAGTTGTAAAGGTAAAATTCTTACAAAAAATGATCAAGCAGCTGCTACTGTCACAGTGGGAGAGGGTGAATACCATATGATCAGTATCCAAGCTTACTGTGGAACAACAAGAAAGTACGGCTAAAAGGAGAAGGAAAGTCAAACCAGGAAAAAAAAACCCAAACCAAAATCACACACAATCCATACAGTTTAGACACTGAGCATATTGTCACAGAGGGCAGAACAAAGTCCCCACGGCTGAGGAGGGACCTGTGTGATGTGCTCACACCCAGGAGCAATGCCCATTTCGCTCTGCGCTCAGACAGAAACGTGAGGGGGTTCACACGTCCTCGAGACCTGGGCCTGGCTGAAGGCTGCAAAACACACGGCTCCTGCTAATAAATCCCTTAATTTATTAAGATAACTTCTTATCATTGAAGAAAAAGAAAAGCCACATCCCTGGAAACCACACTCAGTGAACACAGCAACTGATTAATACAAAGACAACTCAAGAGATGTATGTTGTTATATCTTCTTAACTTCTTACTTCATTAGCTAAACTATAAATTAGCGTATTTTTCCTCTTCTGTGAAGATGGTTTTTTCTCCCCCTCCCCAAAACTGACATAGCTTCATTGCTGTTCCAAGGATTTTTCCCCCTCCCCAGTCCAAGAATTAACCTGTCACTTAAAGCCCCAACCTGTGAAAACACATGCAGACAGAGCCTTCCTGAACTCATACGTAGGTAGTTAACACAGTTCTGTTTTGTGCTGCTTAAGGAGAAAAAACAAGAGAGAAAACCAAACACAAGACCTTTAGAGAAACCCTTTTTTTGCTCCACCAACCACTTGGACTAAAACCAGACTCTGCCAATCCTCCCTCTGTTACTGAAAGCCAAACCATCCACCTGCAGCGTCCCACTGCACCAAAGAGACTTTTCTTCCAAAAGCACCCACTCTGCATTTTCATCCTCTGCGGTACATGGACACAAGAGCCTCTCTTCAGGCTTAAAAACGCATAAAATAGTAACAGGTTGAAGAACGTGCAGGAACAACAAAATAAAGCTAGCTTTTCTGACATTACTGTGCTGGTGAGTCACCAATTCATTCTTGTTTGTCAGCTCCTGTAAGGGCCAAGATCTTCAGAGGCGGCTGAGGCCAACTGAGGTGGCGGCCAGGCTTGGGCCCAGATGCCCAGGGCCAGAAATGCCTTTTCCCCCTTTAACTGCTGGCTGCCAACAAAAGCAAGAAGGGATCAGAGAGGAACTTCAAGTGACAACATCCCCCTCTCCAGCCTCTCTCCCAACTGCGAACTCCAGCAGCATTTCAGCCAAGCTCAACACTGCCCATCAGTTCTGCCCCCCTGGGGAAGCAGCTCTTCCATCACAAAAAAACCCAAGGTTTAGTTTCTGTCCCTGCAGTTTAACAGACTCAAACAACCTCTGGCAGCACAGCCAGGAGCCCTCTCCACAGGTGGCAGGACTGACAGATGTCCAGACCCCATGGAACAACAGCAGTAGATCAAAAAGCACCATCACAGCAACATGGAGCAACACAGGCGATACAGAACACGGTTCATCTCAAGCTGAGGCACAAGCAGTTCAGGGAATTTGTTTGCATAGTTTGTCCTTCATTAAGATCCCGTTGGCTGAGATGCAGAGGGGAAAATCAGGGCTGTATTTGTACTAATTGCAGGGACCACATAATGATTTGCAGTCTCTATGCCTAAGGCTCACACCTACCACTTGTATTGAACACTTGCTTTATTTCCTTTATTCTTTCTTCTCAGTTTTTCTCTCTATGGCAGCCCATTGTGTCTTTCATACACTTTCACCTTCTCCCCTACCACAAGCTCTGTTTGAACAAGGTTTTGCAGAACAGAAAAATCTGTCTCCTGCTGGAACTAGCCAGATCTGACTCTTTTGCCTAAGAAAACAGCGTCCAAGTATAATAGCGATCCTCACAGCTCAGAGCTAGGATAGTTGGTGATCAGTAATACCAAAAAACACAAGTCAGCAGGGACCAAGAGTTAAGTTTCTAATCCCTAAAAACAGTTACCACAAACTCCTGTTGCTTTGCAAACTTAAATCAGTTTAAAAAGAGCCACCGCAAGGGGAACAGAGCTTGTTCAGTGCCCAGCAGAGTTTTCTTCAAGTGGGAACAGAGGTAAAGTGCTCAAAAGTCCCATTAAGGAGGTAGCAACCCTTTGATTTTAAGTGACTTACTGCTTTTGGAAAACCAGGCTTGGTTACATTGGTGATCCAGTACTCTACAGAAAAATTGTGGTTCTGGTGCTTAAAATCTTAAGGTTCGAGGAAAATTCAGGCTACGGGATAGGGCTGGAGCAGTAAAACCTCACGGTGAGCAGCTTGAGTTTCCTTTGCTAATCATCAAAAGGCACTGTTGGCAAGGAGCATTACAGGCTCATCCAATGGCTTCCGCAAAAGATTGCTCACTTGTGCACATTTTGAAAGGGCAACCCCTTCTGCCTCGCCTCTCTTTCACTGTTATATTTAAATACATTAATATTTTAAACTTCTAAAAGCACAAGCAATTTATCTCTTCTTTAAAAATAAATAAGGTGGGGAATGTGATCGTATTTAAAAAGCAGTACCTAGAGCAACACTTTAATGTAGATAGAAACATATTTCAATACCCCTAAAGCACACAGAAGGTCAGTCCAAAGTCACAAGGGATCAGCAATTTTGGACATCCAAAGTGACACCTTCTTTTAAAAGGAGCAGTTTTAAGAGATAAGCCTGCAACCACCTACTAATCTCCTGAAAACAGAGAGGAACAAACAGACTTCCATCACTTCAGAAAAATACTTCCTTCCATGTTTGACAATAAAAAAGATAAATAATCATAATAATTATGATAATAATTTAGAAAAAAAAGAGACAGGAGACAGACAGACATCTGGATTGTGTTCTAAATGTAATTAGAAGCCTGACAACAGGACAGAATAATGTCAAACAAATTACAAGCAATGTGTTTTCATTCACAGGGTGACAAGTCAACAGGCAGGCAGTTAATTTTAAGACTGATTATGTACCAACTCCTTAAATAACATAAACACGCTCACCTCCACGGAAAGCAACAGGGAGTCCAAACACACCATCGATCTCCCTGTGGGCAGGGCAGAGCATCTCAGCTGTGTCTGGGAAATGATGAGCGTGGATTTTAGGGGGTTGGTTTGTTTTACAAGGTGCTGGCATGACTCAGTGGGTGCCCCAGCCCGTGCACCTTGGATCCCAGTCCTGCTGAGCACCCTCAGCTCTCACTGACACAGACACGTGGAAGTGCACATATAAAATCACACTCCAGAGGTCCTGCCTGAGGTGACCACCTGTGGGAGGAAAAGCTGCGTGGTTCCTAACAAGGGTTTTTCAGGCCAGCGCCCTCACACCACCTCAGATGATTCCTCACCCAGGTTCTCCAGTGCTCCAGGACACCACAGTGTGCAGGCAGGGAAGGGCTTGGCCATTTGAGCTCAGGTGCACTTCCAGGGGCTGAGGCACATCCCCTACCCACTCAGGGGCTCTCAGGTACCTGGTTTGGGCAAACTGTGGCATGTTTTTACAGGAAAGTCTTGACTTTCCACCGTGTCCAGGTAGCTCCTGGAGGTTTTCCAGCCTAGACTTGCATCCCTGCTCCAAGGGACCCATTCTGCCTCTCACACCAGCACCTGCAGGGACCAATTTACACAAAGCTTCAACTTTCCGAGGCATTTTAAAAACAAAACAAAACACTCCAAAAATCCTTATCTACCAAGTGGCAAAGGGGGAAGATGTGCAGCCTGGGGAGAGAGCGATTGCGGAGAGCAGCTCTTCATTTTCCTGCAGCAGTCAGAACCACCTATTTGTTTGAGTGATGGTGGCTTCACGAGAACACCAGGGCAGAGCCAAGCGACGACAGCTCTGACGTAAATAGAGGGGAAAAAGCAAACAGAGTCAGTGCAAAGCACTGAGGCAGCAATGGGACACGATGGTGGAGACGCCAGGCTGCAAGGAGAAACAACGCAGCAAGACAGGATGACAGCTGAAAAAAAAAGGTTACAAAAGCAGAACAGACTAGAAAGGCATTTATAGGATAATAATCCTTGCCTGTGTTTCTAATTATATCTGTAATAGTTAATAGCTGAAGGGATTTTAGAAGGCAAATTTGCTTTTTGTCCTCTGTGCCATTTTCTGGCGGCATTTGCCCCAAATGCCTGAAGACGAATGGTTGGATTCAACATCTGCTGATGTGTGTGAGTGTAGCTGGGTTCACCTTCCCAGGGAACTCTGCAAGGGACAGAGCTGAACGGGATGAAATCCCCTCACTGGGGCAGGGACAAGCTGAGCAGCCCCTGTCAGTGGAAATGCAGATTCAGCAGCTGCAGACATGCCAGGAACCTTTTGGGGAACATTTTAACAAACTAGAAAATGGTCAAACAGCACCAGGCTGCAAGTTAGACATCAACACCACATGCTCTGAATAAATACACGCACAGTTGTGGAAGGCCTGTGCTGGAGGCTGGTGAAACTGACTGGAACGATGACAAGCCAACAGAACCATGCCTGGAGAGCAGAGAAATCATCTTGTTAAATTTCTCTGGACTCTTCCAGTGTTTCTTTTGAGCTTCACATTACCTGATTAACACATTACGAGCTTACAGCTGTGAACAAATTCATTTAAATTAGATCTCTGAAGCATGAACTGCCCCAAACTACTCAAATTTGAAACAAAGGGGAAATAATAGGTATTAGATTAAGCAGGTAAAGATATATGCATTTTAATTGTAGAGCTATACAGTGTAGAGTACCCTGGAGAGGAAAAAATACTTAGCCTGTCTCCTTGGGAGTAGTAATGCTTAGGTTTAATCTGTAGTGTTGTCACTCTACAGAGATGAGGCACACAGAGAATTTTTATGCCATGTGTCAGACTTCAAGAAGTCAACCCAAATTTCAGAACACCTCTAACAATAGTCAATCAGGACAAACATCATAACTGGAAGCACTTTCAGTTTGAAAATACACAGATATGATGATAACTGCAGCAGCACTACCAGTGCACTCTGAGAATTAATGTTCCTATCCAAAGGGAAAGGGAATGTCTCAGCACTTGCTCTCTGCTGCATGATTCAGGAGCCTGCAACATTGGGGAACACCTGAATCTCTCTGATTAGTGTCTTCCACCCAAAATTAAGGGAAGGGAAAGACTTTTGGAAAAGAAAAATTACACAGAGATGTTGTTGTAACAGTTCTGAATATTTCCAGTAATACTTCAGATGCTGCAGTGAGAGATCTTACCCAACAGCTTTTGGAAACAAGGCGGTGATATTTACCATCATCACCTTCCCCAGCTCAGTGTGCTGAAAGCACATGGAGAGGAAAACCACACAGCCTTGGAACAGTTAAGTGTGGGGGGTGGAGGGGCTTTGGGGGGTTAGTTTGGGAGGGGTTTTGCTGCTGCCTTTTTTGTTTGGCTTTTTTTTTTTTTAATTACTTGTAACTGAATCAAACCAGAAAACCATCCCAAGAGCGGAGCCCTCGCGAACCACCCTGGACAGCAAAGATAAACACGCTTTGGGAAAGTTAAAAACTGGTCCAACATACTGAGCAGACATTCACGACATCTCTGACATCTTTTGAGCATCAACTGAAGGGACTGAAACCCAGACTGAGCACAAAAAACATGACCCAAGACTCCCCACAGTGCTGGGTGTGGAGGCCCCCATCCTGCCGGCCTTGGGAGGTTTGGTGCACCGAGGATATTCCTGTTCTTGGGAAGGGCTCTTTCAACTGGTGCTTTCTAACCAAAGCTATGAACAAAGAGCCTCACTGCTCTCTAGAATCACAGAAACTTTCAGAGATGGGGCAGCCACAGCTTCTCTGGGCAATCTATTCCAAGAAACAGCTGAAAGTCAGAGCCCAGACTGAGGCCAAGCGAGAGCCAGTTCGGAGCTGGCGTGGAGTGGCTGGAGGCACCCACAGCTGCTTCCCACAGCTGCTGTAAAAACCATCACTGCTACCATGCTGCACCTGCACCTGCAATTATTTTAAGCAATCAGCTTTGGAAAAACACTAAGTAACGTTCATTCCTCCTTGCTCATAACAGTACAAGTTGTGCGTAGCCTTCCTGTTGCTAAAGAAATATTCCATTTAAGAAAGCAGCTCAGTATCAGTTTAACAACCGAGCAAACAATGCCTTTGTGTTGCTATGCCTGTTAACCTTTGATTTAGAACCCCATTGGTCAGTTTTGTTTTTGAAATTAAGATGCTTGTATGCTGAAGGGTAACAGAGTTCACGCCATTAAATTAACATCTGCTATAAATAATGTGCTACACGAGAGTCAAAGAACATTTACAAAGCACTAAAAACAGGTGAGTGAGCATTAAACAGCCGTTTGCTGAATAACTTAAAAGACAAAAAGATCATAAACATCTGAAACAAAGGGATATTTTTGCACACATTTTTGGTTGGAGAATCAGCTCCAAATAATTAGCTTTGTGGTGGCTGTCAGGGGACACCCAAGCAAGACTCTGGCTGTGCTGGGGAACAGCTGATGTGGAAAACAGAGGCTTCCAGGGACAGACAATTTGTTGATGCGATCTGTAGGTTATTATAACACTGACTGATCTCCCAAAGCTATTTTCATTAATGAGAAGTTTCCAAGACCAGTCTTTCTCCTTCCCTCACACCCCAGAGGAATATTTACATGAGACTCCTGGAGACCAATCCTGCCCTCTCTCCCTCTATTTTTTTTTTCTTACAATGGGAGAATCTTGCTCAGTAATTTCTTATGCACTATGGGTAACAGATGAAAACAATCCACAGGTCATATGGCATCACTCCCCTGTATGAATTCCTCATACATGCTCTGTGCAAAGGTTGTGGGATTTTTTTATTTATGTGAATCCATGGAGCTCACTGCTATCACAGTCACTTCTGCACCATTTTAAAAAGGCAAAGGAAATAAAAGGCATAAATTACCTTCTAAAACAAGCACTTTTTTTTGGTGCTGAAGTCTTCAGTGAAGAAATACAAAATACAATTGCAACAAGAGCTCAAATTGCTGCTTTAGAGTCTAATGGCTTCATAACAGTAATTAAGGCTTCTTCCTGACTTCATAACTATGCCATAATGCATTTATCAAAAGCACATTACCACAATGGACACATTCACTCTTTCCACAATATTTCGACAGCTCCCTTTGGACACTATCAGTAAATAAAATCTTATGTGGGCCAATTAAAGAAAGCATAAATCCAAACTCTCTGTGGCTACCTTGTTTTGAAAGCGCTGCTCTGTCAAATCTTTTTAATGGGAAACGGGTAAGTGCTTTGAATCCAGGAAAAAACTTCCTCCCCAGAGCGGCTCTGGGATGCAGAATCTTTCTCAAGAGCCACAGGAAGGAAGGAGAGGAGTGTTTCTTGGAGCTGTGTTTTTATCACAGGAGGAGGAGAGGTTTTGACAGCAGAGAGACTATTGTCAAGTACATTTGGACTCACGTCAAGTCTCTGCCTTGACAAATTGGACTGGGAGTCCTTCCACAGTCAAAGTGCACAACGTGCAATGCAGAGCCATTTCTCCACTTCACTGAAGAGCAGAAGGGAATTACAGAGCTCTTTTCCCCTCGCTCCCATCCAATTGGCTCCAGCAGGCTGCAGCGAGCCCGGCGCTCCGCAGGGACGCGTCCGCAGCTGTGAGCAGCCTCCCACCAGCCCCTGCCCCACGCAGACCCCACTGTTTGGCTGTAGGAACACAAATCCCCACTGCAGGAGGAGCGGCACATGTGCGAAGCTCACACTGTGTAATGAGTGCTACCCAAAGTGCAAATGCAAGTGGGTGAATATTGGCATGAACCCTGCAGAGTGGAGCTAAAATTAGGGCTTGCAATATGGAAATCTGTAATATCCTCTGCACCTGGGTAGCTCAGTGTATTCCAGCCCAAATGCTTTAACTAAGGGGAGAGTAAAAGGGGCAAGATGCAAAATACACATGACCTTCCCTCACCGTTTTTATCACCAAAAGAGGTTTCTGGATTAGACATCCTGCAGCAACAGCTCAAAAGATTTTACAGTGGAGATAATTAGGAGCACATCACCCTTTCTTTGATCACATGAAAGATTATTTTAAACCAAACAGGAACACAGCTCCTGCAATGATCCTCAGTCTTTGCCATACACTTCTCTCTCCTACCTCTTAACAGCTACAGTGGGGAAAGATTGGCAGGTGCTTTAAACACAGGATTATGAGTATGAGGTCAGTATTCCAGCCACAAGTAACAAACCCCACTTCACACAACAAGGGATGGATGTTGAGTGCTCAGTATCCCGTACCAGTTAATCTGTGTCGTTTACTCCCTTGGTGTGGACGGTTTTACACTGACAAATTCTGACTGCTCCTTAGCACAGGCAGAGCTGTGGGCAATAACCTGACCAGGGCTCTTCAGAGCACAGTTCTGCCATCCCCGAGTTTTAGCATCCTTTGCAAAAGTCACAGAATGTCTCTAACAGCATCAGCGAGTGAGGCAAAGCAGCCAAGCAGCACACAAAGGAGCTCCTGGGTTTTTGTCTCTGGGCTGCTGGGGGTGAAAAGAGAGATTTGTCAAGAAACCTTCTAGAAACCCTGGGGGTGAAAGGAGAGGCCTGGAACTGGCTACGGTAAATGAAAAGCATAATTCAAATGCTGACATGTGCTTCACAAAGCTGTTCGTTCAACTACATGGGAAGGAACGGTACCAACCGCAATTTAAAGCGGAAAAAAGGAGAATTGGAAAAAAAGCTTAGGTACAGCATTACACAGGAGCTGTTCCCAAGGCTTCCATCCAGAAACAGAGTACCAAGCTTTCATTCAATAAGGTACTGCTACAACAAAATTACCTCCTGGGCACTAATGGTCTCTTAGTTATAAACAACCTCTTTAAATAAAGGAGAAAAAAACCCCCGTGCGTTATAAAGGAATTTGCCACACATTCCCTTCAATAAATCCTTCCTCCATCCAGTGCTTCCCAACAGGAGCTGGTCTACCAACTATCATCACCAGTAATTCTCCCCCACCAGGGGGAAAGTAAAATAAAAAAAATTCAGACTATAAAAATATCTCCTTTATCATAGAAGAAAGTTATTGTGAGCCTCCATGCTGCCTGGCTGTCGCCTGTGCACACTGACGGTTCCCTCTTTCTCCAGTAATTGCTCGCAGAGGGAGAAAGGAACAAATGCTGACTGTGTGAGGTGCCTCCAGAGACTCCAGGTAATCATACCCATTCAGTTTTATTTATAGTAACAAGTATTTTATTTATTTGATTTTATTTACACCAAGAAGAATAGGTCCAAAGGTTCCTGGCAAAAGTATCCTGTTAGGGCAGCTGGGTAAGTTGCCATCATATTGTGCCAAGTATTCCCCTCCTGAACCACCTACCCTTGGCATATGCCTGAAAAAGGGGAAAAAAAATATTCCACTCTAATTTCCCAGAGCTCCTGACAGTTCCTACCTGCTTGGTTTGTCCTCTGCCAGCTCTGTATCACTGCCAGCTCCAGATTTCTTGGCCAGTGCCCTGCTCTGGAGAGTCTCTCTTGGAGGCAGCCAAGGCTGAGTCAGAGCAGAGGGACCGGCTGCAGGAACCTGGGATGAGCCCTGCGAGACACCGTGCAAGAAATGCTCCTACAGGCCCCCACCCTGAGCTCCAACTACTGCAAACACCCTCGGTTTCCAGATTTCCCCAGCCCAGCACACATGCCAGAGACAAGCACGGATGTGCCAGCTCTCCCCGGGGCTGCTCACGCATTCCAAGCCCAGGCAGTGGCAGAGCAGGACAGCACATTCCAGACCTCAGCATGGCAAAGCCTCCCAGCAGTGACCCACCCCTACCAGAAGAGCCCACGGGAACGAGCTCTGCCAACCCACAGTCACCCCTGCAGGGCTCTTCCACCCAACAGGGAATGCCAGGAGAACAAACGGCGCAGCAGAGAAGTGGTTTGGACTAAGCTGGACTGGTCAAATCTGCCTCCCCAGGCCTGGGCAAAGAGCTGCTGTGGAAGGCAAAAAGACAGATTTACCTTAAGCAAAGCCCATCCAGAGAAATTGGCAATTTTGTCCTCCAAATGCATAAGCTTATTGCTCATAAAAGGTTTATGTTGGCTGGAGGAACTTACACTAATGAAGTTTTATCACTCCTTATACCCAGTCCCCAAGGGAGTCCCAGCAAAGCTTTGCAGGCAGCCACAAAAATCTGGGATTGTGCTGGATCCCATCTGAAGGAAAAACAAATCCTGCTGGCAATCTAAAACACCAAGCAGATATGCAGGATATATTCAGCCCCAAACCAGAAAAAGAAAAAAAAAAATCACCCACGCTTGTAAGCTGGTCACACCCTTAAGCTCTCCAGAGAAGTTTTACAGCTTGTAAAACCCTCATGATTCATTTGGAAAGAAACCACAGTCCGTGCTGCAGCCACAGCAGTGTAAGCTTTCACCAGGGGAAGAGATGCCTCAATCCACTGGACTTCGAGGGGCTACCTAAGGAGCACTAACAAATGTCAGGGCCCGGCTACAAACACAAAAAAAAAGGGAAAAAGAGAAGGGTTTGTGCCCCATACCCACAAGAATTTATGCCAAGAAAAGCAGGTTATTTATACAGGAGCTTTGTTTGCAGCATCACCACTCAGCTATCCATTATCAGCCCCAAAACAACAGGGCACAGGAGACTAATGAACAGCAGGAGCAGGAAATACAGAGATGTGAAGCAAGATTTAGAGAACAAATGGTTCAGGCACTCTTGTATTTTACAGAAGGTCATTCACTGGGCCTTTATACTTCATTTATCAAATTAGATCTGAATTGGTGCAGTCATCCTGATTCAAGAAACCATCATGCATCTTTTCCCTTCAAAAGGGGAAATAAACACCTTATCTCTAAAGCAGTTTCCATCAGAGGATCTCCGAGTCCTTCCCTGGCACTTTGCCTCACAAAACCACCCAGGCAGAGCTGCCTCGCCTACAGATGGCCTTCAGAGGTGCAAAGAGCTCAAATGGTTTGCCTGTAATGGCTTGGGCCAGATCTCAGATCCACATGTCCTCCCCTGAGATGCACCTGACTGAGCCAATTATCCATGTGCAGCCCTTAACCAGTGGGATTTTATAGCCTCTATTTTTCTAGTGCTTTCCTTGTCATCATAAACATCCCAGTGTTTGCTCACAAGTTGTTCCATTAAAAACAAATATGCTGCCACTCCATGGCTGTGGAATTCGCTGCAGAAAATCACCAAGAGAACAGCACTGCCTTGCCAGCCACCTGCATCACCTCCTCCTTTAACTCTAACCCAGAGGCATGTTACAATTACATTATTCCAAGAAAATAAAATTATTTCCCCCTGTTCCAAGACATAAAACAACCACATTATTATGGCCATTGCCACCGTGATTTAGTAATTTAAACAAAAGACACACACGATGATAAGAACATAGTAAGTAGTACAGCACTTCATTACAGCTGGAACCAGTATTTATGACCCCCGAAAGCAAAGATGGTCGTGAAAATTATATGCCCAAACTCGTCACTTCAAAATTACAACTTAATCATATAATGCTCAGCACAGAGGTTTCAAAGACACTGATGATCTTTTGGTTTTTTCCAGGGTGAAGAAAAGCCCTGAGAGATAATAAATCATTTAAGGTATCGGTGGAAGCGGCTTACTTACGAAACAGGATTTGCAAAGCAAAAAGTGAATCATGAAGCATCACCTTCACACACTGCACCCTTCCTCAGGCTGCTGTCGAAGGACTGTCTCTCCAACTGCCCCCTGCCTCCCCCAGAGCAGGACAGGGACAGGGACAGGCACCCAGGGCCATAGGAAAGGGTTCATGTGCTCTCAGAGCTGAGAGAGGAGCTGAGATGCAGAGCAGTCACTGGAGAGCTGCAAGTGCTTTGAGAGCTCCAGACCAGGCTGCACAGAGAAGTTAATCTGGTAAAAATGCTTTGGACGTGTAGCCACAGCCCAAGTACAGCTCTCTGCCAAGACTGAGGACAATACATTATTAACTAAAGTTTAATTATATCCACAAACATACATTTCTAGCTGAGGCTTACAACCACGTCTCTGTAGATTTGTTTGTACTAGTGGTCCTGTTAAGAAATTAGTTTCATGATCACTTTCATAGCCCAGAACACACATTTATCTGGTATTAAATTTACTTCTGTCTTGTTTCCATAGGAATTTTGCTGGTTCCATATTAATTAATTTATGTCAGAAACAAAAAACACTTCACAATGGACCCTCTAATCAGTGGCTATTAAGGGTGGGCTGCAATATGGTTTTTATGTAACATTGGTCAGAGTATTTTCAAAAGACAAAGCCCTGTTTTAAAAAAGAAGCTATTGTCTCCCCACCAAATGAGTACGGAAATTAAGGAGCACTTAATTACTACATTTGCGATGCTCTGGATTAGGCAAGATCGATTTCCAACCAGTATCATTCCCTGTAGAAAGAAGAATCTGACTATTTGTAACATACAGACCACGTTTTGGGTTTTTAAGAGAAATTTTGCAGGAAGAATGAGTCAGCAGCAGCCAGGTCTCTACAGCCAACCAACAACCACAACATGGGCTTCAGTGGGGAAAGCCTCACGCCCTCAAAGGCCCAAGGAGAAGGCAGCCCCATTGAAAGGCTGCCCACTCTTCCCAGTAACCTGATGGCCACAAAAGCCATGCAAGTAGATCTGAATATTTTATCTCCTCCCATTCTCTTTCACGTACATCAACCATACACTCAAGCACAGAGCACAGGCTCCATTCCAGAGGAAAAGCCAAAATTCAATTAATGACACCAATCTTTAAAAGCTGGCTGAGACTGCAGAAACGGCTCATTCAGGAAATTTTTCTTTCTGAAAGCTTCCATGAACTGTAATAATGCAACTATTGCAGGCATTTATTTATTAATACAGAAAGATTTACTTCTGAGAGATCTGCAATCAGCTTAATCTCCAAAAGTACAGCTTGATGTAGTTTAGCCCCTGGCCAGAGCTACTCCTCTGCTTTGACATCAGGAAGCGGCACCCCACAGCTCAGGGGTGACTGGGAATAGCCCAGGTAACACCTCAGCAAAACCAGCAGGAACCCTGCGCTCCCACAAGCTCCACTTTGATGCCAGGCATTGATACGGGAAAGATGCAGATTCCACAGGCAAGGAAAGCTGGGAAATGGAACAGTCAGGGTGTGTGTGATGGCAGGGGTGGAAGGAGATGGAGAATCGACACTTTCCCTGAAATCAGCATGGCAGGGAGGATTATGAAAGGTTGGTAGCATGAGTTACCAGATCCTGCTCTTCTGCGAGAGGAAGATCGATGTCAGGTGGTCACAGCACAGAAGATGCAGCAGCAGCAGCAGATCTCCGAGCCTCTGCTGGGCAGAATATCCCCCTGAGCTACCAGCAACATGAGTTTGGCAACACTGGAGCCACTTGATTTAAGGCAACTGTGCTATTAAATTAACGTATTTATCTGCAGTAGAGGCAAGCTTATATTTAAAAGAAAGGGAATGGCAGAGGGGGCTATTTCAACTCGTAAGAGGCAGCTATTAAGACAGCACTAAGATGTGGGGAGGGAAGCTTTCCAGTGGCTTTGCTACTTTCTCCCATCATTATTTCCAAGTTTTAGTAGTCAATAAAAGCACATTTCAGGTCTTCAAGGAAGCAGATCCCCACAGTGCCTCAACTCTTTCCACTACAAGAGACAAATTCAAATGAAAGCGTTGCCCTGTTCCCAAGTATCAGGATCCTGGTCCTCTTCTGCTTCTCCTTTATCACCAGTGAACAGCCACAGTGATAACAAGAGGAGTAAGTACTGCTGTCTACAGAGATGGCAGGTACTGCCCTGAACATCCCACAAAATTAAACACAACCTTTGCCAACACAGAGCCAGAGCAGAAATAAGAACAAGCGCAGCTTTTCCACCAGCAGGAGCTCAGGATCACAAAACTGCTTCCTGCTGTCCCACCTCCTGAACTTCCTGCCATCCTGTCCAGGGAATACGCCTTTTCCCCAGTCGTGACCTGCAGAACACAGCCATCCACCCAGACATGAGCATTAAGAATGCCCCCAGCAAAGTCACAGTGCTGGGACAGTCCTTCCCCTCAGGGTTATCAGTTCAGCACTGCTGTACCCACCATGACCTTGAGAAGGGACACCCTCTGTGCCCTCCTGCTTCTGCCTCCTCATGACAAAATCACTGGTAATGGGCCAAAACTGAGCATCCGTGCCCGAAGCATGAACATCTGAACACAGGGAAGGAGAGAACTGCTCATCACTGCCTCTGACACAACACAGATGACGTTTTGCATATTAAGCATACACAGAAACAAGAATTTGAGCTGTTAACATTCGTTATTTTTGTATCTCCCACTGAACCCCAGGGAACACAGCAATGGGCACCACAGGCCATCAGGGTGATGTGAAACTAAAGACAAAGGGCTCAAGGAGTTTGTTTCACATGCAGAGGAAACTCCCAGAAAGAAGAGGAAATAGTATTTTGAAGTCCACATGAAAGAACGGCATCAGACAACTGCCCAGGAGACAGTCAGCTGCCAGCTGTTGATGTCACAAGACCTGTACTACCTCTGCCACATGTTCTTACCCAGGAGCCTCACACTGAGGCAGGAGTGCTCTTGGGCACCCACCCCACTGTCCACACGCCTGACCCTCTGCTGAACACGTCCTCAGCTCCACAAACCACAGGGACACCTTAGGCTGCTGCTGACAAGGCCACAAAAGGGTCACGAGTGCTCATGGAATCCTGGAGAAGTGAGCACCTGCGGGGCAGGACCCTTTGGGGTGCAGGGGAGCCCCTGAACCACTCAGCCAGGAGCATCTCTGCCCACATCATCCCTTTCCATTTCACGTGGTAGCTCCTCACTGGCACAGCTGCTGATTAAAGCTTGCACTGACATCTGAAGACTCAAAAGCAAATTAAAATAACCCTACACTTCTTAATCCGATTCATGCTTTTTTAATGACTGGAGTTCCTATCATGTGGAAAGCATCTCTTGCAGGAAACTGCTTTGACCACTGCTGTTCATAAAAGTAAAAGGACTTGCTAATGCTCTCCAAACTTCCCACAGAAGTATTTCTATATCAGCACCCCTCTATTTTTTTCCCAACAATAATCTAATTCATGTGACTCTTATCTTAACTATGAAACAGCACGTTAAATCCAGGATCACAGCTCATTTAGATAAATGGAATTGGGCACATCCAGCGAGTCATTCCTGCTGTGACATTTCTACTATTGACAGAGTTATTTCCAGGCCCAGCGTGGGCAGGGAACTGGGAGGACTCTCACCCTTCAGCACAGTCACTGCCCCTTGCTGAGAATGCACAGAGGAGCCAGATTTTCTCAAGGGACTCTACCTGGGTCTAGTCACATGTTAATAAACATTCTGGCAGCATTTCCCAGAAATAACCTTCAACTGTTACCTAGAAACATAATCCATCAAGATAAACCTCAAAATAGTAAGAAACCAAAAGAACTTTTATTGGTAGGCTGCGTTCTAGCTATATATACAGAAGAATTAGTGGACAAACTAGAGTCATTGATCAAGGGAATAGCTCAAATTAATTTCAAGGTTATTTTCTTGGTTTTTTTATAAATACAAACAGTGTTTTTAAAAAGTTTCCTTTACCTCATTCTTTCCTACTCTCTGAGCTCTTAAGAATAGAGCTGAACCTCATGGGCCTCTACAGGACTTGAGAGTACCCAAGTGGAACCCAAGCACCTAGCAGGTGATGAGCTGAAGTGAGTCTGTTGCTCTAGAGCTTAACCGTTAAATCACCCAGAATAGATTAAAATTTCCCATCAAATAAATTGAAAGTTCTCCTTCAGCACTGAACAGTTCCCCTTCTCCCTACAGCTCCCTCCCCACACTCCTTTTTAATCTGAATAAATACAGATGGTATTTGCATCCCCCTCTTTTTCTTTCTATTTTTTTTTAATAAACTGCTGGGATGACGCAGAAACCACAGTCAAAGGATTTTCTTTAGGTACTCAGAGCACTCCTGATCTGCATATTGATTTAAACTCGTAACTCTTCATAAATGAAACAGGTACAGGAGTGTCAGTGCACGTGCTGGTGAATCCTTCTCTCCCCTCACAGCCCCTGAACAGGGATTAACACACAGAACACTCTGCCTCAGTAGGAACTGGAATTTCCTGGAGTTTCCACTCGAGGCTGTGAAGCTGAGATACCACCACAAGTGGCCCCGAGACACTCTGAGCGCCGGGGTTCAGCCAGGTCATCTCCCTGATAACCTCCCTACAGCCTGGGGACGTGTGTGCAGCGTGACATCCACGCGCTGATGTTCCAGAGGACGGGAAACCAGACTTGGCTGAGGCTCCTCATTTCCCAGCACTGCCCAAGTGCCACGGAGAGGGAGCTGGGCTTGGTTCACTGGGATGCGTGTGCTCTAACTGCATCCATAACAACGAGCTGCTGCCCATTTACAGCTCCCCTCCTCCCTGAAAAATTGTATTTTCAACCAGATGACACACTTTTGATTATTAAGAAAGATCTCTGTATACCCGAGAAATTAATCATTTCTCTACTCTGCTAAAGCCCACGACAATGTAGCCTTGGCTCTGGAAAATTAACTGCCATGGGTCAGTCACAAAGATATGCAATTTAAAACTTTCATACATTCTTTTACTCAGGTAGAATCCTCTCTTCAACCCTTCTCTGCAATCATCAAGGTTTTATCGGATCTGGCATAAATATGCAACCCATGCTGCTCATCAGTCTGGTTAGAGAGAGATGGTGGGGGTTCACTTCAAGTCCCAGGGCAGGTTCTCATCATACTCATCAAATTTTGCTCTTAACTTCAGTAAAAGAAGGGTTAGACCCTAAATAGGTCCATCCACAATGACACGAGGGAGCTTGAAATGGAAGAAGAAGACAATACAAGGAAAGAGAACCTCAAAGCAAGATAGCTTAATCAGACAAGGGTGCATTCTATGCAATAAAATAAGCTAATCACCTTTATAGGCATTACATGAAATACATTTTACTTCCAAAAGTCCTTAAGGCTGCATAGTTTTCAGTTACCTTTTCCCCCTGTTTCCTCTGGGATTAATACTCTCGCTTAGCAGTCTGCTGCCAGCTGCTGCATGGCCTCTCTGGATATCATGAATTAAATTCTTGGGTTTTCTGACTTTTTCCACTGTTAGAAGGACATTTATCAGGTTAAGCCCAGATTTCTTTCCCTGTCTTACCAGCAGAGTTTTGGATGACTAATCAAAGGACTGAATATATTTTAAAGATTTAATTCTCCCTTCACTATTTATACTAGTCAATGTCACTTTGACACTATTCTGGCTTCTCCCTGCAAAAAACTTTCCAACTCAAATTCCCTTAAAACGAACATGCTCTCATAAGCAGATAAGTGCCATTTGCTCCATCTTGCCCTCCCCCAAGTTAGCTTCAGCTGTCACCAAAAACACAGTAAGCATTTTCCTTCTTGGGAACTATGTGTTCTTGCAGTTATATTCAGTGGACCAGAAGAGTCTGGCATCAGAAGAAGAACTATCTGATTTCTTGGACTCACTGCAAGAGAACCTGTCTTGGCCAGACACAGTTATAACCACCAAGGATTCAGTTAAATTAAAGATACCCTGGGCAATGAATGCTGGCTGTACAAAAAGTGATCAAGCATTCACCCACCTCAGATACAGCTTTGGGGCTCTGACTGCTCTCTGAAGTGTGTTTCTCCCTGCAGTTATAAATAACAGTGAGCAAAACACTCACTTCGTATGTAAAGATTTTTGGAGTCACCATCCATGAATCGCCAGCACTATTTTAGTAAACAGAAAGTAGTCAACAGTTCTTGAGAACCTTTCACATTCTCACCTTTCTGTTTTTTTCAGCATGTTCAGATCTGAAAGCATATTTTTCAGATTCAGCACTTAAGGTCGTATCTACTATTTTCACCACGATCTTTGTTGCCTTTTTTGATCTACATTACCTAGAATTTCTATTTCTATGCCCAGTTTTAAGGAGAGAAATATGCCCTGAAAAAGCAGCTGCACCTTAGACCTACCTTGAGATGCTGAACCTTGCAGTGATCCTTTATGCCAGGAACTGCCACGTTCAGATGGTTGATCCTTGTGTGGCAATACCCAGGCATCGCAGAGGATGTGAGGAAAAAGTATAAAAATACAAAACATCCCAAACCATCTTCCTAAAAACCTGCTCAAGGCAACAGTTTTTCACAGATAATTCTACATTTCCATCTCCTGCCTCACCGTGTGCCAAGCCCAGTCCTCAGGCACAGACAGCTCCCACAACTTCCAAGTAAGTGAGGTTTCCACCCAGACCTGCCTCTGCCTTAAGTGCCTTTCTCTCACTTCATTAATTGCCCCTTTGCATCACACTGTTATGACATGGTAAAAGCACATCTGGAACACATCTGCAGCCTTCTGTCCCCTCCAGGAAGGGCCCAGCATCTCACTGGAACAGCACCAAGGGGAATGGTATTGGATATCAGGGTGAGTTGCATCGCATCTGCTTTACGCTGTGCCCAGGACAACCTTCTCCACAGAGCTTTTCCAGGAGGGGTTGTTCATAGGTCTTATTTTTAAAGAATCTGGGCCAAGTCATCCCTGCTGTAGCTTTAATGACGTCAATGAGCTACAGCAGGGGTGAAATTGGGCCATTATTTTTTATGTCCATATGTCCTGTGCCTATTAAAGAAAAAAAAAAAACGCAGAAGAAGATCAAGGAAGTGAAGTTATTGAATCAAAAGACTACTCGGTGCAGAGATTAACATCTAGATGTGGAATGTTCCTCTTTTGTTCCTGCTGTACATTATAAATATAACAGTTTATGGAAAAAGAAATACTTCTGTAGTGTCAAGGTACAATGTGAGCTCTGCAGTGACAAATTACATTCACATTTTGTATCCTGTGTGGATAAAAAAACCAACAGAAAAAATCATTACCAGGAAAAGGTCTCTTCAGAACTCCACAAAAGTGAGCGACACAGTTGCCAGTAAGTGTTAGTGTCTCCTCTGTAAGCCACTATTCATCACCACCCAGGAGTAAAGCCCAGTGGACCTTGTCCTGAGCTCATTTCTTAGTAAATCCAAAACATGATTATACAAATATCAAAAGAGAAAAATACGATAAGGTTAAGCCTAAACAGTGTTTTCTGTGAGTACGTAAAGCGTCAAACACCGACATGAGAAGGGACACAGCTGAGGAGCTGAAGCCTACAGATGTGGGACGCCAGCTGTGAACAGCAGCAGGAGCAGCCACGATTCTGTGGGGATTTTCAGAAGGCTGAACCGCACCACTGATCTTGAGAAAATGTGCAAACAGGTTTCCCCCCCCCACGCCCCAGCCCACGGGGTACTGCCCGGGCTGCGAACGCCACTCTGGCTCGCCTGACCACAGCCAGCGAGAGCTGCAACCACAATTTCTCAACTCCACACTTAAAGCCCACTTAACTGACATTTAAGAGCATGAACAACCACATTCAGAGGGACACAGGTAAAATTACTCACCCACACGCCTACAGAGCCAGGCCAATGCACCTTTAAAGGCAGACAGCAACTGCCCAGCAACAGCTCCAGATCACAGGAGCTGGTGTTCAGGGCCTCTGCTTTGTAGATAACTTTTATTTCAAAGCTTTACAGAAGATTCCTTTGAAATCTTTGACCCTAATTATCCAAGTCCCAGCTTCAGTCAAAGACTAAGTCCTCCTTGCAAAGGCTTTTTTTTCCAATTGCTTCCCCTTTGCATTAACGAGCTCTTTTTCCCACAATAAGCTACCACAGTTTGAGGCTTTGTTTTTGTTTTTATTTTTATTTCTCTCCTCCCTCCTCCTCTCCCATTCCAGCACTGGAATCAAAATAACTTGAGATGGAAAACGTGTGACCTCCCAAGCCTTTATTTACAGTATCACAAACCGCAAGGGAAGGTTCTGTCCAAGTTTTCCAGCTGGAATGGGAACAGCAGGGAAAAAACGTGCCCTCATTTTTGCAGCTGTGATATTTAACACATCACAGGGGAGAAGGGTGGGAAGGAGGCAGAAGAATTAGAAGGCAGTAATGATGCCATGGAAATATCGGATGAAAAGTCTCAGCCACACAGGCAGGTTCACATGATGACATCTTTTCTCCCCAGAAATATACAGAGCTTTGTACATGCAAACGTTACTGCAAAACCAGTCTGACACAAATTTAATAGGGTTACTTTTCACTTCTCCATTAAACCAGATTGTAAAATACAGAAACTTTTTGGACTCCGCCTGTTTGTATCAGTGCTGCAATGATCTCTCTTCATGCCACCATCCCCCAAAATTACTACAACAAAGACTTTGTCAAAAAAATAGAAGCCTAGCAGCAACAGAATCTTCCTCAGATATTTAAAAAGCACAGAAAAACAAACACAAATGAAGGAGGTTTAGATCTATAGAAAGTTACTTGTAGCAGGAAACTGTCAGTTAGTTTGTGGTTACAACCACAGCAGCATCACAGCTCTTTCCTCCCAGTTAAAGACGTATGTCCAAACAGTTCCTTGTGTCTTGTGTTTCTATTGTTTAAGGAGGAAAACCACCAAAAGAAAAACTCACCCCTGTTTCCATGAGAAATTTCATAGTGCCAGATTATAGAAGAGACTCTGCAGATCCCTTCTTTTCGAAAAGGGATCCTTCTGTGCCTTTCCAACATTTGTGTCCTGTCTGTCAGGTCTAAATGGGTTTACCTGTAACTCTCTCCCAGCTTGACAAGGTTCCATTCCCCTTTCCTCACCTCGCAGCAGCTCCCCCTTCTCCCTGCCTGGCACAGTAACAAATGCCACCCTAATCCACAACCTTTACACACTGAGACAGGGGAATGTCACAATTGTGCTGCTCCATTACACTGCCTAACAGGGTTCCTCTCCTTGCCAGCACAAAAGCAGCCATCACCCAGCTCCCTGGAGTGTCATCACCTTGATCCAACTCTTTACAGTGAGTTTTTCAATCCAGTTGATGAAGGATCCAACATGAAGACAGATTTCTCTGCATTTAGTCATTTTCCACAAACTCACCCCTTACAAGGGGTTCAATTCTCATGTCATGGGTGCCACACTAAGCCCCCTGGTAAGTCCAAGGTGCAGGAAAAGAAAGGTTCAGGCCCAATTTGTGTCCATATAAAAGGGCATAAGGCTCTGGAAGGAGAAAAGCTGGTCACATTACACAGCCAGGGGTGGAAAATCACAGCCCAGCATGGCACAGGCGCAGGGACAGGTGCTGCAGGCAAGGCAGGGAGTGCTGGAAGGACATTAGAAGGAGGCAGCTGCAAAGCAAAGCTGTGCTTCCTTCTGACAGGACACAACACATTCCTCCAGTGACGTTACAGATTGCTTAGAGGGGACGTCACTTCCCCAGTGCACAAGTCCCCTGCCTCACACCTTTTCAGGCACCCTTGGATTCCACCTCATCTACCTTCCCCTCTTATTATCCTTCTGCCCAATGTCAGCCTCTGCCTCTTCTTACAGAGACACTCATCCCATCCAGGCTTCTGCAGCTGCAGTGGAAGCACAAAAAGGCAGCACAGTGCCCTCGGACAGCTGGAAGTGAGGATGCTGAGGGACAGAGCAGTAGGCATTCTACACCAGCATCCTCCACCTCCCCACCACACTGCATTCCCCCCTGGCTCCCTGCCCAGGTCCCACAGCTCCCAACACCACCGGCACACACGGCTCACGTCTGCACACGCGTCCCCCAGGCTCTGCTCACAGCAGGGATTGAGGACACTTTCCTAGATTTTGAAATAGTTCTATGCAAAACACTCCCAAGGATGACTTGCAGAGGAGCATTCTCCCAACATTATCATTCTGTCCAGCAGTTTGGATTGAAAGCCTCCAGGTTTGGAAAAACAAAAGGCTGCACAGCGGGGCTGGCAGAACAGAAGGGGAAATTACCCGGTGCCTACAGCATTTTCCTGGACATGGCGATTCAGCTTTTTGTCTCCAGGAGCACTGCATTCCCTGACAAGGTTTAAAACCCATTTCTCTCCCTACATTCCCTACCTGCCAACTCACGGACGTTACTCGCTCTCTGGTGACGCAAGAGCAGGGATTCATTTTCCTCTGAACACCATTCTGGAGGCAATTTCCCCTCACCTACCCAGAGAATTAATGACCACTTGGGCACCTCATCAGCCCTGTAAAATCCTTCAGGCAAGTGAAATGAGTGGAGCCTCAGCCTTGGGGCAAAGCAAACCCAAAGCTCTGCCAAGGATTGCATTTCTTCTCTGCTGTTACCACTAATTCAGAGAAAAAATGTTCCCTCTGCAACAGCCTATGGGGGCGTGTGTGACCTAAAACAGGAGGCAAAGCTCTCGGGATACAGATGTTCCCCCTCAGCACAGCAGCACCAACTCACATGGCAATTAATGCCTCTCTGAGCATAAACTCCTCCGTTAGAGCTGCTGCTGGCAGCTTTTGATTCCACAGAGACCCGGCCACAGCTCCTTCGGAGCTGCAGTGGGCAGGCAGGAGCTGCCAGGCTCTCTCCCAAGGAAATCAGGTATTCCACAGAGGGACAAGACACAGCACTGAGACCAGCCTACCCAGCCTGGCACTGAGCTCTGCTAATCCCAAAGAGAGGCTTCAGGAAGGGAATCAACCTGGAGAACGGCAGTGAATTCACTAGGAGCCAATTTCCTGACAGGAGACAATTAAGATATTCAAATCACCCCTAGTTTTCAACTATTTCTGATAAAGATATTGCATGTTAATACAGAACTGCTGTCACTGCAGTCTCAGTGTAACTGCTGTGACCCCGCGGTATAAACCTAGAGACACTGAAAACATATTTCAGTCTGGTAAGTGAACAGTCTCGGATCCAAACTCATTTATTCTCTCTCTTCTTCCCAGCAATTTGTTGCTCTTGAAGGAAAACCTCACAAATGTTAAGTTTTAGTACCACCCCAAAGAAACATTTGGTGGAGTCAAAAAGACCACTCCTGATTAAGGAAAAAACCATTTAACTGCTGAGGAATGTACTGGGGGAAAATAAGAAGATGCAGAACTATGCAGTCAGGCTAAAGGCTGACACCCAATCTACCAAAAAACTGCAGCCACTAATTTTGTAATGAGAGTTCCCACTAGGAGATACATTTCTAGAATTCGCACGAGGTTTGGATGGAGCTGGACACACACAGTGAACCCCCAAGCAACACTCCAAAGGTTACAGCATAAGGGAGCAGCAGGTACACACATTCATTAAAAACACAGTATCTTCACTTTTACTTGTTAAAGGTAACTGGTTCCCCTTCCACAGTGTTAACTGGGAAGTTCTGCATCTCAATCCTATTGGCAATGTAAAACAAATTTAAAATTCAGAGAACAAAAAAAGGTAGAAACTACAATTTGATGGTAGTAAATGAGGCTGCAGAACTGTTTATTTCAATACAAATAAAATCAATAAGGTTGAGGGTTTTTTTGAGAAAAAAACTCACCCAAGATTTAAATTTAAAATTCTGTTAATTGCACATCCTGTGCAGCCATTCCCTCTTTTAATTTATTTATTTGAAAGATTTTAAACAAACAAGGACGCTGACTATGCAGAAAAAGGCAAGGAGCGTGAGCTTTCTTTCAGAAGAGGTTTGTTACCAATGCACACGTCCATGCAATTTAAGCCAACCATGTCCTGTGACTGCCAAGCCCTTCTCGAAGGGCTCCTGCAGCCATTCTCCAGCCTCCATTTTATCACGTTTTCCCCAAGCATTTATTCAAGTGGCACCCAAGCTAAGGTTAATCCCCTCTCACCAGCAGCGAGTTACCATCCCTCCGATTAATTACCATTCTCCCTAGTAACATCTAAATGGTTTTTTCTAGCCCAGAAGAAAAAGATCCAGCCAAAATGTCAGAACCTACCTTCTGCAAAAAATGTCTCTAGATGCTTCTGAATGCAGGAGGGAGCAAAGACAGCATTGCTGAAAAAGGATGTCACTGTTGGTCCACATGTGTCAACATCCTAGAAAAAGACAGAACACAGTTGCTGAACTGCCATGCCCATGGGAAATCAAGAGCAAGAATAAAGCTGCATTATTTTCCCAGTTATACCATGCTAATGGCTCCTATGCAAACAACATAAAGCTACAACATTTTATAATTGCACATCAGAGTTTCTCTGCAGACATCCCTCCGGTATGTCAGAAATTCAATACGTGATAGTAGGCGGCAATGAGCACCTCAGGGATTTAAAGTGTGTTCCAAACCATGAGTCATCGTCATCTCTAACTCATGGAAATTAAGAAGGAAAAAAAACAGAGAAGAAAAAACAGACGCGTTGCACTGACCACTTTCACGTGCTCCCTCTGTACAACACTTCCCCTCAAAGCATTTCCCTTCTAAACTCGGAGCTCAGTGACTTCCACGGAGGAGACATCACCACAGACAAACCCAGCACATTGCAGATTCTTCCAGGGAGCCCCCAGAGCCTGGGCAGGATCCCACGTTTGAGGCTGGAAGCAGAGCTGGAGCTGCCCTTGTAATCCCCACAGATCCTTCCACACCTGGAGGAGCGAGGAGATCCCACGGGGAACAAAGACAGGGCTGGTGAACCAGCAGCACCCAGGAAGGCAAATCCAGCTCGGGAAAGCCCAGGCACGGCGTCTACACTCCTATTCCAGCTACCTGCTCTCCTCCAAGGCTGATTGTTGGCAGGAGGGCTGAGGGCAGTGGGAACCTGTAATGCTCCCTGAGGAGTGAGTTACTGATTTGCTCATCATTCCAAGCAGCCCCATTGCCTTTCCAAGAGATTCCTTCAGGCAGTCTCATCTTTACCTCCAACCACTGCAAACTGCTTTTAATGCTGCTTTTAAAGCAGCTGGGTTGCACTTAAGGGCACACACATGAGCTCTCCACTCTCCTCTCTACTGATGATCTCCCCAAGTGTATCCAGGCTCCTTTAGGTCTTCTTTAACATCTTGGCTTATCCTTGTTTCTCTGTCCTCCAAGCACAGCCAGAGCAGAGCCAGGGCTCTCACAGCATTGGTCTAACAGGGTGATGGAGCAGGAAAGGTTGGGGTACATCCCACAAGTCACCTGTGGACCCCCAAAATCCATGTGCTCACGTTAAAATTGCCTCTATCTCGCTGAACTCCCCCTCAGCAGAAACACCCCTTTCCCCTTCAGGTCAGGAAGGACACAGCTGTCCTCGCCAGTTCTCCTTCCCAGCAGCAGGAGCTGTGTTTTGCACTGGAACATGCAAATCTGGGTCCACAACCACACAAATAAAAGCAAATCTCCTTGACTGGGACTCAGATGCAAGCCTTAAGACCTGCTACCAAAGTGTTACACAAAAAATAAATAAAACATCAATGCGCTCTGCTCCCTCCCCTAAAGAACCTGAAATGCTTGGAAAAACCATCAATACCTTTAGCTGCAAACACTGCTTCAGTTAACATAAATTTATGCCTTGCCAACAGCTTAAAAAAAACCCAGTAACTGATCTTTCCTCTTGTAACTTCTTGCACAGCAATTTAAAAAATATAATAGTGCTTGCACAGGTCAGATTCATCCTGGAGGAAGAGCAAATGCAAGTAACATTCCAGGACCATTAATCTCAGAAATCTCACCAAGAGCAAGCAGCCAGACAGCTTAAAAATATATTTAGTCCACAAATGCTTATTAACGTCATTTGCTGATTCACAGCTGAGCCAGGCACATAGAGCCCAAATGCCACTTCTGCTTTC